>VZSR01003793.1:433541-558312 GCA_013398615.1 Brachypodius melanocephalos | reverse complement strand
TTTTTTTTTTTTTTTTTTTTTCAGTCTTTTTTTGCTTCCCACCCACCCGGAGTTGGCCCCGCTCTGGGGCTGGGTGTGCTGGGGAAGCTCTTTGTCATGGAGCGGCTGCCCTCGGGAAAAACATCACTTAAAAATAATAAATAGGAATTTAAAAAAAAAAGTCACTCAATACTTGGACACCAGCCTTCTGTTGAATTCGGGGGTGGATTTTTTTTTTTTTCCGAGGCGGCGGTGGTGGTATATGTATATTTTTTGGGGGGGGCAAGAACGAGTTTTCCCCCCGCCAAGTCCATTGATCGCAGCCTCCCGTGCCGGAGCGTGGAATGGGAGCAGCACGCAGGCGGGTGACAACAAAACAAAGGGGGATTTTGTTTGCCTGTTGTTAACCTGAAAGGTCTTGGTGGGAAAGCTTGCTTCTTTTTCTTCGGATTTTTTTTTTTTTTTAAACCCTAGCTCTTCCAAATTTGATGTTGTTTTACTCTGGAAATCCAGCTGGGCTGTGGGTAAGTTGTGCCTTTAATTTTAAGCTTCTTGGGGGAATTGCAGGGTTTCTCTCCCGTCTCTGCTCAGCCCTGGCTCTTTTGTGAGCAGCCCACCGCACAGCGCAACTTGTGTCCGCTTTTTCTTTTCACTCTTGTTTTCACCTAGTTAAATAATACATTTTCAGGGGTGTCTGGTACGAGGGGGGCATTTCTGCCTGCAGCAGCTGTAGAGAAGATATTTAAAAGCCAGGGCAGATAAGGAGCAGTTGTGCTTTCAGCTGAATAATTTTCGTCTGATAAAGGATATATTTCAAATCAGTTGCGTTTTTATACCGGAAGCATTTTTCTTTCCCCTACCCCCTTTGTTTTTGTTTTTACTGCCACCTCAAAAACTGCAGCTCCTTCACCTCTGCACAATGCAGCTTCTGGAATACAAGCGAGCAAAAAGCAGTCTGGCTGTAATGCTGGTGTTTCTGGCCTTAAAGGCCATCCCTTTTTAATTTTTTTTTTTTTTTTGAGGGGGGGAGGAGATTCCTCTGCCTTGAAAAAACACTACTTGGCAAGGAAAATTACAAAGCCTTTCAGCTAGCTAGAAGCTGGCGCTTCTGCATCTAAAGAACGATAGGTTTGGGTTTTGGTGTTTTTTTCATTTTGAACCCGTATCGGAGGCGGGGGGAGACACGGGGAAGGAAAAAAAAAAAAAAGAAAAGCCGTTTCCGGTTTCTGTTAGCAGCATTTCGATTTTTTTTTTTTTTTCCCCACAAAGAAGCAGCCGGATGACCTGTTGATGATACATCTCCAGTTGCTTTTTGTTCCAGAAGGCGCCTGTAGGTTAGTGGGAGATGAACAGGCTGCCCGGATCTTCGTTTGCATGTGTTGTTGTGTGGTCTGGGTGGTTTTGTAATGTTTTTAGGCCGACAATTTTTTTTTTTTTTTGGAGGGAGGAAATGTAGAGCCAAAGTTCAGACGTCTGCCCGGGACACTTCTCCCTTTCCTCTCCACCACTGTCCTTTTCCCCCAAGAAAAAAAAGCGTGGTTTGCTGAAAATTGAGCATGGGTAGTGGGAAAATTCGACTCTCTTAGTGCTGTGCTGAAGTGTCCTAAGTCTTTGAAGTCGTGTGAATCGCCTGGCAGGAAGCTTTAGGAATGCATTCTGGTTGTATGTAGGTTGCTACTGGGTACCTTAAGCTTCTCGACGTCTCCTATTTCAAATGAATTAAACATGTAGGAGCACCTACTGTTAACGCTGAGTAAAGTCTTGTAGCGTGTGCCTCATGAATGTTTCCGTTCTTGCCAAACACTGGAATGTATTTCTCAACGCAGCAGGTTACCGTGATGGTGCTCATCTTAGAAATTAACATTTTGAGTAACTATACCAGTATTTCAGTTAAAGGAGAACTTAATCCACTACCTCTGTTACAAACGTTTTGTATTTTGGTAGCAATGTTGGTTTCTATTGAGAAACCAGGCGTGGAAAACAGGATCCTTTCACTTCAGCATTTATAGCTAGTGACAGTGTTGTAGGTACTAAATAGAGGATCATGTGCTTGGAGCCAGTGCTATTTAAAACTCTTATTCACTTGTAAGGAGCTAATTACAAGTATTTTTTGATATAAAATGTCTTTTCAGATAGGAAGTGGAAAACCCAAAGCTGTTTGTAGATGCTAATCTGTGCCCTGAGCTGAAAAATGGAGAATGAGGCTGTTTCATGAGAAATCAGTCACCTTTAAGTGCATTCTTGTAAGGGAAATTACAACAGTTGATTAGCAATTCCAACTGGATGCCACTAATTGGAGGTACTTGTTGCTGCCTGGTCTCTGCCTTGCTGGCTAGATTGTAAAAGTTTTGACTGAACATCAGGATGAAAAAGTCCAGCTCTTTTGCCTCCTAGACATTCATTCCTTAATCTCCAGATTCACAGGCGTGCTGACAAACTGTCAAAGGAAGTGACAGCAAAGACATGGGATAGGAAGTAGGTCAGGCACCTCTGAATGCTGCTGAGTTTCAGTGGAAAAAAAAAAAGGCGAGCACGTTTCCATCTGATCCTGTTTCGGTTTCCTTTCAATCTACCGGCTGGCAGGATGCACCAGCAAGTGTCACACTCTCCCTGTACTTCCCCAGTCCTACTGAAATTAATGTTGCATCTCCAGTCAGGCCCAGTTAGGCTACCTGGATGAAAATTTAATGGGGAAGAAGGTAAAAACAGCAATTTAGTAATGAAAAATTGTGTCAGCTGGGCAAAAATTACGTTGCTCTGTGCCTCTCAGGAGATGGTGGGATGCATTTCCCTGTCTCTTTGCTGCACTAGGCTCTCTAGTGGGTGCTTGAGGGTGAGCTGGGGCAATAAGGTAGCATCATGGCACGTTTTTTGTGCCCTTAATGTTTTGTAATGGATGTGGCAATTAGTAGTTACAAGTGATTGAGTTTCTTGTTTAAAATGTTTGAATGTATGTGTTCAAAAGCCTGCCTTTCAAGTTAAAAAAGATGGAAGCTCTTTGTCCTGCTAGATATCCTCCTGAAACTTTTAAAAAAAGCAAGCTCTACCTTGTTTCTGCCTTCTGTTAAAGCAGTGAAAACTCTTTGACAACAACGTGATTTGCAGAAAAGTGACAGTGTTGCACACTATGAGTATGTTCTTTTACAAGTCTCCTGTGTTTGTAATGGTTTGAAAAGAAACTTTTTCTTCAGGTAGGCAGAGGTTCTTGGGTGCTTTACACGAGTGAGTACACAGCTTTTGGGTTACCTAGGTGAGCCCTATGCCATGGCCTTCTTTTTCTGCCCCATGTGACACGATTTGGAGCACCAAATGTTCCCAGCTGCTCAAAGTGACCTTTCTGGAATAACCCTGTAGTGATGAGTGGTTGTGAAATAGTTGTCTGGGAACTACAAGCTTTGCAGGAAAAAGCTGTTGTCCTCTGCTGTGCTGGAGGGTCGGTGCTCATCAGTGCCAGTCCTGCTCCAGCAGTGTCTCCTGGCTGGTGTGTGAGGTGGCATTTGGGGGCTGAGGTGGCATTTGGGGACGTGGGCTCAAGTGTGAAGGAGCCAGCAGCTTGCTTGGTTGAGGCTGAATGCAGTGCGTGGCCGGGAGTGTTTGGTTAAGGATTGATGGGATCCTCCAGAGCCTGCCATGCAGGAGCACAGCTCAGTTCGTGAACAGGTAATAAAAGTTAAGCTGCTGACCTTGGTTTGAATCCATGCTGCTGGATTTAATCACAGTGGCTTGAATGCCACCCTTGGTACTTAAGTAAATGCTGAATTTTGGGCTTGAATCTCATGCTTAAGAGCAGAGTGGACTAAACCTCACAGTGAATTTCTGGCTGTGGCTTCAGGATTGGGAGTATCCTATAATTTTACTCTTCTAATTAAAGCTATATTGCAGTTTTTAGATTAGGAGTGGTCAAAACCTCTTACTCTGGTCCAGTAATTATATTCCTGTTAGGAAGAGGATTTGTTCAATTCACACTCACTTTCCTTGTTCACCTGTATGTGTTGTAGAAGACTTGGGATATGTGTCAATGTTGGCTCAAAACACTCTTGGTCTGCCTTGATGTTGGCTAGACAGCTGTGCCAAACAGATGTTTTCTTGTGCCAGCCCTGTTTGTAGAAGTTAATTGCATAAATGTGTTTTTAGAAGGGAGAAAAGCATTACTTGTGGGAAGTTTGGTTTTTTTCAATAGTACAGAGATACTTGGGGCAGGGAGGTGCAGGTCTGGCTACATCAGGGTGTGCATATATATGTGTGAACAGCAAGGAAGGTATTGAGAGGCCCAAACCAGAAATGGTCTGTGGAATTTTGGTGGGGTTTTTTGGGTTTTTGGTTATTATTAAGGGTAGTTGATAATATGAATAGCTACTAGATAATGATATTCTGTGGATTGATTGAGGTTTTGAGTGAATGAAAGTATAAATGTGTAGGTACTTGCAGGTTATGGGTTTGGAGTAAGTTAGTCAAGTAGGATACTCTGGGGGATAGTTTGTTGGAGCTAGGACTTGAAGATACAAAACAGAAAAAAAAAAAAGGTCCAAAGCAACAGAAAAATAATAAAACACAAATCTCTGCCTAGCCAGAATTTTCTTTTAAGTAGACCATCATCAATGGGTTTTTTTTCCCCCTTCTATTGCCAATTGATTCATCTGTCTGGATGTACTTAGCTGCTTGGCTTTCAAGTTTGTGATGTTTCTGTAACTATATAACCCTTTGGGTTTCATTACAAATGCTTGAGAATACTCTTTTCTGAGCTGGGCTACCTATTTTCCTTACTTTATGGACAAGGTAGGGAATAGAGATTGAATTTGAGGGCACTGATTTGGGTTTTGTTGAAAAGACTGTTAAGATTTGGAGCTCAAGGCCTGCAAGAATTAGCAAGGGCATAGTGAGAAGAGACTTGGTGATGTGATTTGTACATCTCACACTGTCCTGCTTGTCTCTTCAGTGTTGCTGCTTAATTATCTGAACCATGCAGTGAGCAACTGGAAAGCTGCAGCTGTTGGGTTAGTTTGTCCCTGCCAGCTTATCCCCGTGGATGGTAACCCTTTGATCTGGGCCAAAACCACGAATGGCTTCATTGTTCTTTGGGTCAGGGCAGTCAGACTGGCATCTCTGGGTTAGATCCAGCTTGAAATGTTTCACCCAGCTCTGCCCAGGAATTGATCAGTGATGGCTGGAACAGCTTGCAAGGCACCCTGGTGGAGCTGTGGGCTTTAGGAAAGGGAACTCGGCTTGCAAATAGGGTCCCCCTAAACATCACATCCTTTGGGACACTGTAAGACAAGGTTTAACTTGTCACAAAGTGAGGCTTGGGGTTCCATATGTTTGTAGTTCCTTTCCTTGTGTCAAGATCATGCCCTTCTGACAGGTCTGCCCCAAAATTCCACTTTTTCTGTTCCCAGATCCTTCTGCTTTTAATAGTCTAGCAGTATTAAACAGTAAGGACTTGATTTTTATAATCATACAAGCTTGAGTACTGCATCTCTGTTTTCTTTGTCCTAAGACAAATTGTGTTAAATGATAAAAGTGGTCCCTGAAGAATTTCTGCTAAGAAATCTCAAGGCTCCTCTTCTATTTAAGTGTTAATATGTATACTGAGATTTTTGTCCTGTGCTACTGTTATATCCTTTCCACTTAACTGAAGCAGTTGTAGTTCCACACAGTATTTTTACAAGAATAATTATTGTCTTAATCATGATTTAACACACATTTCAACACGAAAAAAACCCAGTGATCGTTATGTCAGATCATGGAGCTGAATTGTTTATTTGGTATGAGGTGAGGGGTAAAAATGCACAATTCATTGTATATGGAGGCTTACTATAAGTAATTCACTTACTTTTAAAGAACTCATTGCTCATTTTGCGTTCTTAATGCACCTCTTGGGATAAACTGGTGTATTCTAAAGATGTCAGTTCTGTCATTTCCCATTATTTTTTTCCTTTGTTTAGCTCGGTGTACTTTTTTCCTGAGCCACTTCAAATATGCTAATTGCTGCATGTGGAAGGAAATAAATGCAGGTAGATATTTAATACAGAGAACCAGAAGGCCCAAGAGCAGACACTTAATGTTTCATTTGTTCTTTTTCTCATGTGATAATGTTGAGGCAAATTTGTGGTGGTAGTGCTGACATTTCAGATAAACACTGCTTCCTGCTCCAATCTGTTGTCTTTGTGCCTCTTAGAGTTAAAAGATCGTATTTTAATATACATACACACACATATATATAGATATATATACATATCATATATATTTATAACTCCACTTTGCACCCTGGAATTAGCAGACCAAGCCTTAGACAAATTACATTGTAATGCATATTACTCTGGAGACAGGTGGTCACCCCTTTGTGCTTAGATGACTTTCATGGCCAAATCATCATCTCTTGATTCCTGTGGTAGGTGGATCCATCATACTAGAGCTTTGGTTTTTGGTTTTGGTTTTTTTGGTGTTTTGTTTTTTTTATAATAAGGTAATTGCTGTGCTGCTGGTAGCCCACATCAATTGTTTTAACATTTATTAGGTGCTGCATTTGGTGGATGTGAAATATCATTCCAGCTGAGCTTTCCCTTTTGGTGCAGCGTGAGCTGTTGGGTGAGGTTTCTGTAAACTGCTCAAGGATGTTCCTGAGGGCTGGAGTGTACCATGGTGAAAGTAACAGCTGGGTGAGGTTTTTTCTCTTGTCTTTTTAAAAAGAAGTGATGTATTACTTTATTAAGGCTGTCAGCCACCTGCTGAAGTTGAGGAACTCAGCTTGATCGTGCAGGCAAATAAATGCACGAATAGCTTTTATTTTTATCCTTTTCTTCCCCCCTTGCACGTGTGTGTATTTAATGCAGTCAGTACTGTGGCCAGTATTTCAGAAACCCTCAGAGGGTTTCTGAGCAGCAGATGTGAACTTAGAGTGGTTTCTTGTCCCTGTCACTGCTGGCTGAGACAGATCAGGGTGCTGTAGTAGAAAGTGTGGGCTTATAAACAATTTGTGATTTAGATACAGCAACTACTTTTGAATTCCTGTGCCCATATATAGGCTATTTAATTTTTTCCTCACTGAAATAAGCATTCATATATCACTCTCCTGATAAATGCATATACAGCAAGAGGGGAAGTGCTACAAGAATTTTTGCTGTCTTTCCCTTACTCCCCTAGCTTTGGGGAGGGACTTGTTGAAGTTGCCAGTGTATAAACAGGAGTAGAGAGAGGAGCCTGATCCAAAAGGTGAGGGAAGAGTTAATTCTTACTTTAAAGCCAAGAGAGATCAGTGATGGGGAGAAGTGAACATGAGTTATCATGTTAATAATCACATGTCAGGTATCCTTCAGTCTCTTGAGTCCGCAAGAATTGTAGGCATTCTGCTATTATTTTACAGCTGTTAATGAGGAGGAGTAACAGATTTATCTGGCTGCATTATATATTTCAAAGCCTCAATCGTTAAGAAATAACAGCTTTAAGGATTCAGATAGTGCTTGGCTGACATGTAGAGTGAGATGGCATGAGAAGTTTCTTGCCTCACTTTGGGCTGGTGTCAAGTGCAGCGTTACGTATTTTCCTCTTCTTTTGCTGCTCCAGTTTCCCAAGGCAGGGCTGAGGCTGAGATGTAACAAAGCTGGAATTGTGCTCCACTCTCCTGTTCAGCTAGGGAAGAGTGCAGGATATAGGAGATGACAGGGAAAGGAACCTCTGTGCTGAGATGGTGCATGATCCAAAGCCCCAGATGGATGTTAGGCTTGTCTCCTGTTTTTTGTCCTTATTTTAAGAAAGATAAGGAACTCACAGGTGTGTTGATGCTTAATTTGTTCATGTTTGGAGGCTGCTACAGAAATGCAAATAAGTATTCAGTTACTAATCAAGCCTTGCCCTGCTTTGAGGCATGTAAACTAATGAAGTACCAACAAATGGAAAGGTGGGTGAATAAAATGACGGTGCAGCCTGAGTTCCCTGAGTTCAGGCTTCTCATTTTTCTTCTGCTTTCACTATGTCAGATGTTTAGAAGTGTCAACATGACTGAGGACCAGGTAGAGAGCCTACGTGAGGCACAAACCTGATGCTGAGCAGCAAAGCACAGTGTTCTGGAATGTGGGGAGGTCTAACATCTCTTTGTAACCTTTTGTCACGAGTGGAATGGATTATAGAATGACAAATAGCTATTCTTTGCCAATGGGCATGGGTTCCATTCAGCACTGCACAAAGCATGCCAATTAGATTTAATACAAATGTTCCCACAGAAAGATCACCTTGATTTAATTTTTTTTCAGATGCATAGAGTAGAAATGAGCTGAGGTTCTCTGTTTGTTCTTTAAAGACTTAAGTACTGTATTTCTAGCTCTTGGCAGACATTGTCCACAAGTACTTCATGTTCCATTGGGCTTATGCCAAATTTGATGTACCGTGTGTACTGAAAGCATCAAAAACAGACTTACTTTAATTTTAGATTTTACAGTTGCTGTTATTGATTTTTCTTAGAGCTGTTCCATCCAATCTGCTACCGTCTTAATTTTTTTTTTCCTGCAGGAGTTTGGGGAAGAACATTGACAGTATTTATTTGTGTGGCTAGGGACTGTTCATGTCAGTGAGAGCTGTAGATCTCTGCAGTGGCCAGACTCTCCATTTGTAGAGGCTAAATCAGCACACTGCATTTTTTTGTGAACTCTTTCCTTCAGTACTGACTGATATGTTGTGACTGAGGACAGTGTTAAAAGCAGAGTCTGTCAACCCTCTTTCAAGGAACTTGATTTTTATAAAATCCTGAGGCAGGAAGCTGAACGTACTAAAAATTGTGAGTTTGATTTTTCAGCACTTCCATGCAGTATGAATAGAAAGAAGCCTGACAGAAAGACCTTGGACTCCAAAGAGACAAAAAAGGGAAGAGGTAGGGGAGAGAAGCAGAGCACAAGTAGGGATTATGGTAGGTAGACAAAGAGAGGAAGGAAATAACTGAGGGAAAGAATAGGATATAGTGCAAAACTGCCAACCAATATGGGCTGGAGCACTTGTAATGCTACAGTCCTCAGGTCTGCTGATCCCTGCCTGACAGCTGTGTCTGCTGACCTCAGATTTTGGCTGTTCTTCTTTTATTTTCAACCCTCAAGGCCAAGTAGCTATGCATAAGCATGGCTTCTGGCCAGGTGGTTCATAGCACTCAGAGTGGAACAGGATTCCCCTCCATTGTGTTGCTGTGGAGCAGCATGGCATTGGGTGAAGCCTGGGTTTTCCCTTTCACTCTTTGTGCTGAGGCTGCTTTTATTAAATGGCAGCCTGTTCTGGTTTCTGCTTTGCAGCTTTAACAACTCTAGCAGAAGGTAAAGTTGCTCAGTGTTTCAGAGTAGGGGTGTCTCTCTTGATAGAGAGAGACTTAAAATCACAGTGACTTCTCCATTCCCTGCTAATATGAGTCATTGTAGTTAAATTACGTGGGAATTGCAAGTTAGCCTGTATTGTAAGCTTAACCATGGCAATTGGTGGTTTTTTTTAAGCCTCACTCTTATGCTGAAACATGGTTTTAAGTCAGGTGTCTTAGTTCTCAGCCATAGTTTATATTTCAGACTTTACTCCATCTCAGAGATGCTGATTAATCTTTGGGAATGTTACTTAAGCTTTGACAATCTTCAGATATTACCTCACCATCTTCAGAGACTGTATTTTGTGACCTACACCTGTCTTCTCATTCCACTCCAGGTACTGGAGTTTCTTTTGGGGCCTGTTCAGTTTCTGCAGGTTATCCTTGCCAGGCAGTGCCAGAAGATGCTTTCCCAGCATGCAACCACGTGACCAAATTCAGAAGAATTGTTGGTGGAAGAGTTTTCCAAATGGACAATAACCTGTGGTTGTTACTGTTGGTGTATCCCACCAACATTTTTTTATTGTAGCAACCGATGATGGAGGTACCTCACTTTAATGTGAACAGACAAAACACTGCCCTGTGAAGAAATGTACAGGAAATGACTAAGCCTTGATGAAGACAGAACTATAGGTTGTTCCAAGTATGCTTTTGTAACTGAGACAGAATTTTAATTTTTTTCATTTGTTGCTGTTACTGTGCTCGTTTTCAAGCTGAATTTTACAACATCTTCATATAAGCTTAGTTTTAACTCTATAAGCATGCTAATAAGATTATTGCTGTACTAAGCAGTCTTTTCTTGATGAATATAGCTAAAAGAACAAAATAAGTTGAATAGAAGAGTGAGTATACAGAAAAGAAAACTAGCTCTAGTTTAAAAATGGGAGTAAAGTTTCCCTGTTTTTCAAGATTAAACATAGCTTTTAAGTACTGCTCAGAAATAAGTTCTTATTTCCTGTAATCTCACTATTAATTAGTCCATGCACTTAGAAATACATAATTTTACTATTTTTCTGGAAATGAACACAGTCCTATGGAAGGTGGCCCCAACTCTTTGTTCCCGTCATCTCTTCAGGTGCACTTGGCACTGAGTAAATCCAGTTGAGAAACAGTTTGGAGCGTGGCTCTGCGGAAATCATGGTTGTGCAGATCCTTCTGCCATGTAGCAGGAGGGCCACAGCCAGGCCTGCTGCTTTTGCAGGCAGCAATGCTTTGTGCCACCTTAAAATGGTTTAACTGCAGAATTTGTTCCTGTTCTACTCTTAACGGCTGAGTTCAGGCATTCCTGCAGTCATGCAAATAGGTGATAAATAATATAAATAAATAAAGCCCTGCTCTGTGATGCTTTGCATGCAAAGCTCATGCCTCTGTGCCAGTGGCCAGGTTTGTCAATGAAGGGAACTCTGGAGTTCATCTGGTCCAACTCCCCTTTCTCTAAGCAGTTTGAAGTTAAAGCCAGCCCTTTCATCCCTTTATTTTGAGTGGTTTTGAATAACACACAGCCGGGGTGTCTGCTGACAGCACCTGTGTAATGCTTACCTGCAACTGGCAGTCTCCTGTAAATGTAAAACTGATTTATCCAGTATAATTCTAGAACATATTCTTAAATTTCAGTAAATCCAACTGGCAGCTGAATTCCCTCAATGTTGAAGAACTGAGCATTTGAGGTACTGTGCACTGGGAGTACTGACTGTGTTCAAAGACATGTTTATTCCAGGAGACACTGAGCCAACCTCTACAAAACCCTTCTTTATAGTGGCTGTGTGTGACAGGTAGATCAATCTCCTACCTGTGCCTCTGCCAGCTGACAGTTCTCAATCGCTGATGTGGATGGGGCTTAACCATGTGGTCTCGCTCTGGCTTTCTCTCACAGTGTTGAAAATCGTTGTCCTGTCTGCACTAGCAGCTAACTGCTCTCAGCCACCATCTCCAGCAGGTCCCTTTCCCTCTGCGCGTGCGGCTCTTGGTTATGTATCGTAAATCCAAGTGGAAGCGCGGTTACAATCTCGAGGGGCTTGGACACGGTGAGTCTGCATCTGCACAGCTCTACAAGAGCCAGCTTTTTTACTTGCACATGAACGTCTTTTCAGATTTTTTCATCTAGTAACTACTTCCAGAGTTCCTTTCGTTCGAATAGAGCTTTTATTTACCTCGGGAAGATTTAGACTGAGATAAGCTGCTGAAAGTACAAGTGTAGAACAATACAAACTACTTCTATTGTCTTGCTCCAATTACCTGTAAAGGTATTTGTTCTCTAATCACTATGTTTTTTTAAAAATAAATGGGAGTGCTTTAGGTAGTTCATTGGTACAGCAACCACAGCTTTTATAAAATGCAGATTATTACATTAGTGACATGCCTTCTAAACTGTGCCAAATTTACTTTCTCTTGCCCTAATGTTGGATTTCTACCCAAGGTTATTTTCAGAGGCTCTGATAGGATATTTACTGTCTGATGAGAGTGATGCCTTCTCCATCTCATCTCCTTGGACTGTGCACACACACAGCTCCCCCTCCCCAGATCTGAGCTCTGCAGTCCTCGTCCTGTCTTTTCTCCAGACCTGCTGACCAGAGTTTTTCCATGAGCTGAGTTTTCTCACTAACTCAAGAGAAACAAATGAATTGTGGGAGTTTCATTAGAGGTTCAGGGAGCTGTGTCTTAAGTTTTGTTATTAGACTGACTATATATCCTTCTGATGTGGTAGGCTTAAAATTCTTGCCTTGCTTTCTGTAGCTTTGCCTGTGAATGTGTCTGTGGCTTATTCTTTTTCCTTAGCCCTTTGGTTTGAGGTCAGCAGCTGCTGCCTCCCCTCAGTATTGCTTGAACCAAAGTAGTGATGTGGTGTTGTGGGAACATCAACTTTACCTTGCTTAGACCAGTTTTCAAGTGGAGTTAATGTCAGTGAAGTTGAGAGTAAAACCTCAAGTACAAAGGGTGTGATTAATAGTGAGAGGACTTTCAGCATTTAACTTTGAAAATGCTTATAGTTTTATTTTACATCTCAGGGGATTGGAGCAAATAGGCATGAGATGCTAATCATAATAGTGTTTTTCATGATCAAAGCTATCAGTACTTCAATGGCTGCTATTTCTGTTTCAGCTGCCAAAGTCCTGAAACTAGTTATGAGCAGTCAGTATTGGTGGTTAACAGCCTGAAACATTTTAGGAATGGGAAACACCACTTCAAGTCGGCAGACTCGTGTTGAATAATGAATTCGTGCTGCGTATTTATATTAGTTTCTGATCAGCCCTGTATTGCACTGCAGCACTTGATTGTCTGTCAAGTTTCTATCATGAGTGAATTGTTAGTCCAAAATTCCTTAACTCTGCCAGTGTTTTTCAAGGGGAAGCTCAAGGAGTAGTGTGCAGTATGGTCTTGTTTTATAAACTTGAGAGTATCCTTGGAAAATGCATTAGGAGGAAGTCTCTAATGAAACATGGTGGTCAGAGAGGACTTGCTGTGTTCAAGTGCTTGTACATAGGCCGAAAACACTTGGAAAAACTCTAGGAAGAGCTGTGAAACAGTGTTGGAGCCGATGGTTTGAGGAGCTGGAGGGTACCTGGCATTAAAGTGCTTCATCTCTTCAGAGAAACAGTATACAACTTAAATACTATACCTGACAGTGAACATTGTCTCTGATGGCACTGTAGTTATTTTGAAGGTCTGGGGCTTATCCAGAATCAGGGTGGTGAGTTAAATTACATGTCCAGCCAGGATTTGCTCTAGTACAGTCTTGCATGGCTAGGCTGATAGTGATCTTGCTTATGCTGCTGAATTCAGTTGCCTTCAGTGCAGCTGAATCCTTACTTACACCTGCATAATTGGGCTCAAGTAGCAGGTTTGGTGAAGTGACCTGGTGGATGATGAAAAACAGAATGAGGGAACATTGAGAAGGTTTAATATAGTAATAAAGAGAGAGAGAGAGAACTAAGTCTGCTGCTTTGTTACAGTGCCAGGAGATAATCCTTCCTTGCTGACCAGTACCTTAGCTGTTGCAGCCATGGCATGATGTAGTTTTATTTTTTTTGACAATGGCTTTATTTAGATCATCCTTTTAACTAATGGTTTTGGCATGCTTTAAAAAGACACTTGAGGAAGAGTATCTTGTTGCAGAATTCCAATCTGGGCTAAACTTACAGGCTGCAAGTGGTTTTTTTTACTTTTTAAAATTTAATTAGAGACTCTTCATTTGTGACATTAAAAACCGTCTTTGAAGCATGTTGTGTTTGCAGGCAGTCACCTAAAAGGTTGAAGTTCTGTCAAAGGATTCAGTCTTCTGTATGCTGGAGCTGGTTTAGATTACTCTGTGCATTTGTGGTCGAAAAGAGATTTCATGTTGCTTTCAATTAACAAGAAAGCTTTTCTTATGATCTTTGATTTCAGTTGGCTGCCACTTCGCTGGGAGTTTTCACTATAATATTTCAATGCCCCTTTCTGTTAGGCCTTCTGTTATCTTTGCTTAACTTTTGTATTCTGGACTTTTTTTTTTTTTTTTTTGCCTGTAAAGGTAAATCTTGCTGCTTCAGGGTATAGAATCATAATGGTATTGTTTTGGGGGTAAGAATTGCAGCCTTGCTTTTTCTTACACGATTTTTACGGTTTAGGTAGACTTTTATATTAAAAGTTAAGGAATAAGCACCATGCTTGGGAAACAAAGACATTTATTTAAATGTATTAATAAAATAATCAGTAAACAATGAGGGAGGATGACTGGAAGAGACGGGGCTATCTATGAGAAAAAAAAATCCAGTAATTCCTCAACTCGCACCCCTTCATGTTAGGCTCAGTTCTGTTTTTAAAAAGGACCCAGGACAAGCGAAACATAGTTAGTCCTGCAGCTGGCCTTTGGAAAATCTCACTACAGCAAATGTGAGGATGCTTAGTTGTAAGTTTTTCTACCAGAAGCAGTAAAATACAGGATTCTGTCACAAAAGTGGGAGTGTGCAGTTGTTCCCAAAAGTGGTGCTTTGCTGTGCACCGAGCTCTAACTCACAGTTCTTGTTGGGCAACTTTCAGGGCTGAAACTTTGTGTCAACAGCTACACCTTTGCATTTTGCTTATAGTATTTGCATCAGTCTTTTGAGTAAATGAAAAAAGCGTATCTTATTTCTCAAGTTGTTAGATTTTAGGTATGATGGAAGTTAGATAGCTGTATATCTAAAGTTACAAGTTATTTCCCACCACAATATTAAACTATACTTTGAAAATGAAGAGCTTAGGCCACAAATTTAAAGTGAAGACTTCTATGAAAAATAGGTTTTTTGTGCTTACCTGTTTTTATTGTTATGTTTTTAAAATTTTTCTGCAATTTAAATGAATTGTCTCCCTTGTAACAAGGAAAAAAAAGCCTAAGCTGGGAAGTGATTACTAAAAGAAAAATGCTCCACCTCAGAAACTGATAAAATTATTGGAGCTGATATATTCCTCATGTTGGTTTTGTAACATTGTATAGTGTTGATAACATTTCAAGAGTGGCTGACCTTGCATCTTTTTGTCCTAGCAGTCGTGTTTGCACGCAAAGAATATCTATTATAAAATTGGAGAGGCCAAGCTTCTATTTATTTGTACGGTTCAAGGTTTATTTTGAGGATGTGTAATCCACACAGTTCCATCAGTAAAATGCTAAAAGTACAGAATGACATCAGTGTTTTTAAAAGTTTAGGTACAGCACTGGCTGCTAAGCCAGAGGAAGGGTTTTCTTTCCTTTATGTTTAGAGAATATCTGTTCTGTAGCTGGGGTTGGTGTTGCTGGAGTGAGACTGAGAATGTTTGAAAATTTGTTCTGCCACTAAATTGCATTGAGGCAACACAGAGTGAGTGCTAAAGGCAGCTCTGATGGTCAGCCTGACAAACTTGTAGTTTTCATCAAAACTCACCTGACACTTCATAAAGTCATGCTGGGTGTCTAGTGTCAAATTGGCTCCAAAGATTTTGCCATATTTGAAGTTCTTTAGGGTGTTTTTTTAGTATGTCTGTTGAGTAGTTAATTACATGGATGGTATTCCTTAAATGAGGGGTGGTTTTTTGGTTGTTTTACTTTGAACTTGCATTGGTCCAGAAGCTCGAATGTATCAGACATCTCTGCCAAATCTGGGTGATGACTTCTTACCTTGTGTCAGTGTTGCCCATGACACCTCAGAGCCTTCTGCTCTACAGAATGATGGCAGGAGACATCCTAAGCACCAGAGTAACTGATGACAAACAGCAAATCCAATGTGAGCAGGGTTTCTACTAACCTCTGTTAATTGGTGTGAGTGAGGCACCGCTGAGCTGTGAGAGCTGTTAGCAATTTGAAACAACGTTCACAAACAATATCAGTCCAGAAAGGGCCAATCTACCCCAAAAAGCTTGCAAGGATCACTTCTGAAGAGTCAGATTTCTTGAAATGAATCAATCTGCACTGAAAAGAGGCAGAAATGGCTCCTCCAGACTAGATTGTTACTGATAATTTTGCTGTACTAGACAAACAGGGCTAAGATTTCTGTGGAATATACCCACACAGGCTGTGTTTGGGCATCTGGAGAGCACACTAGGGGTTAAAGTGAAGGCTTCTCTTAATCTCCTTCCCAAGGTTCAGAAAGGAAGAAATCTGTACTATATTAACCAGTCAATGTGGTTAATAAATAAGTGATGCTGTAAATCATGTGAAATTTATTTTCAAACTCTTTAAACACTCTCTACTGTGTTCTGAATCGTCTGGTACTGTTCAAAAATCAACTTGGTTGTGGTGCTGTCAAAACTGCTGTTTTTTTGTGGCTGTATGCTCTTTTCAATTTGCCCAACAGTGTTTCCTATTTCCTGCATGGAAAAAATTCTTCTTTCAGAGAAAACAAGGAATTCTTTGCACAAAGCCTCTCAAGGCATGCAGGTACAAAGTGCAAAGCAGAGGTGATTACCAGAAGTGGGCTTGCAAGTGTGAAGATACTTCTGCATGTCAGAAAAATGCCTGAATGAGAAAGAATGAGTATTTTATTTCATGCTAGTGTTAGTTCAAATCTAGCTCCATGTTTAACTGTTCCACGTTTTGGGGGAGGTTTGTTTTTTGGGTTTGGTTTTTTTTTTTTGGTTGGTTTTTTTTGGTAGGTTTTTGTTGTTTTTTGGGTTTTTTTGGGTTTTTTTTTTTTTTGCTTTGGAAGCTTCTCCAGGTGGCTTTGAAGTATGAGCTGGTAAGTACAGAGAGTCAGAGTCCTGGCCAAGATAGAGCTTTAAGCATGGGTTTTGTTTAGTGTTTTTGGGGTTTGGGTTTTTTTTTTTTTCTCCAGAAGAAACTGTTTAACTGTTTTGCTTGAACATTTTATGTCAAGTAAATAAACCAGCATTAGTTGATGAGAAATAAGCTGAACTTGTGTTCTCAAACCTCAGTTTTAAGAGGCTTTGTTTCTAGGCCAAATTTTGAAGGCTTATATTCACACAGAATCTTACTGTGGAGTTCTCGTGGATCAAGGAAGAAAATTTTTTGTCTTCAGGAACACTTTCTTTGGTAGAATTACAAAGAGTTAAAGTGCTGCCTTGCTAATGTAATTGCATTTGAGTTTTTAATGTGATGTAGCATCATTGAAAATGCTGGGGCAGTCCATGAAACCACAGCTGAACTTCCTAACTCTGCTTCACAATGGGTGCATCCCTTTGGCAATTGCTGGAAAAATATCCTGTCACAGTGCCTGTCACTATCCCTGTACTCAACCAATCTAAAATTACTTTTGTCTTCATCTGCTGAATTTTGTCTGACATATGCTGAGTAGACAAGAAGCAATACAGATTGCAAATGCCTGGGCTCTTTTGAAAACAAACAGGCCACTCTCTTAGTACCAAAATACTTTTGCTTATCTTTTATGACCCACACTCCTGGGAATATTTCTTCCACTCTTGGAAATATTCCTTCTTTAGGTTGTAACTGAAGGCTGTACTAACTTAAAGTTGCTGTATTGAGTTGGATAACTTCCCTTATTTGAAGGCAACGTTTTTATTTGGTCATAGAAAATTGAAAATTTGAAACTAGTGATAACCTTGAAAACCTGCAACTGTAGGTCAAATGTGATAATGATTTCCTTAGCCCTTAATTAAAACCTGAGCAGATGGTCAGACCGAAGTCCCTTGGGTCCCTATGGAAATAGTACAGCTCCATCTCCATGGTTGGAGGTATTCCATCCTGGACTTTTTTTTTCTGGGAATATATTTGGCACAATAATACCAAACATTGCACGTGACAGGAGCCAAGAGTAGCTACCAGTTCTCCCTTGTACGTCTAAAGAAGTATCTGTGTTTCTGTCTCAGCCAAGGAGTAGAATTTAGGGATGGCATCTCTGGCACTGAACTGCTGCTATTTGGGAATGATCTTTCTTTTTGTTAGGTCTTAGTGGCTGAATAGAGGTAAAGTAGGAAAAGGTAAACTGCCTGTTTATTTTTATAAGCAGTAAACCTCTTACCCAAATTGGATTAAAAGTGTAGGAAATGTTGTACCTGTATATGCTAAATCATGCATTGCCTATGAGATTAGAAAGGGAAGAAGATCTGATCAACTGGAATGGGATTTTTTTTCCTTGTAGAAAAAAAGTTTTTTACTTCCTTGAGTAGTAACAAAGTGTGAATAGGCAGGTGGTCCAACACAAGGAGGTACTGGAACTGTCCAGTTAGTTTATGTATAAATGCAAGTTGTATTAGCATAAAAGTTGATTCCCTTTAGTTTTTAAGGGGCAGCTTTTAATGTATCTGGACATATTTCAGTATACCTCTATTAGAAACCTATTGCATGTGGCAAGTAATCACTTCTTGTTCTCTTGGGTTGCTGCCTAAAGTAACATTTGTTCATAAAACAGTATTTAAAGTATTCCTAAAAAGATGTCCTTGACTGTCAGAAGTGCAGGAGACAGAGGTGCTGAGCCCTGTGTGTCTGTTCAGAGCTCTGACATCTCCTAGCAGGCCACTGTGCAAACCTGACCCTGGGCTTGCAGAGAGGAGGCAGCCCTCTGAGAGCTCTCCAGGGGAATACAGGAATCCTTTTATGTGCAAAATGCTGGAGGTGATATGTCCAGAAAGGACCAATTTTTCTGCTTTGTGTAAAGCTGTCCAATATTTGAAGTGAGGAGGAAGAATATAATAAGATGGTTATGTTTAATAGCAGTGATTTGCAGAATATTCAAGTCTGAGCTATGGGCTTGGGACACTGACAGGCAGAAGTGAGGGGAGCTGTTTTGAGGTTATCCAGCATTTTTTTTACTGGAATTGCAGAGAGACTATAGTCAAAATGGTGAGTGTTGAGAGTTTAGTAAGTGTGGTTAGGAATTTCGGATAAAGCAGAGGGTTGTTGGACAGGCTTGACTTTTTGCTTCATGATCTCTTTGAGGGTAAATATATTTACCTTCTTGTAAGAGATCCAAATGTGTAATGTGGGAGTTGATTAGAAACTGTACTGCATGGTTTTTAAACTTTGTCCCTCTTAACATATTTTTCCCTAGAATGTGAGTGTGGGGAGACAGCCAGTTATGGTTGAATTTCTATAACTGAATACTTTTCCTTTTTTTTTTTTTTTTTTTTTTTTTTGCTAATCTGAATGAATAACATGAAATGTTTTTCATCACTGAGATAAAGATGTTTCTTAGAACTGAAAGTGTTACTACTTCTAGCAGCTGTCTTAGGATTCTCTGTACTAGTCTGTGGTCAAATGATCTGGCTTTGCGGGAATGAAAAATTTCAGGTAATGCAGGTTCAGCTAGTTCTGCTATAACCTTAAAGGCTTTGCAAGTACAAAAATTGTGTCTTGGAAATTAATTCAAATTGGGCCTCCTTTTCTTTATTTAGGGGAAACCATGATACCTGAAGCTCAGTGAATCTGGGTTCTGATGCTGAAAGATTGCTGAACAACATCTAAAAAGTTCTTTAAGGGAGTGCTTGTGCATAGCCAAGATTATTTGAACCAGAAATGATCCTAGAGAACTTAAAAAGAAATCTTTTACAATAGCTTTTTCCAGGCACCTGGGAAATTAAAGTTTACTGTCTTGGAAAGAAGCTCGGTGTGACTACATCTGTATGGCTCTGATTGGCAGATGACTTGCATCAGTTGGACCTTTTTGGGAACAAATGTGCTTTCTTCAGAATGAAGCTTTGCCTATTATTCTCTCAGTCTTGAATTTTTAGGAATTCAGGACATCTGAGGCTTCAGGTGGTACTTGAAGCCAGGTGAAGAACCATCTGTCCTGGTTTCAGCTGGGATAGATGTAAGGGTGGAACAGGACTTCATGAGAAATGCTCCTTGGGTTTGTCTGGTGGCAGAGTGTGACTGCTGTGATGGGAAATGCCTCTGTGCAGTGTGATGACTCGTTGCCACTCTGTAACTAAGCTGCTTCCGTGACAAATTGCTCCTCAGTTGCTTACGGATCACCGTGGCTGGGTGAACAACATTTTAGAGTTGCCAAATCTGTTTGAAGGAGCGTTTGTTGTGCCTTAAGAGCACGAGATTCTATTTAGATCTTTTCCTCAGCTGTCCTGCAAATCTCATTAACCTCTCCTACCCCTTCCAGAAGTGGTCAGTGTAGAAGAGTTCATGAAGTACCATCTACCCTTCATGTCACAGAAGTCTGAGATGCAGAAAAGGGTTCTTATCTGAAAGCCTTAACTATAACAATGGACCTTTGTTTTCTCAACCCTTGTAAGAACTTTCTTACTTCTTGCCATAAACCACCACACAGTAGTGCAGGGGATTAGGTCATTTCCTTCCCTTCTCCTCTTCCTGCAGATTATTTGATTAGCATTTCTATTGTACACTCTAAATAGCATGTTCTTGGCTTCAGGCTGGTCCCCCCTCTCTATAATCTCTTTAAAACACTGTAGTATGACTTTTTATTAGCAGCATGACATGGGAACTCCTTGCACAGAGATTACACGTGACATAACACAATAAAAGATTAATGGGGCTGGCAAGTCAGTAATCTTCCCTTCTTTCCTCTTCCCTCATGCACCTGAGATTAGGCTTCTGGGAACCCCCTAACAGTGTTAATGCCTTAGAACACATGAAACGTTTTTTTAAAATTTTGGATATCATTGGCTTTGATTGGATTTCAGCCCTTGACTTCATGGGAAACAGAAGTTCAGATTGTGTTTAATGTATGTTCAACATTCAGCATTGAGTGTACAAATATACCTCCCCCATGGGATCATTACGTGTCCTGGTCTTTCACCGGGCGTTCTGCTCCATTTTCTCAGTGTTTTCTTTCCTTCATTCTCTGTTTTTATATACCCTGTGTGCAGTAATTTCAAGCTCTTATCCTGCGTGGGGTTTTTATTCCACTCCTTGCCTGTTGTGCTGAACTAAATTATCAACAGGTGGTTAGGATATCAGTCTTGAAATGTGGTAGTAATATACTGATCAGGTATGATAAATTCATGAATTCAGGCTTCTTGCCAGTCTTCTAGAGGCCACAGTATTGCCTGTTGCCCCTGTAAGTGTCTTTTAGCTGGAATAGCTAGAAATGCATTCCTCTTCAGAGCTCATGTTGAATGTCATGTGAAATCACGTAATTGTATCAAACTGTACAGCATCTGTTTGTGAGTCAGATAGAAGAACATGACGATAGAGCCCTTTATTTCTTTAACAACTTCAAGGAAAGAACCTCCCCTGCAGTTCAGCATCACTTCATGAAATTAGCAGTGATATTTTGGGCTGCAGATTGCATTGTTTTAGTCTGGCATGGTATCTCTACTCCAGGAGGAATCAGATAGCTTGCCTAGCGGCACCTTAAAATCCTCAAGGCATGGCAGAGTTCTTGTGATTCCATAAAAATCATTAAACCCCCCTCATTTTAAAAGTGGGGGGCAGTGTTGACACAAGAAGAGCTGAGTAGAGCATGGCTGTGAGTAAACACAGGCAGGGAGACAAAGTGGTTCAAACTATTGGGTGAGACTCAGGGGCAGCCCCATAGGAGTGTGCCTAGGGGCAAAATAAACCCTCAAAAAACCTGGATTAAGATGGGGCACGATGAGTTATAAAAGGACATTGTGTGGTGTTGTCTGATAGCTCCAGAGGGTCAGTAATATGAAGGCAGATAAGGATTGTTATCTGTAGGAGGCTGGGTGAGGTGGTAGAAAGCAAATCCACCTGCAGCTGCTTCTTAAGTGGCAGCAGCATAAAGTAATCTACAATCTTATTAACCTGAACACTGAACAGCTGCATCTGTAAAACGAGAATAAAGGAGTTCTAGAAGCAAATTAGTCTTCAAATTCTGCTTTTCAGGATGTTTTGAAACAGTGCAACTCAAGTCTTAAAACTTGTGTGAGAAGAATAATGCAACCTAGAAGTGGTTATACCAATGTAACTAATCACTGCAGTTAAATACCTGAATACAGAGCACCTTTTGTACTCTTGGTGCCATATCTGTGTGTTAAGTGATACTAATGCAGTCCTGATGTGATTTTCTTTTTTTTTTTTCTTTTAAAACAAAATCACAGAAGCAGCCCTTAGCCCTGATTAAAACAGCCTTCAAGCTGCCAACTTTGTATAGGTTGGGACGAAACAGAAAATACTTGGAAGTGATGGGGAAGGTGGGGTGATGTGACTCCTCCACCCCAGTAAAAATTGCCATTTTATGGATCTACACATTACCAGTGGCAAAGCTGGGTTTGTGTGCCAGTAGCATGAGGCTGTTGATTTTTGGCAGGGAGGAGGATTCAACCTAAATCTCAAGATTGGACTTGATGAATCTCTGGTGTTTCTGCTGAGATTGATGCAGAAGGTCCCAATCCCCTCATTTGCATTGGTTTAATGGGATTACAGAATAAACACACACAGATAAGCAAAATGGTTTGGGTTGAAATAACTGGAGATTTGGTTGGTTTTTCCCTTAGACCCTTGCCAGTTTGGTAATGTGATAGCTGTGATAATGGCCATACCATTTCAGAGCGGTGTTCAGTCCTGTGGGGTTTTTTTGGTGACCAGAAGAGTTGAAACAAGGGAGCACATGTACATCAGTGTGTCTCCAGGCACTTTCCAGTGCTCAACAGCTGTGGCTCAACCACTTCTGTGGAGCAAAGTGGTATCTTTGTGCTTCGTAATCTATGGTAGGAGACAAAAAAAGTGTCTTTGAGCCTATGTATGGTTTTATTATCCAGAGTAACCTATGACAAGGTGTTCTGCAGCTAAATTTTCTGGGTATATGACAAGATCCTGTAAAAGGACAACTGTACTGTGTTACCTAGGGGCAAGTTTGCTGTGGATTACAGGTTGAGAAAAGAGAAAACACAGAGGCATTCACCTTGTTCTCAGCAGTGAAGCTGACTTCTGTGGAGCTGTAACTTATGCTATGTTATGGCGTTATGAACAGAAAAGCTGTTCTGACAGTTCTTAGGTTTGAGTGTTATCCAGTGGCTATACTGTGAGGTGAACTGGGGAAAAGATCCAGCGAGAAAATAATAGAGCAGATAAACCAACTTTTTTAAATTGAAAAGATTGAGGTGGCAAGCCAAGGAGGGAGCAGCAGAAATGGGAGCAACAGTCACATGTACAACACACGGAGATGTGAAACGTCAGCCTGTGTCTACATTGCTTGAGCCGGGGTAACCATGTGCCCCTTCTTCACCCACTACAGCTGTGAGGTAAAACTTGATGTAAAGGTTAAGCTGCTGTGTCATATCGTGATTGCAGCAGCCTCGCAGCATTTGCATGATCAGTTCCACGAGGTAACTTGGAAGCTCTGGTAACTTGATCACCACTTTATGGCTCAGACATTTAAATTATCCCACCCACTGGCTTGATGCAGTGATTTCAATGTTGGTGGAATGAGGAATGAGCTCATAACCTGGTCTGGCACATGCAGATTTGCCTTTCTAAAGGTGCATCCTACAGGATCGGGCTGTTGTAGAATCATTGGCTGTGACAGTCCAGTACACACAGGTGGCATCTGCAGGTGTGTCATGTGTCCAGTCCTACAATATTAGTGAAAAGAGGCAGCAATGCCTGAAGAATTTCTGCTGGTATAATTCTCAGTGTATTAAGAAATTACTCTTTGTGTGGGAGGTGAGGAAAGCTAGCTGGGCTAATAAATTATGGTTTAAAAAAAAATGAAGAAAAGGTATAGCATGCATGGGAACAGTTATGTAAGAGAAGGAAATAAATCAGTGTTTCTCTGAGAACCTCATCCGCAGAGCTGCCAGGCAATTGGGCTGCAGTATTGTTCTCAACACACCCTCTGCTTCCTTTTTTCCTTTTTGGGGCCAGGGAGGGATGAATTGATGGAGCAGGAGCAGGATGCTGGTTCTGCCTGCAGCCAATGCTGTGTGGTGTTTACCCAGCTTACGCAAGGCAGAGCCAGCCCTTCTCCAGGCAGGAGGTGCTTCCCACAGCTGAAGTAAAAGCACACAGAGCAGCCACTCAGTCTGGCAGTTGCTGGGGGTTTAAAGGAGTTGGTGGATTTCAGCTGATTTTTAGCAAGATCGAAGGGTTTGGGTTTTTCTCCTCTGCCGTGTAGGAATACTGCGAGGACACAAATATCCCGGTAAGTGCTCTGCGTGCCGTCGCTTTTGCCTTTTGGTGTGGGATTGTTTCAGTCTCTCTTCTAAAAGTCTCCTCAGTTGCAGTGGTTCGAGTGATGTGGTGGAAAGGAAATGTGAGAGCAGGCAGTGTCTGCAGGCTCCCCTTCCACCTCAGAGAGGCAGGGACATTCAAAGTGCACAGCATAGGAAATGCTGCTTGATCACAAGTGTCAGTCACTTCTCATTTTCAGGATGCAGAGCAAGGTGCCTTAAAACTGTCATTACCTAACAAAATCGTACCAAGGGGAATTTCTCATGGAGCTGTTGAATATTTCTCTTGTCTAAACCGAGGAAAAGGCTTTAAATGTAACTGTAACTCCTGTTTTTGTAAGATGATATAGTATGCTGTGTGAAAAGGCTTTAGTGTAATACAAACAGCTATTTAGCAGATACTTTGGTACATGAACTGCCTTATCAGGAAGTCAGAGACTCATAAAAGGCAAAACTGTAACATTCAGGCATGTAGAACAAGAAGTCATTGTGGTTTTTTGCAAGCCCAGGCTCCTCAGCCATGTATTCCAGTACAGGTGCATCAGACAGTAGATTTTCTTGGACTTGAAAAGCTCCATTGCTTTGGTCTAAACTCTTAGGAACTTTTGCTCTTGTGGCTGACTCTAAGTGAAAGTTGGGACTGCATTTTTTTTTTAAAAGGTAATACTGTGTAATTTGTCTGAAGCAGTGGAGAGGACAGCATCAAAGGTTTCTAACTGTAGAGTTCTCTGCAGCAGAACTATACCTCTGTACTAGTGTCGTACGAAGTTTTTTTTCTTTTCTGTTTGTACTTTTGCAAGGCACTCTCTGAAGATACAAATAGGTATGCTATGGTTAATCAACACCTAATGTTCTCCCAGCATGCCTCTATGTAGTATTTATTGTTTTGTGGCTTTTTCCTATGGGTTACAGGTTACAAATAAACTACATTTGATAACCTGAGCGAAACGAAAATAAAATGCAAACTGTATTTTTTTTCAGTATAGTTTGTACTAACAGGCAAAGTGCAAGTGCAGCCAGAACTTCACAGAGAAAGCTGCAAATTAATCTTCTGAAGCAGCTTGTGTGAGTTACTCTGACAGTTCAGCTGATGGAGCAAGGACAAGCTGTGGTGTTTGGAGGGGCTGAGCCCTGTGGGTGTGGGGGAGATGAGGGGCAAGGGGGTTCAGGCTGTGTGTAAATGGAGCAGGATCACTGGTGAAGAACTTTCTCAGCTAATTAAGGATACAAGATAATATTGCAGTGACAGCTTTAAAATAGACACCTTGTGCTAAAAGACAAATGTTTTTGGCTTCCCACACGCAGTCTGAATTACATCATTTATAACCCGTAGGAGGTTATCGTGGTTTCCTCAGGGGAGGATCAGCTGTTACTTTTCAGAACTGAAAAAAAAAATAAAAAATTCTGGACTATTTCTTTTTTTCCAAGGGAATATTTTCAGAATTGGTTTTTGTCAGTCTGTTGGAGGGGATCATTATTGATTACATAAATCTTCCAGGTTTAATACACCCAACCACGTTCTCATGTCATCAGTTCAGTTCAGAATAAGAGAACTGGAGTTAGCAGAGGTCTGATTGAAATCAGGCCCCTGTGCTTAGATGGGTTTTTTCCAGCCTTCTGAAGAGGAGTGCTATTTTTGAGTACTATCATAAAGTACAGATTTTCACATAGATGCCTCTAATAGAAGTCCTATTCTAAAACACTTCCCTTGTTCATTGAGCAAGGTTGCATGTCCTCAAGGCACTGTTCCTGTCTTTCCTGAAATTGCTGAGAACTTCTCGAACTTGCTTCTGAGGCTGGAACAGAGCTTGAAGCGGAATGCTAGATGCCAATTCCACCAAAACTGCTGTTTCTTAGACTGGACAAAATTAGCTGTGGCCTCAGAGCAAAACAGTAGATTTTTCTCTTGTCTATCAAGTTAATGCCCCTTTCAAACAATGGGGTTTTGTTGTGTGTATGTGCTCTGACTCTTGCATGACTTGTTTCCAGGATGACCAGCCCACTAATGGCAGGTGTCCATGGTAGAAAGATGCTTTCATTCTGTTTTTGACAATTAAAAACTCCTCGATTGAGATTTCACAGATGTTTTCAAGGCATAGCAGTCAATAGCTGTTGCATTGGTTTGTGTTTGGTGTCCTGTGCAGGGTCAGCTGCTTGGTCATTTCAGAGCTTGGCCTTGTTTTGTGTTTGATATCTTGCTTTTGTCTTGCTTTCATATCATAAGAAACTCATGTGTGTATAGTGGATGACTAAGCTTATTCTGAGTTACAAAAGGAAAGATGTACAGTGTAAACCAAGGAAATAGTAAGCCATGCTAAAGGAAAAGCTGGACTGATACTCCATACTCCCAAAGCTTATTCTTGGGGATTTTTGATGCTGAAAACCTCTCTTTTCTAGAAATAAGAAAATGAATTTTCCTTCCTTAGAAAGGTAGTGTGTGGCTATTGATCTAAAGTGATAGGCATTTAAATTGCACTAACAGATGCATCACCATGCCTTCCCTGTGCATCTGTAGTGAAGGATGCAAGCTGTACACAGAATGTGGCTGATCTCAAAAGTGGAGTCTAAAACCTGCTGATGTTAAAATTGCAGGTGTGTGTGGGAAGGAAACGTGAGCTTTTTCAACTGGAAACTGGGAGAAGTGGTAAAACTGTTCATAAACACGTGTTCTTTTTACCCAGTGATCACTTCAGTAAAAACTATTTTAATACAAGCTCACAAAATTATTTATAGGAAAAACAGTTAAAGGAGAATAACTTTCCAGCGATGAAAGTTACTTCACCCATCAGGTAGAAAAGTGATTTCTCAACATTTGTCTCAGCTTTCAGAAACACAGTGATGCAAGGAGCTGATTCCTTGTTTGCAGCAGTAGATACTGATATTGTTTGTGAAACCTGGCAACCTGGGCTCGGTGGGAACACGTACTCAAACAAGTAGTCAGTCTGCTGGGAATTACTGTGGGGTTTTGGGTTGGTTCTTTATTTGTTTCTTCCTTTTTTTCCTTCTCTCAGATTACTTATTGCCTCCTTTGCCTTCCATGCCTGCAAATATCTTCATCTTGAGAGACTAATATTCTGTACAGCTTGTTTGTGTCTCACAGTGACTTTTAACTTTAGTATTCTGGTGGTTTAAATCTGGAAATCAAGATTTTTCCTTTGAAGTGGTGAGATGTAACCATACAAGAAAATATGCAGTGCTGAAATACTGTATGTGTATTCAGAGGATTTTGCTTTCTGATCTTGCAGTCACAGGAGACTTGCCTAGTGGAAACCAGAGTGACAAGGAGCTTAAATCTGTAGGTGGATGTTGGCAAACTTGGGTCCTACTCGTGCATTGTCAGGTATTGTCACACTATTCAATGTGAATTGTTTGTTTGCAGTATGGGGTTTTAAATCCAAATAAAGCTGTAGATACTAAGGTGTAAATCTTGAGGGATAAGGACAAAATCTTGTTTCACTGGTGATGGAGTTACTTATAATTTATGTCTAACTGGTCAAAAGTGCACGTAAAGTGCATACTCCAGTTGCTTGATAGAATGGTGTGGACTTCCTAAAATTAATTGTATTGCTGGAATAATTTAGGTTGGAAGGTTGTCTGGTTCAGTCCCTGGACTCAAAATGGGACTGGACTGCCTTTGGTCAGGCTGTTCAGGGCCACATGCAGCTGATCTCCAGGGATGGAGGTCTCATAACTTCTGTGGATTGAGGGGTTTTCCCTCCCCTAATAACTAATCAGGATTTTCTGTGTTGTGTCCTGTTTGTTGCCTCTTATTCTATCCCTGCATACCTGTCCAAAGGACTAGATTCCATTTTGTCCCTCTGGTTTAGCACAAGATTGCTGAGGGAAGAGCTGGCTGTGAGAATTGCAAGGGCAGTCTGCAAATAGTAAAAAAATAAAAACATCACTAGATAAAATGTCTTGTGCTTTATTTCTAAAAGAAAAAAAAAAATCCAGATCTTAAAATATGTAGATATAGAATATAAATATAATATTATAAAAAGGGAGGGGAAAATTCCCATTTTTTGCATCTGAATCAGCATATTTTTATTTTAATATATTCACTGACAGAGGACTTCTTTCTATACTGTGAAAGTGGTTTTCTATGCAGTATTTTAGAAAAAAGGCTAGTCTGGCACTAGCTACAGTTGCTAGCAGCCTATAATGCTGGCTCTGTCTTTAGAAAATGACGGTAATTTATTACAAAGAGACTTTTATTCTAGTATTTTTAGCTTGCAGCCGAGTGTTTAATGAATCTCTGCTTGGGCTCATTGAATTTATGTTCTCCCCTCCCCCACCCCGTTTTAACCATTAAGATGCTGCTGCAATTTCAGGAGCTACAGAATAGCAAACTTAATTCACAGGGTGCTGTGCCTTAGTGCAAACAATCTGAAGGTTTGCTGAAGCAACTAAAGACTGGTTGGGAGTGAATCTCATGACCAGGAAAGGCAGCTGAACAGTTGTAGATGACTGGTTAAACTGGAGCTGATAGTTCAAAACCAACCAATATTCATCTGTCTCTTTGTTTGCATGAGACAGGAGAGATTACCATACGACTTTTCCTTCTGCTGGAATGGAGTCAGAAATCTGTGGCTTGCTTTCTCCACTACAGCAGTCTTTGCCTTCTGTGGCTTTAGTGAGTGCTAGAGAGCAGGAAGGCTTGTGAGAAAACCAGACTGGCATTCCTCAGACAAATTTTAAATGCTTTTCTCAGTTCAGTTGTTGTTGCTTGCCAAACAGTTGCATGTAATAGGATTGAACATTGAACTTCCTGCTGCCCCCAGAGGAACCAGTGTTAAGAATAAAAAGGTGTTACCTGTTCATGGGTTCTTCCCATTCCAGTTTCCTATTTTTGATCCCGAAGGATTTTAACTGGTACCCATTGTGGTTTGGGGCTAACTGCGAACACTTGGGTTTGCCTTTAGCCATGCAAGTTGCTTTACTCTCAAAATCTTTTCAAATCCGTAATACAGGACCGTGCAAAGGTGGTATGTATTTTCAGGCTTCAGTCTCTTCTCTTTGGCAGAAGCAGAGATCTTGACGTGAAATGTTTGCTGCTGCCAGTTCTGTGATTTTTGGAAGAACATTGGATGAGATGGGATCTTGTAGTTGGCATCTTGTTCCTTATCAGTGTTGAAGGTTCTTGGAGAAGTTTAGAAGAGTCTGTTGTTCAGAGCTTGCTCCAATGAAGCCTGTTCCACTGATGTCTGGAAATGCTGCTACAGAAAGCGGCAAAAATACGGTTTGCATGTATTTTGTTCAGACAGTTGGTTCCTTAGCTTTATACTGGCCCTTCAGAGCAAAGTGGGCTTTTAAACTAGCCTTTCTTAACTTTTTGAAGAGAAGTGGTACTCTAGGAATAAAAACTGGTCAGGTTATACTGCAAGAGAAAGCCCATTATATGTTTTGGTGGATCCTTTTCTTCTCAACAGTGTTCTTTCAAATGAGTTCCTCACTCAGCTTTAAATGATCCATAAGCCTGCTCTGTTTCAGGAGTGGAGATATTACCTCATGGCAGATTAGACTCATCTCCAGTGGGACAGTGCTTGAGTTTTATTTGCAGACATGAAATTTCCCTTGGAACTGATCTTCAGGACCTCACTGGAGGGATATAATTGATCTTTGTTATTCTGGGAACAAAAATATTTTCCTTTTGGGTACAGTGCACCATGCCAATCATGGTGGATTAGAGTTAGTGTGTATGTGGGACTGGTTATTTTTTTAGGAGTGCTGAATCTTGTATGTGCTTGAGTTGAAGTAATCTGGGGATATAGTAGTTGTGCAAGTGGTGTGTGAGGCTCATAAAGGTTCTGAGATGTATTTGAAAAAAAATGAAGTTCAAACATTCCAGCCAGACTTCTGAAAGTGGATGAGCAAACTGGGTTATTCATGATGGCTCTAGATTTCTAACGCTCAAACCTTCCTTAAGTCTAATAAGAAGTGGATTTCCATCGTGTGCAAAATGAACTTGAGTGAATTTCTTTAAATGTGAAGCAAAAGAAAATGTTTTAAAGAGGAACCGAGCAATAGATGTGGGACATCTTTCCTTATCCTGAGATTTTCTGTATTACTCCTTGTATTGCTGAAGTCTGTCCCTGGGAACTGCTGACCATTTTTATTCTTTCTGCACAGTTCTCTGGTCACTTGTGCAGGTAATGCTTTAGAGTCTCCTTTAACTGTTCATTTCATGAGGCTTTGAAGCTGACTCAGACTGAGACGTGTTTTTTTTTAGTTTTCCATTAAAATTGTTTACTTGGATGAATGGGGGAAGAGGAGAAGCTTCGCCAAACCTGTTCTTGTACTAATGGCTAGAGTTATTTAAAATGTTTTGCCTTCCCACTTTCTCTAAGTGAAAGGATTAGCTCTTCAACAATGTAATATGTGTCACTGCTCTGGAGATGGGACAGACACTTCACAGCAGTGTTGTGCACATCAGGTTTATTGCACTGCACTCATCTCTCAGTGGGTGCTGTTGTGATAACATTGTGTGTGCTAGCCACAAAGACAGGCTGCAGTTCACTTGTTTCAAGCACTGTGAAATCTACAGCACCCAGACTTCAAAAAAATTTTTAAAAAAAGAAGAGATTTGGAAAATAATGAGAAATGAAATGAGAAACTAAAAGATTTTTTATTTACTCTCCTGCTTGTGTTCTGCAGGCATCATAGCAAATGCTTTGAGGACAGTGTGATGTCTTTGTCTGGATTAGTGAGAAGCCCTCCCAAAGATGTGGAATAGCATGAAGGAGCAAACTCAAGTTTTTAGAGAGCACTGTGAGCTGATTGCAGATGGCAATATATATCCATGCTGAACACAAACTTGTAGATTTGAGAAAGCATGTTGAAGGCCAAGCTTTTCTTGGGAAGGAGCAAAGACTGGGAGAGGGTGTAGAGATAAGGTCAATAAAGGGATCTTTGCATCAGCTTCTGAGCAAATGTGAGCAGAGGCTGTCAGGCACTGCCACATCCTTTTCTCTGTTCTTACAACATGACATGGGGATAGATAAAATCAGCATGATGACATCTTTTCTGCTAATAACCATGGGCTAGTCAAGGTAGAAGAAAGTGGAGATACAGCACTTGTAGTTGTGATCAAAGTTGATGACAGGATTCAAAAAGTGCTGCGCGGGTCAAAAAGTGCATTTGCACAGAAGGCAGAATGTTAACCATCAGTGCTAAAAAAGATCAGCAGCTCTTTGAGTTGGTATGAAAACTCACCTGGAAGGACCAAGGGAATGTTCTTATTTCTGTCAAAGAAAGCCTCAAACAGGCTCTCATCAGCTTTATTCTTTAGCAAGGAAGTGCTCTGCTGGGTAAGCTTTCTCTAGAAGAAGGTCAGAGATGAGCTGCATAGGTCAAAAGTGTCTGGAAATGCTCCTAATGAGAAGCTGTAAAAAATACAGTATGAACTGTTCCTCAAAGCAGAAGTCTTGAGTAAAAAAAAGCACTTCAAGACTGCTTTCATTAGGAGTTATGTAGAATTCCCTCAGGAAATCTCCTTCAAACAGATGTTTATATCACTTCTGTCTCTGGCTAAACATGAGAGATCACATTGCACACCCTAGACTTCTATGGTAGGCTCAATATCAAATTGTCATACAACTTCCTTCCATCTGTAAATCCAGAAACTTCTTGGAAAGCTCTAAATTAGACACTTTTCATGAAAACTTCTGCTTCTCTAGCTAATGAGCTAGTCTTGCTTTGTGTTTTTTTTTTTTTTTTCTTTAAATTTAATGCCTATCTGGCTCTATTTCTCAATAGCTGAATGAAATACAATAAATTAAGCTATGAAGCTAAAAACTAACATGGAGGAAAACAAGTGTGGATGTTTTAAGACCATAGTGGAATTTTCTAAATTAATTTTTTTTGTAATCTGGCAGTTCTTCAAGGCAGTTCAACCTTAATTCATGTGGTTTTATATATATGTTTTGAAAAAATATTACAGGCAAAGCCAAAACGTGGGAAACACAAAATATTATAACTACAGTATCAGATTGATTTGCAAGTTGGTGTAATTAGAGTATTTTCTCTTGCACTTAATTTTAGTTTTATTTTTACAGGAAATAATGAAAAAAGTGTGCCACAACTCTTGATCAGAGACCTGAACTTTGAGAAGAAGTCATTAGCTAAGCTCATGTTTTCTCCTGATCAAGAAAATCATCCATCAAAAGCACCAGTCAAATATGGTGAATTAATTGTATTGGGGTAAGTGTTTGTGTGTAAGAGTCTGAGGGTTTTCTGTGCTGTAATCCTGCGGGCATGTTTCAGGACTGTGTTAATCAGTTCTTGGATTTAAATGTGATTAATTGAAAAATCTGTAATTAGCAACATTATACTAATTGAGAATACTTGGTGCTTAGAGTGAAAGTTCTTGGGGGTCTGGATCTCATGAGAAACTAAGTGATACAGGAATGATGGACTTTGTTCTTTTTCTGTGCTTTTTGATAGGTACAATGGGTCTCTCCCAAATGGAGATAGAGGAAGAAGGAAGAGTAGGTTTGCTTTATTTAAAAGGCCCAAGGCAAATGGGGTGAAACCCAGCACTGTGCACATTGCCTGTACCCCTCAGGCAGCAAAGGTAACCTCCATTTCTTCCTTCAAGTCTGTCTGACTTCTCCTTGTGCCATGTAAAGAGCTGTTAGGAAGTGGTTTAAACAGCATAAATATCTGACTGTGAAATGAATGGTTCGTGTTCATCCAAAGTGTTTTAGTATCTGTCAGGGTTAGCAAGAAGCAATTCAGCAAAGAAAATTTGATGCATAGTCTTTGCCATGGCCAGAAGGAAAAAAAAAATCAGTTTTGAAATGTGAATGTTCTGGGCACAGGCTAGCCATATAAAAAACTTTCTATTTTGTTTTCCTTCCAAACTTACTACAGACATCTGTTCTAGACTTTGTGGTTTTGCACTCACTCTGCTTTAGCACTAACTTTGCCTCACATGCAGCTGACTTATAAATGATCCTTTGCCAAAGCTCCATGTGCGCTTGGTGCTCCATCCAGTGGGTAAGAGTTCCCCAGGGATCAGGAGGGATGGTTTTGCAGGGCATGTTTAAATTTTGTAACCAGAGTTCCCATTAGAAGCAGAAAAGGAAGGGCTTAGGTCCTGAAGTTGAACTATATTTCATTTCAAAACTAATACATCATAACTAAGGTATTGCCATGAAATATTGTGGCTGTTCAAGGGTATGTGCAACAACTAATGGAGCATTTCTGCTAAAACAATGGAATTTGAGGATACTTAGTGGTTGTTTAGAAACTGTCAGTGACAAGATCAGGCTTTAAAACAAACACAGTAGTGTTAAGTGTTTGACTCCCAGAATACCTTGACACTTAAGGATCTTAACCCTAAATTCAGGGAATGGTATGAAGTATTCTGAAATCAGAAGCATTTTTCTATACCAAAATTCTTGTAGTACAGCTATATTCATAGTAGATCTGTAAAAAGAACATTTATTTTTGTAAATTCTTTATGGTCAGGTATGTGTTGTTTAGCAGCACTTTCAGAGGTGTTTGTTAGTTTCTAGTAGGTAATTGCAGAATGAACATCTAGACTAACAAACTGAAACCTTTGCTACAACTTCTGCAACCTATGTTGAGTTTCTCCATTTTACCTTATTTACCACCACTTTTTTTATCTGTGTATCTTAAATCAGTCATTACTGATTTTAGCATTAACTCAAATCCTGTTTTTAGACTGAAGTCTCTAAGTTTTTGTCCTCGCTTTGCTGTTGGCCAAGTTCATGCTGAGATGGCCATGAAGGTGTTACATTCACTTTTAGCCTTTGCTTTTGGTTTTGTCCTTTTGTGTTCAGGCCAGTTTTGCTTTCACACAAAACATTTGCAGCGTGTGGTGAAGAGACCAGTTTGGTCTGTTGCTGAATCAATCCTGCAGCTTTTTTTTAGTGGCCAGGACTGGGGTTTATGAAAGTTAACTGCAGGTGTGTCATTAACAACCGTCTGCCTTAATGCATTAATTAGCACAAGAGGTTGGTGTTACATATACATATATATATATATATTTAGTCTGCTTTGCTGCTGTATACTGTAGAATTATTGTGCACTGGTTTAATAATATTTGGCATTTTCCCATAGGCAATAAGCAATAAGGACCAACACAGCATATCTTACACTTTGTCTCGGGCCCAGACAGTAGTAGTTGAATATACCCATGACAGCAACACAGATATGTTCCAGGTATGTGAAGTAAAATGTGTGTGTTCTTATTTTTGGTAGTTTCAGACAAGGCATCTTCTCAGCAGGCTTTTTCCCTCAGACCCAAAAGTTTGTGAGTGTCTGCACTCACTGTTCAGAGCAATTTAATTCTGTTCATTCCCAAGGCCATCCTGTGAATGAGGCTGTGGGTCTGTACATCTCTTCTAGACTTGGGCAAAGGTGAAAGTTCTGGGGGTTTGTGACTAATGCACAAGATTATGCTTTTGCATTTGATTGCTGGTCTGCAAGTCACATAATCTGTCTCCTAGTCCCTCTCTGCAAAATGAATAAAGGGCACAGTTCTCTTTAAGCATTTGGAACTTTGCTTCTGGCATTTACGAAGGGATTTGGGATCAGCCAGTTGGAGACAGGGTAGAAGAAATACAGTGTGGAAACACAGGAAAGCTTTTGGCACAACAGATATGAAAAATACTCTGAACTTCTTTAAGCAAACCCAGAAACGTCTAAAGCACTGGGAGATGTGAAGAGAGGAGCCTCAGTGCTGATGCTGGCAGTTCACAACAACTTTGCTGCAGTTCCTGTGTGTATGAGAAGGGACCACAAACACATCTGCAGCTGTGGTGTGCCCTTATATCTTATAATTGTTTCCTGTTTTTCTCAAAAGGAAGGGGTTTGTTTTGGGGTTCTTTTTAATGTGTGCTTTGTTCTCTCTGATTCCCAGACTGTGATCTTGAGTAGCTTTTTTTTTTTTTCCCCCCGATGTTGCCACTAGTTATGGCAATGAGTTTTGCTGTCACAGCATTCAGCTGTGACGCCACTGCAGGATCTGAGGAGGTGGGAGGTGTTGGGAAGTGGTGGAGGAAGCTGCTTTGCACAACTGCAAATAGTTACAACAGAGCAAAAAGGACTGTAATGAAATCACTGCAGCCTAAGCTATTGTTTGTGTGAGTGTTCTCTCTCCAGGCATGCTCTGGCATGTGTGCTGCTCTGAAATTGCCCCTGGCAGTCCCCGTGTGCTCACGGGTTCTCCTGTCTAAGAAGCAAGAGAAAAACAGATTCTGACAAAGCAGTTTTAGTCTCGTGAAAGCTCTCCAGCCCTCACCAAAAAGCACCTCAAGCTTTTGGGCTTCTTGCTCAGCAGTTAATCAGTCTTAATACAAGCACCAATTTTCAAAGAGCCTGAGAGCTCTGGGAGTGAGTGAGTGAGTAGTAGTGTGTAAGAGGACTTTAAATCCAGCTATGTGGATGTTCAGGAAAGGGTTAATACTTTTCTTCTTTGCAAGGAAAACTACAAGATGAGTTGACTGGAAAAGAAGGGATATACCAATGCAGTTCTATCAAACTCAGTACAGTTGTGTGGAACTGCAAAACTCAGGGTTCCCTGCAGCTAGAAAAGGAGACACAGCTACCTGGAAAACCTGATTGTGGTCAGATGTTACATTCTTGTGTTCTGAGTGTGTAAATGCAGCCCCTCTCTGCCACAACCACCTGGTACTTGGTTCTTTCACAAAAGATTTTCTGCTTCTCAGTGCCTGCCAGGGCTGAAGAGACAGCTCACATAATCTGATTTTCATACACCTATACCTTGACGTAGTCTGGCACTGTTCAGAGTGTTCTGGGCATACAAAGTGACTGCATGTCACTGTTCTTCCCTCTAACTGCTGTTCCTTGGCTGTTTTGGTGCTCCTGCAGCTGGTCTGCCTGACCTGAGTGTAACCTCTCTGATGAAAAGGCCTTCAACGGGAAATCATCTCAGAACTGACTTAATTACATCATTTTATTTCTCTGTCCTTCATATTTGGCTGTACCCAGCTTTCAGAATAACTTTAATCATTTGGAAGCAGAAAAAATGCATCAATTCAGATGAGGCTTTAGAAGCTTAAATTCATAGACTGGTGGACAGGAATGCTTTAAACTGTGACATCGTGATTTTTGTATCATTGCTTTTAATTGCTTTGAATTTGAATAGTCCTGCACCCAAAGACAAACTTTTAACTGTTTTTTAAAAATACTTTTCCAGATTGGTCGGTCAACGGAGAGTCCTATAGACTTTGTAGTAACAGATACAGTTCCTGGGAGTCAGAGTAATTCAGACACACAGTCTGTGCAGAGCACAATATCAAGGTTTGCCTGCAGAATCATATGTGAACGTAACCCTCCCTTTACAGCAAGAATATATGCTGCAGGATTTGACTCCTCAAAAAACATTTTTCTTGGGGTAAGAGAACTTTTTCGTTTTTCCACTAAAAATTCAGTGCAGGCTTATTTTTTAAATTAACTCTAAACTCCACTTCAGCCAAATTAAAAGTCTTCATTGATGTAATTTCTTCTAGGAGAAAGCTGCAAAGTGGAAGACATCAGATGGGCAAATGGATGGACTAACAACAAATGGAGTTCTTGTTATGCATCCTCGTAATGGATTCACAGAAGACTCCAAGCCAGGAGTGTGGAGAGAGATTTCTGTGTGTGGGAATGTGTTCAGCCTCCGTGAAACCAGATCAGCTCAACAGAGGGGAAAAATGGTGAGAGGAGTGACCAGTGTTTCATGCAACCTGTTTAAAATGGTGCAGCCATAAGGGGTATAGTTTGGGCATACAGCTGGAATCTGCTGGAGTTCCATGTAGTTGTCACCTCTGCAATTAGTCACACTGCCTTTTATGTGTCTGTCTGGTGCACAGAAGTGTCTTGCTCAAGTTTATCTGAGTTTATCTGCAAACTAGTACTTAATTGCACATCTAGGCTGCTCTCCTAAACTGAGTTCCCAATCTACCGTGTATTTCTGCAGACTCTCCTAGGCCTCTGCACATTCTACAAGTATTTTCCTGATTCTCCCTTGTGAGTTTATGCTTTTGAGGTTTTCCCACTTTTCCTTTTTTATAGAATAGTGATGAATACTTATAATTTTGTTGGATATTCATTTCCATGTTGGCATTCTGAGGTTCCCCTCTTCCTCTTGTTTCCAAAGACATTTCCAGGAGATATTTGGGTTTGGTGTGACTTGGGATGTTTCAGGAAAAAGAAATGCTACACCGAACATCTTAAGTGGTGTATTTAGCTAGGAGAGTTAATGAGAGGAGAGGAAAGCCATGTGTAAAGGGATGCTTTAAGAAAAAAAGTCAGAAATACAATGGAGGACTAAAGCAGTCTTGAAGCCTTTCAAGTAACATAACTCAGAGTGCTATAGGGCTGGAATAGAGATGGGAGAGGAGCTTTTCGTGACTCAGTGTGGTCTATTAATGCACGCATAAAAAAGGGGGCAGAGAGAAGCCGACACTGGGCTCTCTATGGGTGTCTTGTGGAGACAGTCAGAAGCGGTTGAAACGTGGACGGCTCTTCCAGGCAGATTAGCATTGTGCAAGTACACACTGTTACCCTTCAGAGACCCCGAGGTGACAGCTCTGTGTGTCTGTGTCCATGTCGAGGTGGAGAACGAGACGAACCAGCTGCAGGACGGCTCCCTGATCGACCTGTGCGGGGCGACGCTGCTGTGGCGCACGGCCGAGGGGCTCTCGCGCACGCCCACCGTCAAGCACCTCGAGGCTCTGAGGCAGGAGATCAACGCGGCCAGGCCGCAGTGCCCCGTGGGCTTCAACACCCTGGCCTTCCCCAGCATGAAGAGGAAAGACGTGGTGGACGAGAAGCAGCCCTGGGTGTACCTGAACTGCGGCCACGTGCACGGCTACCACAACTGGGGGAACAAAGAGGAGAGGGACGGCAAGGACCGCGAGTGCCCCATGTGCCGCTCGGTCGGCCCCTACGTGCCGCTGTGGCTGGGCTGCGAGGCGGGCTTTTACGTGGATGCCGGACCTCCCACTCACGCCTTCAGCCCGTGCGGACACGTGTGCTCGGAAAAGACGACTGCCTATTGGTCCCAGATCCCCCTTCCTCACGGTACTCACACCTTCCACGCGGCCTGCCCCTTCTGCGCGCATCAGCTGGCTGGTGAGCAGGGTTACATCAGGCTCATTTTCCAAGGGCCTCTCGACTAAGGACTGCAGTGAACTGATAAACTAAGCGCTTCTCATTTTTAAACCAACTGTTTTTCGTATTCTCTGGGCTTTGCTGGTTTGCATTAAGATGAAGAATTTTTTTGGGTTCTTTTCGTTACGACGGCTAAATCCCCTCTTTATTGAGAGAAGTCTGGAAATAGAAGAAATGCGGGGAGAAGGGGGAGACCTCCTGCTCTTTTTTTAGTTAATAACTACTTCTTGAAGAGGTGAATGAAGTGTTGTAGAGTGAACTTCAATGCCTTCGGTTTAATGGTTTTTGAATCACATGCCCCACAGTGTTTGAAAGGTGTTTCATTCTTTTTGTATATGGAGGGTAAATAGTTCAAAGAACATTAGTTTACAGCTTGGATGCAAACATTGTAAAATATAACATGTATATTAACTCTTTTCTATTTATCTTTATTACTGAAAACATTTAGAATGTTTAGAGAGTAGCATGGTCGTAGTGTGTTACATCCAGCAATTGGATGTGTAGAGTAGTTCTGGAAGGAGAAGAACGTGGGATGAAAATGGTAGAAAAATCTTCTAATCTAAAATACTGAGTTCTTAGAATAGTTAAAATGCTTTTTAAACAAAGCTAATGCAAACTATGATGGCATAAAGTTGTGCTTTAACTGTGTTGAAAGGTAGCTAAGAAGGACTTCTTAAAATGTCTTTTTGGTAGGAGTGTACTTAAGATCTGGTTATGAGGAGAATATTTACCAGACTCTTCAAATATGCAACTTAGTCTAGATTAAGGATTTTTTTTTCCTTCCTTCATGCTAACACTTCTCTTTATTTAGCATTAGTGACATTTGTGAGGGTTTTTCCAATGTTCAACATGAACAGACCAGAAAGATGAGGCTTGTTCTGTTCCTTGCTGTTTGGGGGTGGGAGGGGACAAGGGGAGACGTGGACATGTGTGTGGGGAGCAGTTTGGGACCTGGCCACAGTCCCAGTGTGAGAGCGGCTTGTCAGCTGGATGCTCAGCTTGGGGGGAGCCTCAGGCCTGGCCTTTGCCCCTCTGCCAGCTGCAGATGCACATCTGGGCCACAGGTGGAACAGAGGTGGAGCCAGGGAATGTGTGCCTGTGTCCCTGCATCCTCGGGGAGCTGGGGCTGGGCTGGGCTCAGCCCCGCAGTGGGAGATGCTGCCCTGGGCTCTGGTTCCTGGTCTCTCTCTGCTTTCCCCTTCCCCTCTCTCCGTCCCCTCTGTATCCACCAGAAAAGACCAGTGCACTACATGCAGCTCTGCTGCCAGCCCACTGTGCTTCATGGCAACCTGACCTTTTTAGGATTGATTTGAGCTTTTTTTGGCCAGCTTTGTACTTTTTTTTTTTTTTTTTAATATGTACTGTATGATTGACAGTAACAAATTTCTGTACTTTATAGCAAAGCTTTCATTTTTCTTTCAAAGCTGTTCTAAAATTTTCTTTGTTTAAAGAGACCTGTGTTGCTTAGATGTCCTGAATTACTTACTTTGACTGTCAATTATTTCTCCATTTTTAAGAAGAAATGATATATATTGTTTGGTTTACTCAGGAAATGCATGTGTCAGGAAACCTGTACTATAAGTTCAGTTAGCTGTCATGTACAAGTAACTGCTGTTACTCCCTTTCCATAGAAATATAACTGATTTTGACATTTTCCAGATTATATGCATTAAGTAATGAAACTTATGCAGCAAGAAATCCCTGTATTGTAGTTGTTCTAATCATCTTATTCAAACTATAGTATACTGTAGTTTTAATTTTTATTTTGCAAATTAATTTATTTAAACTACGTGAGTAAACACTTTTCAAAAACAGAAGTTCTGGGATCGTGGCTTTGTTTCCAAGAGATGGGGAAGGTGGCTGGGGTTGGCCCTTCTGTTGTCACCTCAGGTGTCCCTCTGTCCTGCACATGTGGATTCACAGCACAGAGAAGCAGCATCTCTAAAGACTTTGGATGTTTTCCATGGTCATGGCTTTGAATGGCTTCTTTCAGATGTTTCCTCTCAATGTGTTTTATATTTAACTCTGTGTTAAAGGTAAGATTGTTGTTTAAAAGACACAGTTAAACGAGTAAGTTACAAACACTGAAATGTAAGCAAAAACTGAGCTAAGTGTCTGGGCTCTTTTAAAATGACAAGAGCTCTTGATTCTATCTCCCACAAAATATAATTGACACTTCTCTGGCCCTGATCTTGTTGACTACAGGAACATGGAAGACCAGCAAAGGACAGGATGACAGCTACAAAGCAGCCTGAGTAACACAGAGCTGAACTGTGAGCACAGATGGAGCACGGGATGGTAGGAGGAATATGGGAAGTGGTGTTAGAGGCCCAGCTGGAGGCTGGTGCAGAGCCAGGGGTGCAGCTGGGTACATGCACACCTAACTGCAGACAGGGTCATGCCCAACATGCAGCCCTTGTTAAGGCTCTACCCCATTAAAGATGATACATTATGCTTAAACTGTACTTTTCTACCCCACTCCTCATCCCCTCCAAAAAAGACATGAGACAAAGGTGTCTGAGCAGAACTGGCTGTGCCTCTGGGGATTGTTAGGCTAAGGTCACTCTTCAGTCTGCCCCACATTCTGTCTGTTTTGTGCTTTTCTTCACCCAAACTGGGTGTTAATCCCGTTTTTAGAAGGGCAGAACATTGGCATTCAAGCACTTAAGACAGGGAAATCCCTCTGTCCAAGGCAGCATAGCAGTGGTTGAGTAGTTTGAGGAGCAAGTTCATTCACCAACAGCAGCATCTCTGACTCTGGTACCCTGTTTGAGTTCCCCATGGCTTCTGTTCTTTGCAACAGTCAATTGCAAACGATTGCAACAGTCCTCTGTAAATGGTAAAGTGAATTTCAGATTAAAAGTGCTCAAACAGATGACTGAAGCACTCTGAACTTTAAGGCCAATCCTCTTGAACAAATTTTGGTGCTGCAAGAGGTGGCACCTTGCTGGCTTTAAGACAATCACAGCTTCACTTGTGACAGCTTAAAGCAGCCTCTTGCAGCTGCAAAAACCAGCTCCAGGTGAGATCTTCACCTGCTTTTAAAGGTTTTCTGGACTGGCAAGAAGCACTGGTGATGCAAGCAGCAGATGGGACAGCACTGTTCCCTGGGAGACCTCTGAAGGTGTAAGGAACTGATAAGGGAGTGAATAGGGAAATGACATTAAGTGTAGGTACTTTGCTAGCCTTTAAGTTCAGTGAAGCTCTGCAGAAGTGTCCCTGGAAATGAGCAGAGCCAGTGTTCTGATTTGTGGGTTTTGAACATTTCCCTGTTCTGGGCAGTCAATGTGTAAAGCAGGTGATTGAATGAACCGATTTGCCTTTCAGCTGTAGGAGATGGCATGGGTTTAACACTGCTGGAAGGCAGCAGCTGGCTAAGAAAAGCCCTTTTTTTGTTGTTTTCTTTTGGTTTTTTTTTCCCCAAAGCAGAAGTGGGGCAGGAGCATGGACGGGGAGGTTGCTGTGGCTTTCCTGAGGAGAGCAGAGTGCTCTGGTTCCTTTGCTGACTTGGCCCCACGTGGATTGGGGCAGCCCCACGAGTGTCTGGTGTGGTGCAGGCTGGGGGTGAGGCTTTCCCATCCCAGCTGTGCTGGGCTTGTCACACCTGCAGGAATGAGCCTGATCTTCTGGAAGGTTTACCATGAAGTCACCTCAGGAGACTCCTGTGTTGGAAGGTGCTCTGCAAATCCCATAATGATCCTGCCATGGCATGCTTGAGCTCCTCCTGAAGTGACACTTTCCAGGCTCAATTCTAAAAATACATTTCCAGTTTTGCAATATAAGTCTACCCTGATGACTACAGCTCCTTGCATGCTGCCTTTCAGCCTGGATTAGGCCTGGTTGCTGTTAATTAGACCAGATTTCGTGGTCCTTGCCTTGGCTCATCCCTTTCTGTAAAAACACTGGCAGAGCTCTATTTTTAATTGTAGCACTTGGCTTTAACACAAGGGCTGTGATCATCCTAGAAATGCAGTTTCTAAGGCTCTTTTGTGACTGTAGCAGATCACTTGTACCCGCACTGTTGTGCATACTGGAAAGAAGATCTGGAAAAGCATCTCTGCAGGAGCTGTGATGGTTCCTGTGACTTGGATCAGTGCCTCTTTGGAGCAGCAGTCCTGCCCCTTCCCAGGTTCTGCTTCCAGGGCAGCAGCAGGAGCTCAGGCCTGTTTTCTCCTGGAGAACAGCTCCACATTACTGTGCTGTTGGGATGCAGTATCCCATGGTAACGTGGATGGTGACAGAAGCTGAGCTGGGGAAACACCCATGGGTGCTACTGCAGCAGGAGCAGCCAACTCCTTCAGCTCTGCTGGTTCTTGGTCTGCTCCCATCTCTGGCGTGGAAGCAAAAGGGGGCAGATGTAAAGGGCAGAAAAAATGTGCTTTTATTCCCTCAAGGTGCCTCTGTGAGAGCAGCCCTGCCAAACCCAGCCTTGGGGAACCACAGCAGGGCCGGTGGCCTTGGACAGTGCTGTGTTAAGGAATGGCATTAGCTGTAAAGCCCAGTGCCTGAATCTTTATGTTCCTGCCTTGGACCCCCCTGAGCTTCTGCTGCCCATCCTCCCTGTGCCTTCCAGCCCTGGCAGTGCAGCCCATTCCACAGCCACAGTGAGCAGGTGCTGGCAGAAGCAGGTCCTGTTTGCCTTGCCCGGCACAAGCCCTTGTGGGATCAGGTTAGGCATTGCCTGGGGCTGCATTCCTCGAGGCTAAACTCCAGGGAAAATGAGTAACCAGAGGCAAAGTGCCAGCTCTGGCAGTCAGGAGCTCCCTGCCCACTCCCTGCCACTCTTGGGTTTGCTGCTGTTGTGCCCAGCTCTCAGTCTGTCCTACAGCCCTCTTGCGGGGCTGGCAGGAGGGGAGAGGAACCAGCACCAACATCACTCTGTTTTCTGGCTGTGGTGTTTCCCTGACTCTGCTGGTGAGGATGTGTTTGTGGCAGCAAATCCTGGGTTCTGCCAGCCCTGCTGAAAGCCCATTGCTCCAGTGCAAGGGGGCTGAGATATTTCACAGGAGTAAAAATGACCTCAAGATCAGCTCAACAAAGGACTTTACTGCTGCAAAGACAACTTCTCTGCAATTTGGCAATACCTGCAATATTGTAATGTTTTTATTTTGAAAACTTTGCTGATTCAGTGTCACTAAACAGCTCTGAGGCAGGAGTAAATGATTAATCTGCTCTGACTTCCTTCCTCTACCTCATCTACATCAGTGGTACCAGTTCTGTGCTGAGATTGCTACTGGAGATCTGCTGCCTTCCAGAAAAACAATGAGTGTGGAGTTCTTTGGACTTGGAACTCATGCAAGGATGGGTTTTTTTTCCCCTTGTAGTAGTGGAAAAGTCTCCTGAAAAGGTTTCCCCTCTTCCAGTCCTGGCATAACACACGCCGGACTCAGGATTCCCTGTGAACACTGCACAGAGAGAGGAGGGAGGACATGATAGTTCACATGATCAGTCAGATTTAAGTGTGGTTAAACCAGTGGGAAAAGCTTTTTTATGTGTGTTTTTTGTTGCTGCTCAGTCCCAAAATGAACTGTCTGCTTATTTTTACAATTGTCTTGACCCTTATATTTGTTTCTGCTTCAACACCTCCCAAAGAAAAAAAAAATTAAATTCACTTTTCTCTGCAGACGTTTTATTTGAAAGTTTCTCAATCGTGTTTGTTGTTGTGATTATGCCTTTTCTTGAGTGATTCTATTAAAATATGTGATTTTCAATACATTGAACCATGTTGGCTGGGCCCAGGCCCTGCAAAATAGATTTTGAGGGTTTTTTGGTCACCTAGTTTTCAGCCTAGATAGGTTTCCCTCCAGTCTGTCTTGGAAAATGCTGGAAAAGAAGCTGGTCAAGGATGAGGGAAGAGCAATGGCTTTCCTGTGCTTTTGGGAAACAGCTCACAAAAGTTGAGTCTTGTGTAAAGTCTGTCTCTGGGCTGAAGGAACCCACTTCTTTCCCTGGATCATGCTCAGATTCCAAGTACCTCCCACTTCCCAGCTCTCTGTAAAATAACTTTTTAATATAACCATCTTATGATTGGGATCTACTCCTGTCATTCCCTTTGGTTGGTTGCAGTTTAGGAGCTGGGTGGACACGAAGCCTTCAGTGCTTCCATATCTACATCTCTCCAAAATAATATTTTTAGCTGATCCCAGAAGATTTGAAACAAAACAAATGCATGCAGCGATATTCCAAACTTGCCTGGATGCAAAGCTAAAAACTGCAGCTTGCTGTCATGTGCTTGATGAAAGGAATTGAGTCAACTCATCCTTTCCAAAAATCCCATGCTTGCTGCCTTTTTTTTTTTTTTTTTTTCTGCTGTGTGGGAGGAGGAGAGAATTAGTTATTCAGTGGAATGAGGACAATTAAAAGCAAATGCAGCTTCCAGCGATGCCATCATCTGTTCAGTTTGCCCTGAGCAACACAGAGGCAGCCTGGCTTTTTAATTGGCCCATTTCCCTTCTCTCCTGTGCTTCCCATTGGCACAGGGGCTGGCAGTTCCCAAATTCTCCCTAGGACTGTGATGTAGGTATCCCCATTTTAGTTTTGCCTGGGCAGTCCCCTGAGTTGTGGCCTCAAAGGGGCTGAAAGACTCTAAATGGGATTGAGAGGTCATGGTGTCTCTCCTGCCCAGCTTGCCTTTCCCTGGAGTTTTGCTCTGTGATGGGGACATGTCCATGGGTCCCAGCCCAGGATGAAGCTGTGGTGTCACCTGTGACCATTGCTGGAGGATAAACATTGCTGAGATGGGGCACAGGGACATGGTGACCCACAGCCTGTGGTCACGGTGGCTGCCTGGACACAGCACAGCAGCGCTGTTGGAGCAGCTCGCTTCACTTCTGAAGGGGAGCTAAAGCTATCAGCAGGGTTTAAATGCCCCATAACCAGCCAGGGCAGGGGTGTTGAATGCTTTTTCACTTTTTTCACATTGAAAGTTGATCCAGAGCAGCTTTCCTGAGGAGGCAGGATCAGCAGTGCCAATGACGTGGCTCCCCCATCGCTCCAGGGGCTTTCAGTGTTACTCAGCGGTTTTTTTGCCAGCGTCACTCGTTATATCTTGGAAATCTCACTCCACCTGTTCTGGAGCAGGAGCAGCAGAAGGTGTGTTCAAGCACCTTTGGGCAATGATGAATCATGTTTGTGGCAAAGTCCTTGGCAGCTCCTGGCCACTGCCTGCCAGGGAAAGCTGTCACCAGAGCAGGCTCAGTGCCTCCCCAAAAGTGGGGTTTGCCCTAAACCAAAAAACCCCAAACAGTAACCCATCCCCTCTGGCCCCACACCAATATTGCCAAATACACTTTATTTATACAGTGGAGTGTTTTTCATACTGTAGAGGCCTGGGATTATTCCTCACAATGACATAAATGTATTTACAGCCCATATGTGGCTGCATTTTGTTACACTTTTAACTTCATAGGCTAATGGTTAATAAATCCAGCCTCTCTTTATGCTTCTGCAGCAAAAAATACATTGAATAGTATCATGCAAGAGGCTTAGGATCTTCTGGCCCCAAATAATCTTTCAGACTGTAATTTAGGGGCTCATTCATAGAATAGAAGGATTAAAGTGCTATGTCTGGGGTTGGCTTCCCCAGGGTACAGCAAAGGAACAGAAGAGCAGCTATCGGGCATATTTAACCCACCTTTGCTCTTGATACTCAAAAAAATCAGTGTGTCTGGAGTTCCTGAACTATTTAAAAGGAAAAACCCCCAAACAAACAACAACCACCACTAAGAGTTCCCAGGTTGCATCAAACAGGTTTTTTGCATGTTTGACATGCAAGTTTCTTTGCACCAGCTGATTTAAAAATACGTTGTTCTTCGTGTAACCACAGATCCATGCAAGGTCCTCTCCTTCATTTATCTGCCCTGTGGCAGGGTCAGTTCTACCCAAATACTTCTTCCAAGTGTTTAACATGCTTAGCCTTTCAAAATCTGCCTTAGTGGAGACTCCAGGCAGCCTAGTCCATGGTTCAGTTATAGAACTCATAAACTCAGATCTACTATAAAACTGTGGAAGTCATAAACTTGAATCTACCAAAGTAAACTTAAGAGCAAGTTGGGACCAAATACCTACCTACTGTTTGGAGTTTGCTTTCTTAAAGACAAAAAAAGGTCAAAGCAAAAGCTTTTGTGTTCCAGGCACTTCTGCAGAGTTTGGAAATAAAGCAAAAAAGCAACTTCCTGCAAAAGGTATCGATTGGCACTTTCCCCTGTGTGACACTGAATGAACTTGTCCAACAAATAGACCTGGAAGAAAAAAAAAGAAGAAAAAAAAAAAAGGAGGAAAGGTGCCTACAAAACCCTAAACCTCTGCTATTCATTTTATTAAAATTTAATGAGGAGCTATTAATATTGAATGCAGCCAGGAAGATGGGAGAAAGGCTATGGAATGGACCTCGAGATTCCTCGTTAGCCAGATTTCTCTACGGAGCTGGGAAAGAAGAGGGCAGCTTTCAAAGGATGAGGGGGCTCCTGTGAGGGACACAGCAGTCTGCAGTAGGCTCTGTGGGAAGAGTATTTCAAGTGGTTTTTTTCATTAAAAGCTGAACTGGGGGTGAGTGGTACGCACGTCCTGTAAGGAAAAGATGCTCCTGAATTCCAATGCCTTGAGTACAGCGTGGGGGATTGGGGTCATTTCCTCACTGATGGTGGTTTCCCGTGTGAAGTTAACTCTGCCTCTCCGTGTTTGCCATGCCACACAGTATTATCTCCAGAGAAACCCAGTCTCCTAGCTCTTCAGCCGGATTTTGGGAGCTGCTGTCCCCATGGCAGTGGCTGGGGATGTGATGGATGTTACACCTTGAGCATAAACAACTCCACTGCCTGTCTCACCTCCCAGCAATGCTGTCTGCACTGTTTCCTTTGGTGGTTGCACTACCCAGCGTGATTCAAGAGGGGATGCAGCACATCATGACTTCCCTTTCCCAGTTGCCAGGCCAGCTGCCTTATCAAAGAGAGGAATGGAGCTGATTAGACACGGTCTGGGCTTTTTTTTTTTTTTAAAGCCCCTAGCAGTTGCTTTAAGGCTTGTGTGGGTCTTTGAGATTAATTAATGCTGTATTTGGATGCCCCCCTAAATATTGCTAAGAGGTTCTCTGATCCTGTGGGACTTTTTCTGTTCCCTGGAGTTTATGGGGTCATTCATTTGACAAGGATTTGATTCGTTTCTTGAAGGTTGGAGAGTAAATTTTACTTGGCCCTGCTGAGTCTGGATTCCTCTCATCTCTCTTAGCTGTTTTTTAAGCTCTTCTCTTCCTCATCTGGCCTGTATTTCCTGTCTCTGGTTCTTACTATGGAGCGTGTTAATAAGCATCTGGATGCCATTAACATGTTTTGTGAGAACAGAAGCAGGATGAAAAGGAGAAATTGAAAGCAGAGCCTGTGTAGAAGTAAATCTGTGTTCTTTTGTGTTGCCATCAGGAGCAATCTCCCAGAAGAAGATATCTTTGCATCTTTCTTGTGCTTGTGAAACACACCTCTAGGCCTGACTAATCCCAGTCAGGTAGGTAGAAAAACACAGTTTGGACAAGGGAGTTGCTATGTGGCAATAAGAAATGCTTCCAGGGATCCAGGAGGTGTTAGAAAGAGTTTGGCTATGGTGATCTCAAAAACCCTGCTAAGCATTCCTCTTTCTGGAACAAAAAGGGGCAGGACAGAAGAGTGCTGATCACTTTTCTCCTTACTTTTCAGGGCTGGGTGAATGCACAGAGCATATCTGAGTGTCTCTTTTGAAAAGTCACCAGCAGATGAAGTAATTTGAGGCCTCACCCACAGCACAGTTTATTCAGCCAGCTGCGTAGGTCTCTTAACAGAGGTGCTTTTTAATACAGCATGTCAAGCACTGAGAAATGTCACTTGGATTTTGACATACTCCCCACCAAGTGTGATGTGTTTTCTGTTATGTGTTGTTGTCAAGGTGAAGAAATGGATTAGCATGGATTTTTAATTTCTTCAAGTGTTGAACTCTGATATAAGCTGGAAGGGAGACATCATCCTAGATGAATAAAGAGGTGGTGCAAGAGCTGATGGGCCTCTGATGAGAAGCCAAGCTCTCCAAATGCGAGGAGGAGATTTCAGTGTCCTTTCTGTCTCTAGCTGCATTGAATCAGTTGCTGGGTTCCTTACAAAGGCTTCTGCTGGCCGCTAGCAGACACCAGGGGACAAGAAAAGACAGGATTGTCTGAAATCCAGGTACTCCTCATTTCTGGAAGTCTGGGGAAAGGCTGCCATCTGCTGTAACCAAAGCGGTTGCTGGAAATGCATTTGACTTCAATCCCAGCGGTCGTGTTGAAGCTGAGAGGAGCTCAGGGTAGGAGCAAAGTCAAACAAGCAAAGACAAACTGTGCACTTAAGACCTGCTGATGCTTTTCACACAGATCCCTCTCCAAATAATGGCTGTTACCTGGCATGCCCTTAGAGGAAAAAAAAAAAAATCTTCCCTGTGGTTCCCACCTGCTTTAATCCCTGGGATTTCCAGACAAGGTCAAAGACAGCACTGAGGCACCATTCAGAGAGCTGCTGGCTTGGCCAGCCTGCAGTGAGGGTGCTGCTTCCTCAATTTAATCTAGGCACCCACTTCATGCCTCTCAGTCACAGGGGTTTAAAATGCAGAAAGCTGTGTGGTTTTCCCCTCAGCACTATGTATGTGATACCTACACTAGCTACGAGTGAACTTGGCTGTACCCTCTACCCACAGGTCTCCCAACCTAGAGCAGGGCAAAGTCTAAAAACATCTACAGCTCAGGGCCTTTATCTCTGATCTTTAAAGTAAAACCTGTTTTGAACCCTGTGGTACCTAGAATCAAATTCTTCTCCTTAAAAGTCACTAAGATGCCAGCCCTGCATCCCTCAGTACCAACTTGGTCCACTTTTTCTGTACTTCTTTTCTTTTTTTTTTTTTCTTCATAACTGCATGTTTTGACTCACAAGTAATCTTAGAAACAAGAGCTTTTGGCTTGCCTGAGGTGCTGCTTGGACCAGAGTGTTTCTCATTACACTTTCCTCAAAGCATCCCACTAGAATCCCTCCTTTTGTAATATTGGAGTGGCCATGGCCAGATTCAAAGGGAGCAGTGCACATATAACAAAGCTAGCCTGGAAAGCTGACATAAAGAAAGCCAGAGCCCCTGATGACTCAGGTATTAATGTACTCCATCAGAATAAGCCGCTATCTGATAAAATGGGCTCACTCCAGATACAGAAGAAAGAGCTTTTAATTTTATGCAGCCTCTTTACTGGGGACTGAGAGAACCAAGAACTGTGTGAAATGCAGCCAGATCTCTGGCATGTCTAAGGTGCTGGAGAATGACTTGGAGCCAGGAGGAGCTCTGCTACCCTTGCAGACATGAAGGAATACATGCCAGGGTGTTCAGGAGCAACAGGAGACACTTGGCATCCCAGTTTTATGGGTTGTCCTTAAGTTATGACAGTGTCTTGATGGAGTCTCTTAAGAAAGTGTCCTAGAAAGAACCATGTGAGGTGGTGGCCCTTGAGATGAGCCAGTCATGTCTTCTCTACAAAGGTCTGAATCTGAGTCCTACCATTTAGCATTTGGTTGACATGATAAAAATAATCTCCAAAATTTTCATCTGTGTTAATTTTAAGAGACAGTAACATTGCCCTATAAAACTGCCATCCTATTCTGCATGTTCCTAAGCTCCTGTCTTGAAAGGTTTCTTGAGGCACCACGCTCCATTTAAACAAGGCCTGGAAATATGTTCTCTGCTACTGGCATGAAATATTCAGTCTTAATATCCCTTCACATCACTTGAGACAAGAAGAGCAGAAACTCTCCATCTGCCTTCTCTGCAGTGTTCATTGTTTTACATATTTCTTTTGTATCCCTTGCTTCCTCCAAGGAGAGCCTTTCCTCGAAGTTTGGTTGTTCCTATCATTGTTTAATGCTGCTCTTTTAGAGACAAGATTACTCACTACACTCAGGGGTCCTGGGGGACCTGCCCCTCTAATTACATTTAATCACTCTTTTCCCTCACATTCCCTATGGACTGCAGTACCTTGTTCATTTTTTTACAAGCTGAGCAAAGGTTTTCTGTGGAAAACTGAAAGCTGGTGGTATCAGGATCCTGGAAGCAAGGACCTTCTAAAAAACTGTGACATCTCAAGAAAGGAGGCCAGGTGTTCCTAGAGATGACCCAGCTTTTACAATAGTTGGCTGCTAGTTCTGGCACTGAGCAGAAATAAGGATTTCCTTGTTTTTTTTAATGTCTCTTGTATCTGAGAAAACAGCGACCTCCTTTGTTCTTTTTACTGTTTATTTTCTACAGCACAGAACTCACTGTTTCCCATTCCTTTTCCAGGAAGACTCCACGGAAGGCTCCTGAGCTGGCGTGAGTGTAGGAAAAAACCCCGTCATATTTCTGTTGTTTTGTAAGAATGCCAGTTTAACTCACACAGATGAAAAAGCAGCAGTAGAAAGATTTTTCCTGGCTGAAGCTACTTGGGGTTGGAGTTTTTCCCTGGGAGAGCCTTTGTGGGGCTGTGTCCTGTGTGCCCAGGGTAAGGGTGTTTGTTGGGCTGAGTCACGCTGCCCTGCAGAGCTGACGTGGCGCTCGGCAATCAGGAGGAAGCACATATAACTGAAATGCTCCCATAAAAGCAGATTTTATGGACATGAGCTGTATGTGAGGAGGTAGACTGACAACGGATCAAGTGAACTATGGCTGACTGACTCACAATTTCCTCGCCAGGTCTTCTCACACACACCGCAACTCACAAGCTCAGCCATGCCACGTGTCTTGGGGAGCTTTGTTATGCTTCAAACCAGCCTTTCTCCTCAAAGTCTCCAGAAATCGCCCACTGAGTCTCCTACGGGCTGGAGGAGAGGAGATTTCTCAGGCTGGACTGGTGTTGTCACTGCCACCACAGGGTTTAGCAGAAAGGTGACAGTCAGAAAAGCAAGCAGCAGGAGGCAAACCCCATGGCTGTCATCATTTCCTTCTAATCCACAAAGATGATGCAGCTCTAGTTTATTTTTCCCAAGGGGAACAGAGGACTTTGCTGTGAGTACAAAATGCAGCAGAACAGTAACAACATTTAGCTTGGAGATAATGTCAGTGAAGCATAAGGCAGAAAATCAAACAGTTTGTTACTTTCCTTGCAGTGAGCAGATAACAAGACTCTTTTCATTGCAACTGGAAAACATTAAAGGTCATGGGAGGGTGCATGGCTCAAATGTCACTTTGAGGGTATGGCTTTCCCCTGCCTCTGACACAATTAATCACTGGCTTTGAAAGTACCTCTCTGCTGCAAGAGAAACACAGACCCGAGGTTTTCAGCTAGATCAGGGCTTCCTGGGCAAATGTCAGCTGAGGGGTAAGCCAGCTCTACGTAAAGGTCATTTCATGCTAAGCAACTCATGCAAAATTTCTTCTTAAGGCTGCTCTGACTGAGATGAATTCAGCAGGATAGCTCCCTGACTCAGTGGAGATGCTGCAAGAACAGTCTTGTGAACCTCAGCAGCTGTGCACTGAGGTCGGTCCTGCACAGCCGGACTTGGCTCTGGCTCAGTTTGCTGACCAGGACTGGACACGTTTCAGCAGTGAGTGGATCAAGCCATGATTCATACAAGGGAGGCGTGGAAAATTGTATCCGTGCTGCAGGACTCACCTTCAGCCACAGGCTGACCAATAGGGCTAGAGAGGGGAAAATTGGTTTGCCACTAAGCCTGTAGGAAGGGCTTTCCCCTCAAAACCAGCATCTGCAGTTAATAATCATGTACAGCTGCTTCTCTGCTGGGGATTCCCTTTCCTTTTGCCTTCCACTCTCTTCCCATTCCCTCCCATCTGTCTCTTTGCTAGTGGAAAGTGGTTATGTAGATACTCTCAGGTCCAATTCCAGAAGGTCAGACTAACTGAAAGCAAACCGTGAACTCTGTTTGGGCAAATCCAAACTTTCCAACTCGCTTGTGAGTGGTTGCAGGAGCCATGGAGACACCCCCAGCCAGCTGGCAGCAATGCTGAGGCAGGAATGCTAGCACCACCTCCCTCCTACAGCCTCTCCAATTTCCTTACCTTTATCCACATGACTGAATTCTGCCAACTCAGTCCTTCTGCAGTCTGGATCAATACACAAGCAATCAGTTTTATGTTATGTTCATGATCTCTTTCCTCACTTTATTGGTGCTGTGTCATGTTTTAGGGATTAGGAGACACACAGACTCCAACTAATGTGATCCCCAAGGGGAAAAAAACCTAGAAAAACCCCAAGCCACCATGTCTTGCCCATGAGGAGTGTGTCTGAGCACGGCGGAAGCTGTAAGGCACAAAGAGATTTCTGCCAGGTAGGGGAAAATATGCTATGAAAATACTGAGTGACATTTGCGGGTTGCTGGAGGGAAATCCCCATTGGCTTCCTAACAAGCATTTAATATTTAACATAGTTGGGGGTTTTGATTGCTTTGGCTGTTCTAGCTTTCAATGAAGTCTGACCTGTTAACTACAGAAAGCCAAGGATGAAATTCTGAAGCATGAGAAGGTCCATCTTTATTTTCTAAAGCATGTCTGTGAAAGGTATAATGGATGGCCACTGACACTGAAGCCCACAGTTATGAAGTAATAGTAATATTAAACTAGTCCGTCTTTCTGGTAGTGTCATGTTTTCTGCTCTTTAAACTCAAATTTTTTAAGGGTGACCCCTGGTCAGGTCAGACACGTCTCTCAAGGAAAGTCAACAGGGAGTCCCTGATCTTGGTGATATTCATCAGGGGTTTATTGGCCGAGTCTGCAAAACAAATTGTCCTGAACAAACCTCTGCCAACCTTGACCACCAAGGAGCAGAACAACATCTTCAGCCCAGTCTGTCTGGGGCCAGCACCAGACACAAACACGAGTCAGCGAGCTGCAAGCCCAGGCGTGAACCCGTGTGAGCCATGGATTGCCACACTCGTGCGCTCACACAGCCCACAGCCACAGGCTCTTGTTAGTAAATACAGCCGCAATCGCTGCTGTTAATTAATCCGTTTCCCTGTGTTTTGTTGAGCGGCACAGGACTACGGCCGAGAATTTAGGCGTCTTTAAGGCACCATCAGGCATGAGGCTGCTACTGCTTCAGCGGGACCCAAAGCGTCCCTCTATTTCAGCAGCTTCCGCGGCCTGACGGAGAATTACAGCCGAAAATATCAACCTGAGTCAAAGCGGCCGCGGAGCACCCGCGGGGGAGGCGTTCGGTGACGAGGGCTCCCAGATACCGGCGTGGGCACCGCGGGGAGAGCACCGCAAGCCCATCGAGCCTAAAATACAGATCTGAGTCAAACCGGCTGCGGGGTTTGGTGACGAGGGCTCCCAGATGCCGAGCCTGGGCACCGAAAGAACGGCACCGCAAGCCCACGGCGGGCAGCTCTGCCGCTTCCGCTCCGCCGGCCCCGGCCGCGGCTCCTCCCCCGGGCGGTGGCAGAGGCGGGGCCCGGTTCCTCCCGCCGCCGCCCGGGCCCTTCCTGCGCCGCCCTGCGCGGGGGCACCGACGTGTCGCGGCGGAGGAGCCGCGCTAGGCCGCGCATCCCGCCCGGCGCCGCAGGTACAGCGCGGGGAGCCCGCCCGCCGCCGGCCCCGCCGCCTCCCGGCCCCCGCCCGCCGCCGGGGCTCCCCCGGGGCTCCCCCGGGAAAGTTTAATTTCCCCGGGCGCCCTTTGTGTGTGGGCGGCGCGGGCGGCCTGGGCCGGGCGGCGGAGCGGAGGGACGCGAGGGGAGGTGGGCGGCGAGAGGGGGGGCCTGCCCGCGGCCCCCTTTCCCTCCTTCCCTGTAAATTCCCGTTCTGAATTTCCATGGTAACCCCCGGTGGGCAGCGGGCGGTGCCCGGCGGGAGCCGCGGGCACGGTGCGGAGGTGTCGGCGTGAGGCCGGGCCTCCCTCATGCGGTCACTGTCCCGCAGGTCCCCGGCAGCATTCCCGGCCATGCCACGGGGAGAGATATGACGACGGCCTCCGGGAGATACTCCTGGCGTGTTCTCCATAAGGTATGGGCGGCTCGGGAGCTAACGTTTGGAGCAAGTATTCAGTGTTTTCCTCTGGCGCATGGCAGCCAGGATGGATTGGGATGTGGAGCGCTAAAGGGCTTGTTGCTTCCATAAGCCATGCAGGAATGCGGTGGTTCCTGGCTTTGTAGATGATCCTAAAATTGTGTGATGGGCAGGTTAATTTCTTGCGTTTCTTTACTTTAATTTTTCAAAGGCGGTCTATAGTGTTGAGAGAAATACACATATGGGGTTGTAAAATACCAACCATCTGCAATCCCAGCAGAAACTTTCACCCTCTGACTGTCCAGTTTGGGCCTTAGTACGTTGCTGAGTCCCTTTTTCTTCTCTGTTTTTCTTACATTCTCTAAATACTTAGGATTTCTGTTACAGGCCGTAGAGTTATCACAATCCAGTGTAAAAAAAGCATAGAATGCCTATTTTAAAGTGCGTCAAAGTAATTATTGGGCTACAGATTCGCATATATTTGGGTTTTTGCGTTTCTAGCATGGATGGTTTATTGGCTTTACTGTCTTACCTGTACTGCTGAAGTCCTGAATGAGAAGTCCTATGGACTTGTGCAGCTGTTGCGGTGTAACCCCGTGAGAAATTGCTCTCTTACTGCAAAACCCAGCTGCAGTACATAAATTGTTACGGTGACTGCATTAATTACTGTTGTGACCTTAGAGTCAGTGTGACTCTTTGACAGACTGTAGTGCAGACAAAAGGTCTTGAAATCCTTTGGGTCTGTTGGGTAGGAGAGCAGTGCCTAAAGTGGATTAATTGACAGGAGATCCATGGCTGTTCACGCAAAAGTTACGGAGCAGCCTCACCAGTGAGGCCAGAAGGTTGCACAGCCAGAAGCATCTCTACCTCTCCCATCCTGTTTGCCAGTACCAGGTTCTGTCCCAAGTGTCTCTCTGTCTTCAGTTCCATCTTTCTCTGTAGTGGGAGTCTGGCATGTGTGCAGGAATCTTGCCTTGTTTGACCAGCACAAACTTCATGGGAGGAGAAGGAGATGCACATTTCCAGTGTTGAATGAAGATATTGTTTGCCTAGAAAATGTCAGGAGCCACTAGAAATGAGTGGAGGAAGCAGACTGCAGGCTTCTTTGGCAGTTTGAGCAGGAAAAGGTTGGGAAATGGAATTGTGATCATGTAGGTATTGCTTCTGCTTTTGGGGCTGCGACTGTGAAGAAGCCACTTCTGCTTTCCTTCTCCAGAATTTGGGGAAAATGAGGAGCTGTGAGTCTGAAGAAGAGAGAGGGCCCACAAGCATCATGTTATCCTTCCAGTTGAGAGGCCCACAGTTTTCTTCTGATTTTCTTTTCTTTTTTTACTTTTTTTTTTTTTTTCACGCTTTGTTTATTCCTTGTCTTGTTTTATGAATGGAGCAGAAAGGTGAGCATGAGTGTGGATGTTCTACACACATATTTCTGGGGCCTCATATGAGTAAGTCCTAATCATATTTACCAGCAAATCTAGGATTTGTCTTCCTATTTTTAGCTTTTTCCACCCACCTCACCTAGGTGCTAGATTTAAAAAAATCCACCTGAATATTCTCTGCAGAAGGTAAAGAATTGTTGATGTGTTTCCCTTGTACTCAGAACTCAGAGGTCCGTGTACTGATGAGGTGTTCCGAAGTACTCATACCTAATAGCTTAAATATCCCAGCTTTTTCTCAGTCAATCTGGTTCTGAATTTTTAAAAAAGGGGCCATTTTGGATGTGTGTGGGTGTGTGTTAGGGCTAGATTATTAGAATTGGAGTAGCATATCTGGCACTTTGCAATATGTTGCAGAGTGTCCACCATTTTTATACACTCTGTAAGCAGCAGTGTAAGACCTTCCTTTTGGTTTTTGGCATTCTAGGTGCAGCATGACCATACTGGGTTTTATTTATTGTTTTTGTCAACAGAATCTGTTTGAGGGACGAAAAGGAAGTGATATGGATAGAGGTGATCAGTTTTGTTTGATCTTCTGTCAGGCAGGTATTAATCCCACAAGGACTATCAGCAAACATGGGTAGCACGCTCTGTTGTGCTCAACAGGTTAAATCTGGATGGTCTTGTTTGCAGAGTAATGCCCTGTAGAGGGACAGTGGGCTGACATCCTCTGTCAGGACTTGATGTGAGGTGCACTGGGCCTGCTTTTTGATATTCTGCTCACAGTTTTATGCATGGTGTCAAACTGTGAAATATTTTTGTTTTGCTCCCTCACAGCCACTTGCAGTTCAGGACTTGGGTAAGGCTTCGGAAAGACACGATTCCCATGAAAATCCGTATTTTTAGGAAGTTATTTTCTGATGGACAAGTGGAGCCTAGCCTTGCTGAAGGTGGCAAGTGGAGGGGCTGTACAGGAAGGGAGCTGTTGACGCAAATTGCCGTGAGCATCTGTTGGACTCCTTTTGTCACGTCAGGACCTCAGTGGTGGGATTTTTGCTGGGGCTGGTGCAGTTCTTCTGCCTTTTCTCCACATGTCACTGCTCTGCAGTCCCTGCCTCTGACAGACTCGTAGCAGGAATGCCTGCTGGGGCTCCTTGATCTTTGTTCAGCTGTGTGGACCTCTCTAGAGCTCTGTAAGATGCTCGTATTTCACTGTTTTCCAAGGGGGTAATGCACACTGTAATGCTGATGCCTGGAAAGAAGAGTGCAAAGAGACTTCACTCTCCCCTTCTGTGATAGTGTGGGCAGCTAACCACAAGGCCTTTTCTGACAAATATTTTTACTGCTTTGATTATTGTTTCTGAATGCTTCTGGCACCTCTGGTGTGGAAGAACTGGGTGCATAATGACCTAAATAGCTGTAGGTAGGTCCATTTCTCCAGCACAGAATCTGCCTTCTGATTTCAAATTAGTGTTCAGCCTTGGGAGGTTGGTTTTCCAGATGAGAGGAAGTACATTTGCTACAGGAGGTACGTCACAAGTGTTTCATATAATTGTTTATTTGGTACCTGAATGAAAGTGAAATATTACTTTCCAGATAATTTGTCTAAAAGGAGAGAAATTGCTTTCCAGTTTCTGACAAAATGTTACACTTGTAGATTATTATCTTAAGTAACAAGACATTATTCAGCGATGGGACATTTGGGGGTAATTCTTTTCAGAGGATCTTATTCTTGTGTTTAAAGAAGTGAAGCTCAGCTAAAGCTTTTTTCTTTTTTTTTTTTTTTTTTTAAATCTGTTCGTGTGGCTACAGCTGGGAAGAGCAAAAGAAACCAGTACAAAATGTAATAATATGAAAGTCAGATGTTGTTTTATCCTGGCCTTGTAGGCTACCCATGGTGCTTTGCAGTGGGGATGCAGCTGTTCTGTTCTTTCTTTGGAGTCACTACTGTTTTTTCTTGCCTGTTTCCCTGTTTGAGGAGAGTGTTTTGAGCTGGCCTTATGAAAGAGGCAATTTAAGAGGAGGGTGGTGGCATCACTCTTTGGGCTATTCAAGTGCTCTTGCTTTTCCACAGTCCTCATTCTGCAGTTTGCTGGGAAAGCAGCACAGTGTGAGGAATTACAGAATCTGCTGGAGCATAAACAGCATGTGTGGCTAAGCAGGCCTGATGGGAAATGCAGATTTCTCATACATGGCTTCCTTCTTGGGTTGATTCCATCCCAGCAAGGCTCACCTGGATGGTCATCAGTCTTGCTAGCTTTGCAGAGAAGGTGTCCCCTCAATGTGAGAGCATGAGGTTGGGGATGATCTTGGGGTCTGCAGAATGCACTCAAATAGGTGTTTTTGAATAAAAATGTAATTGTATTTATTACGCTTTTAGAAAGGTCAGGCTCATGTGGCCTCCTCTCTAAGTTGTGTGAAGAGGTTTCATGTTGGAGTATGCTCCAAATGTAGGTGGCTTGCCATGGGGACAAGTCACAGCTCTCCTCTGACTGGCCTCCTCATTCCCCTGACACTCAGCATCTTCCTCCTCTGAAACCCCAGGGTGGAAGTAAGTGTCCAGAAAGAGCTTGGGTTGGCAGAACAGCTCGCACAGCTTTAACCTCAGTCTCTGAAACTGCTCAAATGTTTCTCCTCTGAGCTAACCTTGGCTCCCCTCCTGCAATAGGGATGTCTGTCTCAGGGCACCAGGGACAAGTATGGAAATTTCAGCCTGAGGAATTAGCTGGTGGGGAAAAAAAAAAGTGAAAGCTTGCACTGGTGCAGTCTGGTTCACTCTGCCTTTCAAAGGTGCTGTGTACTTTGCTCATACCATGGCTTCCCTGTTACAGGGTGAAATCCTGATTTAGCAAAAAGAGCTGTGTAATAATACATAGGGAAAACTCAACTTTTGAGGACAGAGTGAATATATTAGGCCAATAACAACATGCCATTTATTAGCTGTTGAGGTGCTGGAAGGAGTCCCTTGTGCATTTTTATCTTTCAGGTATGCTTTTCTTTAATAAGTATCTTTGGTATTTATCATATCTTCTAGAAGTGATGCAGTGTCTTGCTTTAGCTTGGCTTGTGGGTGGCTTCTGATAGTTTTCTATTCCAAACCATGTTGGGTAGCCAGAAGAGTGCTTGAAATATTTTCATTCCACTCTGTTGTTGCCAAAGCCGTGACAAGCAGCAGGGATTTGAGCATGCCATTTATGTTCACAGAGAAATTTCTCCTGCCTTACCTTTGGGATGCAGAGCCCTTGAAAAGTGCCTGCTGGTGTCCAAGTGTGGCTCAATGTGGGCAATGGGGAATACCTGAAGGAAAGCTTGCTCAGTGTTGCATGTTCGTTTGGAACCCTGAGTGCTGAGTGTCTCTTCTTAGGTGTCACTATTTTTGAAGCTGAAACAAATTTTGGAGAGCAGATTCTATGATTCATACTGGAAAAAACAAAGCATGTGAATAATTGAACTCAGAATATGAGAAGGCAGTTTCTGAAGAACTTCTGTGCAGGTCCTGATGCTTAGGAAAACCAGCACATTCTCCAGAGTTACAACCACCCTGTGCAATTACTTCTGAGTAATACACTTTGTTGTTTGTTGTGCTCTCTTCCAACAGCTGAAACCTGGGGTGTGAAACTCAAGAGTCACAGCATAGTCATCTCAGAAATAGCCTCGTGTGATCAGTGCTTTGCTAGCTCACAGATCTGCTGTTCTGCTGACTGTGCAGTATCCAAGTGTGTGGCTCTTCCTCTCCTCACCCCAGTATTTTGTTCCATGACAGCTGTGTGATATTGTACTTGCTGAGCACGTTACTGAACAAAAATGGTTTTAAAGAGGAGCCTGTAAGTTGAAATACAGCTCTTGGTGTGCTCAGACTGTAGGAATACTGTCAACTCAGATCATCAAAGCTATTTTCATTGTTGCCATGGCTGATTTGGTTTAACTTCAGCGGTATTAAGTCATTACAGTGACAGCGTAATTTAATAGAATCTTTTAAAATAAGTAAATTAATAGTGTGTACAAAATAAATGTAATATATTGAAGGCATGTTGCAAGCAGAGCCATAATCCTGGATTTCAGGTTCCATCACTACTCTTGTGTCTAACCTCTAAACGTTTTTTCAATTGCATTAGTTTAATACACATTGCTAGACAAAATGTGAGTAAATTATGGTGATTACTAGCGAGAACACAGTTGATCTAACCCATTTTAATTGTATATAATTTAAACACTGATGTAATGAAGTTACACAGTTGCATATTCTTATTTACAGCCATATGTTCTTCTAAGGAAGAGACTCAGGGGACTCACCATTTCATAATTCACTCTGCACAGTTAATGCAGTTAACAGCGTTTACCTGCCTGTCATTCTGCACAGTTAGTGCAGTTAACTGCACTTACCTGCCTTTCTCTGACATGGGAAATTGAATGAGTTAAAATACTCTGCAGAAGTTTTGTTCTGTGTTAACACTGAGTTTCATTTTTTTTGGTATGTTTAAATCAGCAAAATTGTATATTATTGCGTATTTTTAAATTTTGATTTGGGGGCTAGTTATAGATTCTTTTGTCTATAAAATGTTTAGTAGTGGAGCACAAGGAGCTGCTATTCTGTTGATGAACAAATTAAAGTTTTTCAGTTGTGAGTAAGGTTAGTGTACAGAGATGAGTCTAGGGCAGGATTTTCGCCTTTATATGGGCTTGGCACATATTCCTTTGTAATCTGGATTTAATTCAGGTACTATTGTCCAGTTTTCCTAGTCTTTCTGAAGTTATACTTTGTTGGCCAGTTCAAGGACTGCATTTTGAGGAATGCCTGGGTTTGAGCAGTACAGAGATGAGGTTTTTCCTGCTCAAATGTGGTTGTTCACTTGGGTTAATTATCCAGAAGGTCCTGACTTATGAGGGTACTAGAATAGCTGCTAGCTATGAATAATTTAGTGCAGCATCAGATTGCGTGCCACTTAAGAAGGCCTCTGCCTATGAAGCCTTCTATCTTGTTGAAATCCACTCCACACTATGACAGTTACTCCTTGCACTGGTATTTTATTGTACTCTTTTCATTCTATTTTAAGATTTGTCACTGAATATTTTATGGTGATAAGTAATGAAAATATCTGGGCAAGAGTAGGTAGAGCTTGTTTTTGAAATGGTGAGGTGTTGAGCTACCCTTCAGTCTTAAATTGTCTTTTAAATTTGTTTTAAATCGTTGACTAGCATCGCACAGATAGCATTTTCTCCACTCAGGTTTATGTAGTTGAGACAATTCATATCTTAGACATTTCTTTTAGATGGTATTTCATTATGGGGAAAGGAGAAAGGCTGGGTTGAAGGCTTGCAAGAGTTGCAGGATTTCAGTGCTTTCTACAAATTGCCCTAGTTGCTCATACATCTGACTAGAGCAGACTGTGGCTCATATTACAGAGGCTTTTTCAGGAGAAAACTGCAAATACAGCACTTTGAAGCATTTCCAAGTGCGTGTAAATTTACTGTATGCCTTTAGGAGACTTGGTCATGGCAACATAGCACTGGATGTGTTTTTTAAGAATGCTAAAATGATAAGTGATTTGTCATCATATACTAGATTTTTCACAAAACCACCCCAAAACATTTGGGAAGAGCTTGATGAAGAAGTTACTTCGGAAATGTCAAGGGAAGAACATAAGAATATGAAAACGCAATAAAAGAAGTAGAGAAAAAGGCTTTTGTGGGGCTTTTGGGGGAGAGAGATTAATGCTTTATGGTATTTAAGGAAGATCTGTCAGATGTCTGGAAAGGTTTTTTTGCCTGACTGCTTCTGACTGTTCCCGTTCTCTGTCTGCCAGTAAGATTTTCTTACTCTGGGCCTCTTCCTTGGGATGCTCTGTTATAGCTGAACATCTCTTTTAGAATTGTTTTGTAGGACACTTTGAACCTGGATTAGAAAGTAGAACCTTTTTCTTTTCCAAATGAGATTTGTAATATATGTGATGCTGCTGGAAGCTGACACGGTGAGATACAGCCATTCCTTGGTGCCTGCTTGAGCACTTGAAGATAAAATTGGCCTTTAATCTTTTTGTGCTCCTTCACAGGGTAGTGAGTCATTTAAATGTCCATTAAGGGTTAGTAGTTAAATGCTAAGATCTTGCTAGATGTGTTTAATTTCTCTTTAAAGTCAAGGATCCAGATGGGTCCCTTTGAACAGGCACTCCTTGAGCTGTACAGTTTTAATAAACTCTCAAGCCCCTAATAGATGTGCAGTGTACTACTGTCTGATACTTTGATGGAAATTTTGTTTACACCTGGAAAGAACTCATTAAGCTCAGCCCTACTGTAAATTTTTTAAGGTTATTTATTCTCAAATTGGGGTTTTAAAATCGAACTGAAAATTCTTGGGACTGCTTACTCTGGAGCTTTTTGATCTGTGATTTAATTGTCTTCTCTGTGCAAATAGTTATGCTGGAATAAACTGTACTTTACTAGGTAGCCATAAAAGTTGAATTGTCAATTTTCCTGATTCAAGTACAAGGTTTCCCGATATTTGAGAGGAAATTCTATTGTGAATGTGTGCATTGTGGCTGCAATAGTTAATGGCAAGAAAGGAAGGAGTGCCTGAAGTACTTGCTTTTTTTCACTGAAGTAGCATTTTATTGGTGCTGTGCACAAGAACAAGCTATCCTCCAAACCTACAGATGTGTGAAGAGCAGACTATGAAGTTACATTCTGCCTTTTATTTTTGTGTTTAAAAGAGACTTTCTCCTCTTGTTGAAATGTGTCAGTTGAAGTATTGCAGTTAAAAACAGTTCTGCGAGTGTCATTGTTTTGATACAGTGTGTCCCCAGAGCTTTATTAAAGCCTTGATATCCATTGTTTCCTCTTTAGCTTTTATCAAGTGGTGATTTTATGCAATGGCATCAAGCCACAGTTCTTCACCAGTGCCTCAGTCAAACAGCAGTGATGCTTTCTTTAAAAAAGAAGTGGACGCCGCGAAACGCTTTCGCCCTGTGCAGTCCCTGCCAGATGTGTGTCCCAAGGAGCCCACAGGTAATGCTGGGGGAAAGCACCTCCATTTGCTGAACCATTGCCAGCTATCCAGTCAATATTCATCTATACTGGGTGTACTAAGCCATAGTCTTATTTCCAAGCATGCTGTGATTCTTTTTTTTTACCACCCAGTGCCCCTTTTGAGCAGTTGGAGAGACTATTTGCAGCTTGTTTGAAGATGTCCCCGTTCTGGGTGGGACTTTGCTTGCAGGATTCCACATTACATCTCTGATCCATACTCCGTGTAAGAGGAGTGTACAGTCTGACAGAACCCTTAGCAGATGTGTCCAGTGTGCTTGGAGCCTGGCTGCATTCCTTTTGGGAGACATTCCAGCCCTTCTGCAGGAGGAATCTGTGACCTGTCTGTAGTACTGAGTCTCTGGTGCTGTTGTTAAACCAGACTTTGGTCACAGTTCCAGCCTGCTGTGTTGCACTAAAGCTTAGCTTACGCAAAGGGATAGGCGGAATGGGATCTTCAGAATTACAACATAGAATGCTAACAAATTTCAGCTGTCATTCTGATCAAGATCAGATTATTAAAAGTATGTTTGTGGCTGGAATCTTTTTCTCTTCAGTAGAAGCTAATGTTGAGCTAAATCTTTTTAAAGAGCATCAATACACCACTTCTGTGTTCACAACTTGAGCTGGTTAATCTCATAGAAGAAATGCAAGATGAAATGTTGCAGAAGGAGAATATCATCTGTCATTCGCATAGATAATTCTAATCTAGTATGTAATTGGTAAAATATGGTTTGCTTAAGAACCACATTGTAACAAAAGCTACAGCTTTGTTTCTCACCCTAACAAACTGTTTTGTCTTTTGTGCTGCAGGCAATCCCAATAACTTACATGACAGCCCATCTCTAGTTGCGGATCAGCAAAGATGGACTATTTATCATTCCAAAGTCAATCTCCCAGCAGCACTAAATGATCCTAGGTTAGCAAAAAGGGAATCTGATTTCTTTACAAAAACATGGGGAGTGGACTTTGTGGACACTGAAGTCACGCCTTCATTCTACCTCCCACAGATCACCAAGGAACATTTTGCATTATACCAACAGGAAATCACTCCGGTAAGAAACCCCAATAAGGTGCACATAGTCCTAGGGAGCAGAAAGAGATCCTTCTTCTAATTAGATTATCCTGGTTAGTAGCCCATTGTGCAGTTAGCTGATAATTAATTTGCTTTTTCAGTGTTGGTTGGGTCTTCGTTAGACATTTCTGGTTTTATAATCTCAGAACCTATCGTGTGGAAAATGCTCTCTGAATTGTCCTGAGGCAATTTCATGTTATTTTTAACTTCTGTTTCTGAGTACTGAGCTCTGCACCAGGGTTTGCAGTTGATATTTATTCTTTCTGGTTGTTAATCCTTTTTCCCTATAAGGATTGTTTAAGGATTGGGCTCTACAATGCAACATAGCATTCTGAGACCTCTGGATCAAATGATTACGTGCTGCAAGGGTTGGAGATAATTTTTAGGAGTCTTCAGTCTAAACATTGAAACATTTATAAATGAACTGTTTTAACTATAAAGAGGCCTATTATCTTGATGATTTGTTTTGTAACAGGGAAATGTAAGCTACATCTAAGGACACCAGGACCAGTAGGAGACTTCTTACAATCTCTTAAAAATACAAGTGTCAGTAAGTATGTAGTATTCTTGTTTCTTTTAAATTAAAGAATTAAAGAACTTGTAGAAGTCTCCTGCTGTTTTCTGCTTCCTTGGTTTGTAACTTTCTTCTTTTTTTTTTTTTTTTTTTGCTCATTGAGAATTAGCTGCAGGAAGTGTTACTTGTGTAATTATAGTTAAAGATTGTGGAAGGGAATTGTCTGTAACTGAACTACAGCTGAACTATTGCCTTTAACTCACATATTCAGCATTTAAAATGTTTTAAGATTTCATCCTTTACAGTTAGTACTTCATGCAATGGCTGCTAACTGAAAGAAGATTTTGGAACTGAGCTGTGATGTAGCTTCTGGCAGAAATCTAGTGAGCATTGGTGTTCTTTAGAAACATAATTTCTCACCACTGTAATCTCTGGTGGTGTTTAAAATTCAAATCTCAGCATGATGAAACAAGATATGTGGTTTCAGCAAGGTACTCGTTAGTGATATGTGCAGGTAATTTCTACTTTCATCCAATTTGATTTAGCAATGAAAAAGGATTCTTTTGTGTGTTAGTGTGATTTCTGGATTAGGCAACAAGTAAGTGTTTGTATATGTAATTACAATTGATCTGTGATTGCGTATCATTATGTAGAGAAGTTATTACACCTCTTCAATAACTTCTGTGTTCATTTCTTGAGATGTAAAGATACAGGAAAGAAACAACACATCCACTATAGGTTGAAGTTTTTGGTACCTTTCACCTGGACAAACTTTGTCTAAGCTTATAAGGAAAAGAAAATACTGTGAACTTGCCAGAAATATTTTGCATAATTTAATTATGTTGCACTGAATATTTTGCTTCAAATGAAAAAAAATTCTGGGTTTAAAGCATCAGAGTAATTCTTTAATATATTTTCTCGTCTACAGAGAGAGAAGGTTCATGAAAGGTGCAAGAATATTTGTACTCCTAAAGATACCTTTGACAGGACACTATTACGCACTCACGGTACAGTCAAAGCCTCCTTCAGTCTGATTAAAAAGTGGTGTCTTTTCGTATCAATATTTTATAACATCAGTAGCAAGTGTTATGAATGTTACTCATCTTTGATTCTATAATGCACTAATTGTTTCTTTTACTTGCTTGAGAACTTCATGTACAGTAACAGCCGATGATTTCTTTGAAACAATAATTGGAAATTCAGATGTGATAGGCTTAGGAGTATTCATCGCCACTGCTGACGTTTTATAAGTCAAAACATTAGTGATACCTGCTTTTAAACTTTTTCTTGGCATGTTTGGATTTGTGGCAGGTCATTGTGGCCTGGCAGTGTTTTCTTTAACTGCTGTTTCTTTTAAGTTCCATTGAAACTGTTGCATCAAATTTGTATCACCTGTTGGCTTCTCAGTGAAGAACTGCAGTGCCATTCCTGTATCTCTGCCAGGAGAGTCACTCAGGACTGGGATGGGAAGTGGCATCTCAAGATGATCTAGTCTAGACCCTCTGCTCCAGCCAGGGCCACCTGTGAGAGGACCATGTCCAGTTGGACTGTGAATCTCACAGATGGAAATTACACAATCTGTCTGGGCAACCTGTTTGAGTGTTTTACCACCCTCTCATTAAAAATGCTTCCTTGTGTTCAAATGGAATCTTTCATGGATTAGTTTCTACCCATTGCCTCCTGTCCTGGCACTGAGAAAAATCAGCTTCTTTGCATCCCCTCATCAGATCTTTAAGCACATTGATCTCCCCTGGGCTTTTCTAGTCTAAACAGTCTCTCCTCCATGTTTGTTAATCATCTCTGTGGCTCTTGACACAATTAATTCCAGTATGTCTGGGTCTGCCTTGTGCTCAGGAGTTCAAACCTGCAGGTGAAGGCTGAATTTCAGGACTTCAAGGAACTAGTTCAACTAATAGGAAACTAGACAGGAAGGAAGGCCAAGAGGCAAAATAAAAAGAAAAAAAGAGACATGTAAAAGGAAGAAAAACACTCATAACTTGGAGAATGTTTTTATTATTTATTTTAATTCACTTTCTCAAAAACATTAGCATAAATTGTTTCATTCATCAGTCCTTGTTTGATAAGTCTTATTTATATCAATGTCTACAGGTAATACAGCAAAAAGAATTCAGTAGTTTGTTCCTTCTGATCAAGTTGTTTCAGTTGACTTTCTTCCTCCTCTTCTGTGCAAAAGGAAGCCCTTCTGCAGGGTTTTCTCTGTATTGGTGTTATTTTGGAATAGGTGTTCCAGAATGCAATATCAAAGTGCCTTCTTCAGTCTTAGCTTAATCCTTTTTAAAAGATTCTGAATATTTTTAAAAAGAGAAAATAACTGTCACCAGAGTAACTGGGAGCTCCTTGGACAGTTCCTAGTAGAAGCATCATTTGGTAAATTGAAGCTTGTGGTTTTCTATAAAATTTGATGCTACTGTTTCCTGTCTTCCTCTAACTCCATCCCACAAGACTTGGCCTTTCACTCCTGTAAGAATTGGTCTGTCTAAAGACTGAGGACAGCAGGATGATTCCAAGGTTGCCTTTTGTACTTTGATACAAATAAAGTAAGAAACAAATGAAGTGAAAACCAAATAGAGCAGTGTGGGAGCTGATGGTGAGGTAGCACCTGCCATGTTTGCCAGGGTTGAGCAGACTGTCCAGCAGAGATTTGGGCTTGTTGCTTTTAAATTCCTCAACTTTTTTGTCCTCCAATGTGTCCCCTCTTCATAATGCCCCCTAAAGTAATGAGTAAGGGTGGGACAGGGGATTTTGACTGAACCTCAAAAGTCTGAATTTGCCTTTTCTTCAGGTTCTGCTGGGATATAATGAATTAACTCTTTTCCCAGCTCAACTCTCTCACCCTCTGCAATTGTTAGCTCAGCATACTCCACAGGAATTAGTGCTGCTGTGCTGCCTGCTCAGTGCTTGGGACTCTGGCCCGAGCCCTTGTTCATCTTTCCTGTCAGCCTTTGTGCATCCAGTCTCCAAGTGCTGTGCAGCAGTGATTATATGGGCAGCTTCAGTCCAGAGCATTCAAAGTGCGGTGATATTAGCAGGACCTTTTACTGGCCCTTGCCAGTGCACCAATGAATGTGAAGTGCTGAGTGGGTTGCTTTGTATGACTAACACTGACTCTGCCAAAGCAGCCAAGTGCAAGCTCCTTTGAACAGTCTGAGTATGAGACCTGAACTGCAAAGGACAAGAGAGCACTTCAAGGAGTCAGAATATTTCAGGTTGGCAGGGTCTTCAGAAGGCCTTTACTGCAGCTGCCATCTCCAAACCAGTTCAGCTGTGAGGTCAGGCCAAGGCGTTCAAAGCTTTACCAAAAAAAATAGAAATATCCAGAAAATATCTACCAGTATATATTCAGAAAATGTCCTAAGTACCCAGCCCTTCTGGGCAGCCTGTTCCAATGCTTGATTGTCCTCATATCATCAAGATTCTCCTCATGTTCACTCAGAAAGTTTCATTTCAGTTTGTAATCCTGTTCCCCCTCTGTGAGGAACAAATTGAACACTTCCTCATGGAATTCACTTGTTCAAGGGAATTGTTTCCCATTGTTTGCTCATGAATGACTACCTGTGTTTTGTTTAATTTTAGATAAATCCAGGACAGATCTGGAGCAAGTACCTAAGGTATGGCTTCTGTGCACTCTGAGCTGTTGTAAGGCTTTCTCACATGAACTGTTAGACATATGCATGTAGTCTGTTCTTTGTAGAAATTTTGTCCTGGCTGATGACTTGGGTTGAATCTCAGGAGGATTTGTAGCACTCACAATTTAAAGACTAAGGCTGATTTGCTTTGTTTTTTCTTCTTGTTTCCACGGTCTCAGTTTTTCTCTTAAAGTATAACACAAATACCATTATTTTTTTCATCTTGAAATAAATGAAGTTAATACTTCAGAGCTGAGCAGAATTAGCCAGTCTAGGAGGAAGGGAAAACTGAAGAGTTCGAGAAAAGCTTGAATATTGCCTAGTGTACAACTCAGCATTAGGTTTAACTACTTGAATCCTTGATCAGAGCTCTCCTGCATATAAGCATGGAGCATACATGATGTGGGCTTTTGGGGCAAAAAATATAGGGGTGAGTGAGGCACATTTATTTCTTTTGTTTTTCTGTTTCAGATTTTTATGAAACCAGATTTTGCCTTGGAAGATTCCTTAACGTTTAATGCCGTTTTACCATGGTCTCATTTTAGTACTGCTGGTGGAAAAGGAAATCGCGATGCAGCTTCCTCCAAATTACTTCAAGAAAAGGTACAACTTTGGCAAAAGTTGTGGTTGTGGAGGATATGCAAAGGAACTCCATGGCTGCTGCTGTGTGGTGTTTCTTGAGACATCACTGTGGGCTTTGCTATCTCTAATTTTACATCAGTCAATTATGCAGGAAGCATCCTACTGAAAGAAAGCTTCTTTCCCTGCTCAGTAAATCTATCAAATCTGGAAAAAAAAGAACCTGTACATGATGTAACAACTGGCTCTTCACAACAGCTGGAGCTTACTGAAACAGCTGTATATTGAGAACTTGAGAGGTGTGGAGTGGTCTTCTTAGGAAGAGCAGTTCTGTGAGAAGGGAAAGCTGGATTGCACAGGTTGTGCACTATGTAAGACTGTTATTTTCCAACATCTCAGGAAAATTGCAGATTCAAGGCACTATGGTTTCTGTGCTGAAAGCAACACTAAATCCTATGGTGTTTGTGTTTTAGGAGATTCCTCTTACTTTTATTGTTGTCTGCACTGATCCGTTTTTGCATTTCACAAAGGAGAACATGAAAGCAGAACCGTTTCTTTCATATTGAAAACAGAAGCCTCTTCTTGGTCATTTTTATAATTTTTTGCTAGTTATGTAGTCATACTGTAGAAAATCTCATGATGAGTCATCTTTTCAGTACAAATACCCATAAAATGCTTCTAGAAAATCTGAGTAATTTTGCAGTCTGTGAGGTACATTAGGAAAAAATAACATGAGGTTGTCTGGAAGGTGTTTCCAAATTTCTGGGAATTAGTCTTCCTGCTCTTCTGCCAATTTGGGAAGAAGAGACAGGCTCTGCTGGAGGCTGGCTCAAAGGTTCTTTAGCTTGTCCTTCACACCTGAAGTTGGAGAAAGGCTTCTTTGGAGTTTTTTGGAGCAGTTGCTGTCTGAAGATGAAAAAGCAATCTCTGACATATGCTGCAATCTTCCCAAAATGTGCCTAACAGCAGCAGGATGGACACTCAGAAAGGATTTGTGTTGAAGCAGACCCAGAGCCCTCACTGATGCAGAGGAGTGAAAACACTGCTTCATATGACTGAAATGAGCCCAATTTTTTTGTTTTACTTTTTAAAGCCTCTGAACTGCACGAGGTTTACACTTACCACGTGTAAGTATGCACTCTGCTGCCATAATTGTCCCTAGCTGCAGGCACGATTTTCCAACAGGATTTTGAAAATCTTGCCTTGAGCAGATGTTTTTACAGCCTATTGAACTGCTGTTGATCTACTTTCAAAATTTCCTCATGATGTTTTCTTCTTTACCTCCTCCCATGTATTGCCCTACACTGGGACTTTAAGCTCTTTGAGGAAGGTGCTGTTTGCTCTGTTTGTTCTACCTTGTTTAGCACAGAGAAGGGATCTGGGGCATTTGGTTGGCACAATCACATAAATAATTATTTGTAATAGCCCTTCCTCTGATCCCTGGGTCAGAGTGTGTCTTGGCTTTCCCTGTGGCTAGGTGTGTCACAGCTGGTTGATGGAGGATGCTTCTGGTTGAATTAGGTGTGACCAAAAATGGTGGGTTTGTATTTTGTGTGAATCCCTAGAGTATCCATAGGAGCCAGTATGAAAATAACTCCAAGAAGGAAACATTCTCCAGCTGATTTCCTTTCCATCTCTGGTTGGGCTTTTGGAATTGTGCAGGAGGTTTGAATGCTTGGCACCTCTGAGAAACCAGGTCATCTGTATTAACATTCAGATGAGCATTCTAAAGCCTCAGTCCTTTGAGTTTGCATATTCAGCATAAGCCAGAACACAGAGCTTTTACAGTCAAAGAATCAGGCCAACACAGTGGTCTGGTAATTTTGGACATGGAGAATTTGAATTTCAGGCTCTGAACATGTAGATGTACTCTGGGAATCCCACAGTGCCAGCACACAGGAAATAGGCTTAGTACTAATTCCAGCTGGTTGGCAAAAGTACAACTGCAACCAGAGATACCCTGGAGATTTTTCTACAAAGCAGGAACTACAGCTTTTTAAAGCAGAGCCATTCCAGTGGTGTGTCATCAAGTGTAGTGGCTGCACTTTCAGCAGCTTCAGTGACCCAAATTTCATAGCATATCTGCATGTCTATACTGTTGCTTGCAAGCCACTGTCCAGAGCTGTCTCCTGGTTATTGTGCATATTGTGTGGCCAGTGTGCAACCATGTGGTACAAAACTTTGGGTGTTTTAGATTTATTTGCTTTCCTAACCTTTTATTTTCAAGCAGGAAAGGCATCAAATCAGCCTTCCCACAGTGATTTTGAGTTAATTTAAAAATAAGTAACTAAACCACAATAAAGAGGATTTAACTTTTATTAGGAAAATTTCCTTGTGATACAATGAGACAAAAACTCTGAAAGTGCAGTTGCATAGTGATAAAGCTTCCAGGTCATAACAATAATGATGTTTTTTCCTCTTCCCAGCTGAGCCATTATCTGGACATTGTGGAAGTCAATATTGCTCATCAGATTTCTCTCCGCTCAGAAGCATTTTTTCATGCAATGACCTCTCAGCATGAATTGCAGGACTACCTCAGGAAAACCTCCCAGGCTGTAAAATTGCTTAGAGAGAAAATCTCTAAAATTGATAAAGTGATGTGTGAAGGATCCCTTCGCGTTTTAAGACTGTCCCTCACCAGAAATAACTGTATAAAAGCATACAATAAACTGAAATTAATGGCTACTGTGCACCAAACACAGCCCACAGTACAGTTGCTGCTCTCCACTTCAGAGTATGTTGGAGCTTTGGACTTAATAGCAACAACACAAGAGGTGTTACAGCAAGAGCTTCAAGGTATTCACAGTTTCCGGTAGGTAACCATGTGGGAAATACAAAATGCAAGCAGAGCTGGAATGTGTTGAGCATGTTACGATGGCTGAAGGGATTTGTTCTACCTTCATTCATTCAATCATTTAATCATTCATTCATTCATTCATTCATTCAGGACCTAATACACAAGGTATAAAATGTAAGTGTGGCATAAGCAGTGTGGTAATGCCTTTGCCAGAGATGGGTTTTGGGTTTGTTTTTTTTTTTTGGAGTGGGATGAACTTTTGACATGTAAAAGCTTTGTCCTCCCTTCTGGTTTACAGGTGTTTTAGGGGGTGAAGAGATGAGAGCAAAGCTGTGGCTGGACTTTCATCTTGCATGGCTTGTAGCTGAGAGGTGTTTTCCACTCATGGGGGTCTGTAATCCTCATCCAGGCAGCATCCCAGGCTTGGGCCCGTGACCTGGGCTGGAGTTGTCAAAGGAACATGCAGGACTATTAATACAGTAGAATCCTTCTAGCTGATGTAAAATAAGTTATAAGATATAGGTTGAAAGTGGTGCATGCAAAGCTGCCAGTGTGGCATGATGTTGGCAGAAGCAGAGTGTGGTTAAATCAGCTCCAATGCTTGCATCAGCCAGCTGAGCAGCTGTGTACTAAGTTTTCTGAGCTGATGCTGGGAGAGAAGTGGTTTGTTTAGAGATTATGTGGTTCCTGCAGCCCAGGAACACAGCTTGCATAGTGGTAGCATGGTTGCTGCTCAGTAACTGCAACATGAATGTTCAGAACTTTTATGTGGTTACCCTTCTGTCGAGTTCCTAACCCCTTCTAGCTAGTTTGGAAAAACACTCAAATTTTGTGTAGAAAAGGTACTAGAAAAAGTATTAAAAATTAAAAAAAAATAGAAGAGCTAATAAATTATTGGGATAAAGTTGCTGTGAGTGTTTTTGTTCAAAAACCTAGAGACAGACCATCTAAAGAGTGTAACTTGTCTCTCTTCAGACACCTCAGTGCAGTTTGTCCTCTTTAGTGTCCCTGCTATCAACCCCATGATTCTGATGCACAGCCCTTGACTGAGTCACCTTTGTATTGACTTTGGTGACAAGTCAGTGCAGTTCTGCAGCCCTGTGACAGCCATCACTCAGGATCAGCTGTGTTTTACAGCTGGGTAACTCTCTGTCAGCAGAGAGTGCTGTTCTCTTATCATTGGATTGACATGATGTCCCAAGAATGTGCTATTGTTTCAAAATTACCCTCAGGTGTGGAACATATTTGCAGGCAGATAGTCATCTTGTCTATAAAGAATAATTTATGTGAGTAAAGCTGGTTGTTTTGGTGGTTACAGACAGTGCTGTGAGTGGGAAGTGTCTTCTGTGCTTTGGACAGTAAAGGCTCACAGAGGTGAGTTAAGAGCTACCTAAGTCATGTAACCCAGAAATGCAAGAGCAGTTGAGAAGCCCAGCAGTTTCCAGATTTCACAATTGCCTGTGTATATAGCTTGTGTGAAGAAATAACATGCAGTGGAAAGATGGAAGTCTTCATAAAACTTCTCAGTAGAATGTTGTGTTTCTAAAAATAAATGAATTTTTTTTAAAAAAAAAAGTCCAAATTGGTGGCAAGCACATATTCTTCAGCTTTTCCCAAGAAATACCAAAAGGATCTTCCTGCTTTATGTTGAGCAAGAATGATGCAATTGTCAAGTGAGTTAAATACCTGGTTTATTTTAACAAGAAACTTTTAAAGCAATAACACATTTTCTAAATAATTACTATTTTTTTACTAAATATCTGATTAAAAAATCCCTCAACATTTTGTTTTAGTGTTGCCATGGCAGCTTGTAGAATTTGTTTTCAATTGAGTCATGTCAGTATCATTCAATGTAAAGCAGTAAGAAAACTACTCAAATCATCAATTAAGTTCTCCCTCATCGTACTGGATGCAGAGAAAAAGGTAGTTTGTTTCTAGTTGTAACAAAAAATGTAAAGACCATGTGAAGTAGTACATTGGTGTCTTTAATCTGGATTTATGCCACTAATGATTGTGTGTCAGTTGTAACTGCTTGCTACTACTCTAGGATAGAATTAAAGTTTTAGAGCTCTAACCTTCCCAAGTTCACCCTATTAATTTTACAAAAGAAAGCTAATGTGTTAACTAACTTAAAATCTGTGAAAACACTTCCTGCATCGTTTTCACAGTCCATGTTGGAGTGATGGAGATACAGTGATTTTGTTTGTTTGTTTGGGGGGTTGGTTTGGTTCAGTTTTTTGGACTTTTTTTTCCACAGGTATACTGGCAAACCACACTTTTATAGTATTTCATACAGTAAAACACAGATACATGGAAAAATAGTTCTCATTTGTGTATTTTAAAAGAAGTTTTACCCTGCGGTCATCATTTTACATGATAGAGTTGTCCCAGTCAGTACTCATTGAAGGGATCTGATGTGTGAGTGGTACCTGTTAAGAAATAACTACCAAGGTGTTTTGCTGGAGTATGAATGAAGATTTGATTTGCTCCTGAGTGTTTCAGCTTGAAGGGATTTTTGTAGCTGCTTTTCTTGGACAAAATGGTGAGGGCAGGTGTTGGGAGCCGGTTTTGGATGTTTCCATAGCTGGGGTTTGAGAGAACAGGTTTTGGTGTTTCAGTGCAGTTCAGCACAGGTACAGAAATAATGTACCAAAGAGCATCTTCATGCTTACCTCAGTCAGAGCCTTTGTGTTGTGGCTCCTAGTCCTGGTATAATAATCTTTGGGGTGTTTTCCTGTTGTGTTCTGAAATGATGCAACTGGCTTGGATTTTCTACAGGCTCTTTTTGCTTAAATTGCATATTTGAGCTATGTCTGCTTTGTCCATTCCAATGAATTATTGAACAACGATTTCAAAAGCAGGTACATCCCTGGTCATCTTGAAATTAAAATAAAGAAATTAAACTCTTCAACTCAGATCCAGCAAGATTCATGGACTTCAGCTCAGTGGGTTTCTGCAAGGAGGAGCCAAGAGTCGTAAGCTATGACAGCAAAGGATCCAGCTACACCAGCACTGAATAAAAGCCATGCTCATCCTCCCCCCATTTTGTAGCTAGGCTTATCTAAAATATCACAGCTCCTCTTAATTCTCATTTGTAAAGTGTCTGTGTTTGTTTGTTTTTGTTAAAGAAAAGGCAGTCTGATTTTTACAGATACTTGTTCTCAGCTGTTAGTGGAAGTTGAAAAGCCTGGAGTTTTTGACATCTCTGATGTTCCCACTTTTAAAGGGTGGTTGACATTCCTGATGTGAGACATTCCCTTGCGGTTCTGTGTGACAACAGTCTGCAAAATATGGTTTAAAATCTCCCATACGTGGGAAAAACATTTTTCATTTAGAGTGGCATAAAAAATGGCAAATTTTAAAACTCCTGTGTGTTCTCTGAAAGCCACCCTGTCATGTGAATTTAATCTGTGACCACATCAAAAGCTCTGCATTAGAAGAATTTGTGGACTGATGATCTGAGGAACTCAACAAGCAAAAGAAGTATTCCTTCTTTTTAACACCTTTATAACTGACAAGCACTGAGTATTCTTAGTTCTGGTTCACCTGATTGGGCAGAGAGATACTTGGCACCTTCCAAAAAAAAAAAAAAAAAAAACCAAACCAAAAGCCCTACTTCCAAATTTTATCCTCCATCAATATGCAAGTCCATATGTTTTGGTGTAAGGTGATGGTGGCTCTGAAAAATGCATGATTTCAGCTGCTCTGAGGAGTGAAAGATTGGAGCCTCCCATTAAGCCAGCGTTGATTGCATGGAAATTTCCTGTTGGGTGGTTATTTTCTTCAGCTGTGAACTAATGATTCGTTTTCAGGTTGATTATTTAGCTCATTTCTCCATGGCTGTTTTTCTCAGGCATCTTGGCTCACAGCTTTGTGAACTGGAAAAGCTGATAGATAAAATGATGATTGCAGAGTTTTCAACTTATGCTCGCAATGATTTAAATAGACCCCTAGAAGATGATTGCCAAATTCTAGAAGAGGTATGTCTGTTATTGAAATAAACTGTATTATGAATATGTTTGCATCTTTAACATACTTAATTAGCACTAACTAATTCACTCAGGTCCTAGTAGCAACACTGTAATTTCAGACTATTTATCTTCTCATCCACACCTCTCCCCTCCCATTTATTTTTGTGCTTGATAAGATTAAATAATTCTAATTAAACTCTGAACTGCAATCTAGGCCCACTTTATTTTTTCAAAATAATCGGTTCTCTTTTCTCTGATTAAATGTATCCTGAGTTCACTTCGTGAACCTAAGCATGCAAGTGGAAAAGAATATGGATTCTCATTGACTTGGTTGTAAAATTGTTTCTTGTCTTCACCTTGATCTTTTTCATGTGTGATTTTTTTATTTTATTTTTTCTTGTTAGGAGAGACTTGTATCTCTAGTATTTGGACTTCTAAAACAAAGGAAGCTAAATTTTTATGAAATATATGGAGATGAAATGATTAATACTGCAAAGAATATAATTAAACAGGTAAGACAAATGTTTCTGATGTATCTGACGAGCTTTCCTCTACCTCTTGCCAATAATTTTTTTAGTCATTAAGAACAGAACAGCTGTGATGAAGTTTCTTAGTGGCTGATGGTGTCTCAGTTAGAGCAGCTGAGCTTGGAGACATTTAAGGACTCCCTGAAGCACAGAATAGCTTTTGGAAGGTGTAGGTAACATAAGCTCTCTATTTCCTCTGAAAAATTAACATTATTGTGAACTTTCCTTTCTCTTAAATACGTGGTTCTCCAAAATAGTTGAGTTTTGTCATAACACTACATTTTATTAAAAACCCACAATAAAACAAACACTCCAAAACCACACTAAAAACCTCTCCCTCCCAATCATATCATAGACAGGTAGCACTCCCTATTCTGCTCATTTTCAGTCTCAAAATGCTTTTCCCATTCTGCTGGGAAAGTTTAAGTTGGGTTTTTCAGATTTCCCTTCTGCTTTATAGTAGACAACATTTCATCAAATTCCAGTGTAAATTTCAGTTAAATAAGGAAAATAGGCAGGATTTGAGTATTCCTGTGGGGTTTGTGCAATGCTTTTTTATGGTGGCCTATTGTCTCAACTCTTAGGGGTACTTTTCCTTAATAAAGGAAACTCTTTTACTGCCACACCTCAAATGTGCTTCCTCTTCAAATGCATTGCTGGCCTGTTTTGGTCAGTGAATTTTAGTAGGTTTTTGTTGCCAGGCAGAGGTTTGTAAGCACTGAGCACACTGCATAGTTCAAGAACAAGGTTCTGTTCTTCTTAAGAAGCTTCTGTACTGACCACCATTATTCAGAACACAGGTAAAACCCATGTAGCTTGAGATGGCAGTCCTCAGTCACCACTGGGATTGTACAGACTTACTTAAAGGCACGATGGGTTCACACTCTGCTACTCATTTGTTCAGTTTATTGACTGGCATTTGAGAGAAAAACCCTTTTTCAGTCTGAGTGGAGTTGATTTGTACCTTGGGTTTACAGGTAATGGGAAAAGAGATCAATGAAATGGCTGTAAAACTGTAGATGTGTTTGGAATGAAAATTGATTGTACTGGAAACTTGAAGAACCTGGCCAGTTTTGTTGCTTTGAGGGGTTTCTTTTGGTTTGTTTTGTTTGTTTGTTTGTAGAGAAACAAGTTGTTAAGTGAAGTAACATGGCTGTTTGGCCACTGTATCTCTTGAGAATAAAAGACAATTTCTTAATTTACTTTTCCTTATTTAACTTGAGGATTAATGTGTTTGTTACAAAACTCAGCAGTGGTTAGAAAGAAGCTAAGATCTTCTTTTGTTTTTTCCCCTTAAAATTTGACAGTGTGTGGTTAATACAGTATCGCAGATAGAAGAAATAGATACAGAAGTGGTTGTAAAGTAAGTATGCAGCCAGATTTTTTTTTTTTTTGGTGGTGGTGGTAGGTGGGGATAGTATGTTTTTTAGCATAGCTAAATTTATTGTTCTAATTTTTGCTTAAATTTCCCTATAATTAAGGATTATGCTTCACTTACATCTTAAGACTCTGCTTTTGTCCACCTCTAGGTGGATGTTGTTTTACTTCTCATTCAGATTCTAATGTTACCTTAAATTTACCTTTGAAATAAATGCTAAAATTGTGTGAATCTCACTACATGGAGCATATATCTCTTGAATGTATCTCCACTTGAAAGCATTCCCTGTTGCCATAATCTGGGATTTTGTATTAAAACGTGTCATTAGTCTGGGTTCCTCTCCCATAATCAAGAACAGGAGATATCCAGAGAGGAGACCAGACAATTTTAGCCCTAGAAATGGTCCATCAGGAACCTCACCAAGAACAGCAAATCCCAGAGCAGAGATGGAGCCAGGCCCCGCTCAGAGTTTGCTCAGAGGGCAGTGGGCACAATGTGGAAGATGAGAAATGCCAGTTGAATGGTAGGGAGAACCTGTTCCCCATAAAGCTGGTCAAACATTGGAACACAAGCCCAGAGAAGCTGTGGAATCTCTGTTCTGGGACATGGTTAGGCTTGGACTGGCCCAGAGCAACCCAGTGCAGCTGGACCTGCCATGAGCAGGGCTTGGCCAAGGCCCCAGCTCCAGGGGCTCCTGCCATGCTTCTGTTTCTTCTGTGATTTTATGATTCACTTGACTCAGCAAAGTGTTACCCCAAGAAAGTAAAAATAGTCCAGCTGATAAAGCAAAGTGAGTTGCAAAACCTGCATGGGTTTCATACCCAGATTGGGAAATGACTGGGCACAGGGTCATATTTACACACTGGATATTTGGTCACCATTCTCCAGTGTTTAGTCTTCTGCTCTTGGGTCCTAGCCACGTATTACAGGGTTTAATTTTTGTTCCCTCAATGACTTTCCTGCCCTTTTGCCACAGACAACTTGTACTTTAATAGCAGATGTGGTCTTATTGCAATGCCTTGCAAATTAAGCCTGTAAATGGGCTTCATAACACAGCTTTTTAACACTTGAAAAATATTTTCATGTAGGTTTTTTGGTAATTTTTCCTTCCCACGTGGTTTGTGAAAATGTTATTAACCCCATCCATTGTTGGTAACACTTACTTATCCCAGGGAAGAGAACATTATGCTGAGGAAAGAACTAAAGGATAGATGTGAAGCTTTCAATTTCTTATAGTAGGATCTAATTCTATATCCCTCCTTCCCCACTCCACTTACATGGTGTTGATCATGACTGTTGTTTAGATGGTGTCTTTTGCTTGCTAGGTAAAAGTCTACACACTTTTCCTTATATTTGCAATCCATTTAAAGCATGTTTTCTTTTCCTTTATGTGCCAGTAGGCATCATGGACAGCAAACAATTGCTGTTTGCTGAATACTACTCTTTTTTTAGGCTTGCAGACCAGATGAGGATGATGAATTTTCCTCAATGGTTTGATTTACTGAAGGATATTTTTTCTAAATTCACCATCTTCCTCAAGAGAGTAAAGGTAAGACATTCATTTACAAAGAACTTCATACAGTTCAGGCATGAAAGGGAGTGAAGTTGCTTTTCCATTTGAAGTCTTAAGATGTTGGTTTTGCTTGTAGAGCTCAAATTTCTGATTGAAAGGAGATGTGAATATCAGCATTCAGGGCAAAAATGATTAGTGCTAACAAAGAGAGCAGGGGCAAAGAGATAACACCGCTTTTGCTCGATTACTTCTATTCGAAGCTGCTGGGGATTAGGACAGGGCTTTTGTAGGTGTTAGATTGGTCCAAATGAGATTTCTTTCACCTGTCTCAAAAACATCAGACAAATGGGTCTGCCTCTAAATACTAATTACACAACAGAAAATAAAGCCAGGATTTAGTTTAATTTTGTGAGCGAAAGGAAAATCTCTTTGTAGCACAAGCTTGTGGCACTGGGTTTTATAATAAAAGTTAATATTTCATTCTAGGCAACCTTAAATACTATCCGTAGCGTGGTTTTCTTGGTTCTAGACAAGAACCAAAAAACCAGAGACCTGGAGGACACGTTACAGAAGCACTCAGGCAAGGAGAGCGTGGTGGACAGCGAGGTGGCCTACCTGACCCACGAGGGGATGTTCATCAGTGACGCCTTCGGCGACGGCGAGGCCGCGGCGCCCGACTCGGCCCCCCAGAGGAACACGTCCCCCAACAGCGAGCCCTGCAGCAGTGACTCTGTGTCAGAGCCTGAGTGCGCCACGGACTCCTCATCCAGCAAGGAGCACACGTCCTCTTCTGTCACTCCAGGAGGAGTGGAGATGATGTGAGTGAACACCCTGCCTGGCTCCACCTGGAGGGGTCAGGTGCAGGCAGTTGTTTGTGGTCACACAGTACAAAAAATTACTTTGGAGGAATGTGCTTTTTAGGTAGGTGAAGTGTAGTGGCTCTCCCCTTAGAGACTGCCATCAGAGTGCACTGTTCTGTTTGCCTTTTTTTCATCTCCCATGTGTAGTGGTAAAGGGATTGATTTCTGTCACTTCTTCCAGAAAAGAGCCCCTTCTCCATTAGCTTTTCTGGGGGGGCCACTTGTGTAGAGAGCAGGAGAGATGTGAGTCCCTGAAAGACAGATTGTTTGTCATGCCTTTAGCAGGCAGAAGCATTTCTGTTCCCTGTCTGTGTTCCCTATGGTTATTTTTCCTGAGTTTGTTTGTTTGTTTGTGTTTTTTTAAGATGGCTTCATGGAATACACCTTGATAAGTTCTAGAGAAAAAATATTCTGTTTGTCATCAACTATTTGACTTGCATAAATAAATAAATCAGTCCATCTCAGTGCTTTGGTTACATAGGCAGTGCTGCCCTGAGGTGCTCCAGTCTCCAGAATTCCATCCAACCTTCTCGCATCCTTTCATGCAGCCCTTACTTGTGGCTGCAAATCAGAGCTATCTTTTGAAAAGAATCATGCATAATGTGTATGGGACTCAGGCATGAACCACTTCAAAAGCCAGCACGTGTGGATACAGAGTTATGTGAAGCAAAACTGAAATGCCGCTTGTTACCCTGCTGAGAGATGGAAGACAGCAAGTGGCCTGCTCTTGCTGCTTGGTCTTTGAGTATCTGTACTTACGTGTTAAAGCAGCTGTTAGTTTTATAGAGACCTTCTCCACCAAATGACAATGCTGGCTGAAGGAGATAGGTTTAAAATAAATGTGCTGTGCATAAGACACAGGCCTTTGTATGTCTGAACATCTGTCGTGCTGGAAGAGAAATGAAATGTGAAGAGGAGTCCAGGGTTACATGGAAGAGCAGGGAAAGGGGAGGGGGTTGGATCCAAACTAGTCTGGAGCACTTTTGCCAAGCTTGCTAAAAATACACCATCCAACTAGAGCTTCTGAGGAGGAAAGTTGTTTCTGGGGCTGGTTGCATAACTTTGTTCTAAAATGAACTTCCTTCATCACTCTTCTGGTTCTTGCACTTTTGCTCTGTTTGGAGCAGGCTAATAAAAATACAGAGAGCAGGGTATCTGCTTTGGGCCTTATGCTTGCTGTGGAAGAAAGTGCTGTGTTTTGTCTGTCTTATGCTTGTGATGCTGAAGTCTCACAGGAGCTGGGTAAATTTTAACTCAGTAAATTGTTAATTACATTTATTGTATTAGTAATGGCTGTATCATGTTTACTCTTAGACCGTTAATAGCACTTAGAATGCAGAATAAAAAAAAAAGAAAAAGGTGCTGTTATGCATTTCCTTACTACAAGAGGTTGACAGGATCTTGACAGCAGCTTAGAAGATCCCATCTGTATAAAGTGACTGCATTTGACAGTTGCTGCAAAGCTCTTTCCTCCTGTGTGCAAAAATACTGTTTGCTCCATAAACTGCTGCTCAGCCAACTGCTTGTGTCATTTATAGGATCGGGGATGACATGAAGCTGACTGACCTGGAGCTGGTCAGGCTGGCAAACAATATCCAAGAGTTACTTTATAACGCCTCTGACATCTGCCACGATCGTTCAGTGAAGTTCCTCATGGCAAGAGCAAAGGTGAGGAGCTTAGGTCACACTACTGCTGGTGCCTCGTGCTTGGTGACCATTTGCTTGCAGGTTACTGCTGTAATCAGGTTCATGGCATCCACAATGGGAGTACAGGAACTGTTCCTGCTGCCACAAGTAATGCTCAGAGCACACCAATGTTAACATAAATCATTGCAAGGCAGTCTTGGTTTCTTCTGCCTGTTTCTTCCTCTTTTTAATTTGCCGTCTTTGATGCTTCATGCAGAGAATGCGTATCTGCTTGCACTGCATTCTACGCTGTCTGTCAGACACAGGGTTAAATAATGTGCCTCTTCAAACTGTAGCAGCCCTCAGACATGCTGACTAGTTATTCCTGTATGTCTCTGGATTTTGGTGGTGGTATGGTCTCCTTACAGTGGTTTTCTTTGCATGCAGGATGGCTTCCTAGAGAAGCTGAATTCCAGCGAGTTTGTTACTCTGTCTCGCTTGATGGAAGGCTTTATCTTGGATACTGAGCAGATCTGTGGCAGGAAAAGCATGTCCTTGAGAGGAGCCCTTCAGAGTCAAGCTAATAGATTTGTGAACAGGTTTCATGAGGAGAGGAAGACAAAACTAAGGTACCTCTGGGTAGACAATTTTTGTGTTCTTCCATGAATAATTTTATGTATCACATGCCAGCCAAACAGAATTTTTTGTTGCCTAGAACATCAGTAAGCTTGTACTTAAAAGCAGGGGTGAAAAAACTGTATTAAATCCCAATTATTTCCCGTTGGTGTAGACTTACTGTTTTCTTAACTTGATTTCTTCAAACTGTATTGTTCTATAATGCAGTTCTATTGCTCTACTAAATAAGTACAGTAATGGCTACACAAAACTAACACTGAAGGGCAGGATTGCTCTGTTTCAGGGATTTAAGAATAATTCACTTTCAGCTGTTTTCGGGATTTAAGAATAATTTGCTTTCAGCTGTTTTCTGAAAAAGCAAACCCACACCTCTTGGAGTAGCAGCCTGGCCAGTAACATCCATCGAGTCGGTTTGCTCTCATCCATCAAACCTGTTAAAATTCCAGTATTCATACATTACTTCATTGGCAGTGATCTCAAAGATCTTTATTGCCTCGTGTAGTTTTTTGATGTCCTATGACAGACTGAATCAACAAATTGTGAGACCTCTAGACCAGCACAGTGTTGATCTGTTTTGCTGCTGACAATTGTTGGGCACCTCCATCACATGAAGATGATGCATAACGTTTTGGGCCAGTGTTTTGGCGGTTTTTGGTTTCTTTTTTTTTTAATCATTTTTCAGCATTACAGGCAAGAGAAGTGTCAAGACAAGGTGTTTTTTTTCTCAGCCTCCTCTCTTTTGTGTTTATAACCAGCCTGCTTTTGGACAACGAGCGCTGGAAGCAAGCTGAAGTTCCTGCTGAGTTCCAAGACCTCGTTGATTCAGTGTCAGATGGCAGAATTTCTCTCCCTGAAAAGAAACCAACAGGTGTGTGTCTTGCAAAACTGTGAAATGAATTTATTATCTGCTGAATTTATAATTCTGCTGTTGAATGTTGATGGACATACTCTGATGACACACTGGATCTGTGTTTGCTTGCTGTTCTTTGAGGGGATGAGAAGAAAGTTGATAGCTGTTCTCTTTTCTTTTTCTTTATTTTTTTTTCTGTTACTGGTGTTGAAATGCCTTGTGCTGAAAGATTATCTGTTTATTTTTTGAAAACGCCCAGAAGTGTTAACACAGGGAGAGAGCTGCCCTTTTATTCCCAGTGTAAAGGTTTGCAACCTCTGCACAAATTCAGTCTTTTCCTCGGGGTACTGCTGAGGAATTGCAAGGGACTGAGGAGCACGTGCATATATGAAGCAAAGCCTGCTCCTCCCCACTGCTTCATCTGCCAGTTCAAATGAAAGGCAGCATGCCATGTGGCTGCTCATGGAAGGGAAAACTCATGTTCATTCAATTATTTACCTTGCCACAGAAACCTCATTTGACCTCAGAGAAGTCACTTTTTCCTCCTCCTGCCCCACTTCCCTGTGTGCACACTGGGAATGCTTAATGTGTTCTTATCTCATGAGGATACTCATCCAATATTGCAGTGATTTGAGGGGGGAAGTGAATATCCAGAAGAGGAAGAAAACATGTAGAGAGGGGGAGAAAAGAGATTAGAAGGAAAAAAAGTAGTGTGATGTCATGGTGGAGAAACCCTGACCTCCCAGAAGGAACATAGCAGATAACAGGGAGTGTATTAAAGCAATAATCACTCCAGTTTATGGAACATGACACCAAAATATGTTCATCAACCATAAAATAACCTCCTGCAGCCTCCTTCAAGCAGACAATTTAGCATGAAAAACTGCATCAGTAAGGGCTTCTGTTATGAAGCCTGAGGAAAAAGTGATTTGAAGCTAAAATATTAATATATACAGCAAAATCACTTGAGAATGTGTAGTGGAAAACCTGGTGGCTTTTTCTGCCTTTCTTCTATTATATTTGGAGATTTTAAGTCCATAATGACTGTGGGACTATGAGATTTTTTTTTATCTAAAATCATAGCAGATAATGAAGTAACTTTATGGGTCGTAAAAATTTTGATGGGTGATCAGCTATTTATTAAATACTGTAAAAGAGAAGTGTTTGCTGCAAAGATTGTGGGGTTGTTTCAAACCTTAGCAAGTGAACACTATTTTTATAGATGGCATTTTTTGCACTTGTTTTTTAGTTCAACTCACTCCTTTTCCTGTCTTACTAAAATATCTAGCTACTGAAGAAAGAAAGCCAGCTGAATTCCTTATTGTTGAAGGACAGAAATATGCAACAGTTGGGTAAGATGCACTCTTTTCTCTTAGCAGTGGGTTAGTTGGCAAGAACTTTTGAGTAGAACTGTGATGAACGCTAACAGCTTTAGCCGTCTTATTTAAATTAAAAATCCCTTTCCTTTCACAGACTAGTTTCTCTTTGGTTCCCAACAGTTATAAAACACTACAAGCTCTTTGCTACATTAAAATGCCTTTTTTTTAAAATCTGAATAGCTAGGTTTTAATTTATAATTTTATTTGGATGGCTTTTTTCCAATTATTTCATGAAAACACACCTGAAAAGACAGGTTTGTCTTCTGGGCACACTGTTATTTCTTCTTTCATTTAAAAACATGCTGTGTTTCCAGAGACTGTGAGGCTTAAGCATTAATTATGCATTAGAGTGTTTTTGGAGAGGGAGTAAAGCCTGGAAGATCTCACTCCCCAGAGTTCTAACATCAATTTGCACCAAACTTAAAAGGTGTGATGTACAGGATGTCTTGGACCAGCTGTCATTTTATGAGTTGCTTCATGATGATGTGTCACTGTTCACTTGGAACAGAATCTGATGGCTGAGAACTTCTGTGCCAGGCAGATGATATCACTGCTGGGGAGCATTTCAGGTCGAGTAGGAGCATTGCTCTAAAGGATAAAATTTGCTTAATATATGATGTGTTTGATAACACACCTCTGCTCACTTGAAACTTGTTATATTTAGCTCTGTGAGACAATTGAGAGCTTCACAGTGCACATATTTGTTTCATTTCTACACACTTCCACATCCAGTTTCATTGCATCTCATCAAATAAAATACATTCATCTCAAATGCCTCATGTTCACAAAGCATTCTCCAGGTTGGCTTGTCATCATCTTTCTGCACTCTGCTGCCTAAAGGAAGAAAGAGATTTAACTTTTTGAAATGTTAAAATATCCACTCTGAATGTTTGATCTTGCATCAGTTTTCCTGCCTTCTGTGTATTTGAATTCAAAGAAGCATGCTTGCTCTATGAGGAGCCTTCTTAATTCCACCCAGTAGCTCCCAGATTCTCCAGTGCCTGCTGACTTCAGGAGAAATGACAGGTGTTGAACATCTTTGAATATTTGGTGCTGTTTCTTCACAGCTGCCTCCTCTGTTTGTGACTCCTTAGCATTCATTACTTATTTTTCAGAGATTTTCTTTCATATAAAATACTTCTTCCACACACCACCCTGTGGAATGGGTATTGGCTGTAACTATCTCTATGTAAATCTCCTTTTATGTTTCACTTCTGCTCCACATCAATTGGTGGATTTATTCAGTGCTATAATCTCTAGCGTTGGGCAGCTTTCTATCAACATGATACAAATTTTCCAGCATCCTCTGTGCACTGAGATGACATATTTGGCTGTTACCTCTCTTTCAGGACAGTATTGCTGCTAATAAGAATAATCCTGGAGTACTGCCAGTGTGTGGATAACATTCCTTCCATCACCACTGACATGCTGACCCGCCTGTCAGATTTACTGAAGGTATGGCTCCAAATGTGCCCCAGTGCCAAGCAGAGAACGTGTCTTACTCTCAATAATGCTCATGTGTTTTGGTGATTTCATCTAAATCATAAAAGTTACCTAGAATCATTGTGTTTGCTACTGTGCCATAAGGAAACCTTTCAAGCCAGAGGCGTTAAAGATGCAAATTTGTTGTGGGAATTAACTCTGGCTGTTCACCTGGAATATTGGAAATCCCATCTAGTAGTATTTGACATTGCTGCCTGTCCTTCAGGCTGGGTGTAGGATTAATGCTGCTGAAGAAAAAGCAATTTGATCCCTGATGCCACAGAAATACATATATCTATATTGAGAAAGGAAACAAGTCCCTTGATTTTTACAGATCAGTAGAGGTACAGTCATTAGAAGCACGGAAAACAGTGTGGGGTGAAGGTTCTGTTGTAAAATGTAAAGGTGATGAAACACCAGGACCTCTTTGTCATTTATTTCTCACTAGAGAAGAGAAAAGCTGGTAAAGCCCAGACACTGCAAGGTAAAATAAGTAATCAGTAGTAAAAGGAGCACATTAATGCACCTTAAAACTGTCCTATATAAATATATATACACATACATATATATATATATGTATCTATATAGGCTCCAAAGCCTAGCAGTTAATTTATGTCAAAGTTTTCACTTTTATCTTTGCCCATAAAAGTTGTATCAGATATTTGAGTTCTGAACGTGAGCATAATCAGTGAAAGATAAACAGATTCAATCTCCAAAATGATGTTTTACATAGGGGGGCAGAGGAGAGGAAAAAAATTCCAGGAGATGGACCTTTAAATATTTGTCCTATTGGTAGTTCATATTTGAATAACCAGACACAGGAACACTGCTCCCTGCAGTTGTCATTCAGATTCATCCACAGATTTTCCCTTTTAAAAGCACTATCCAAGGCAAATCAGTCTGTCTGAGAATGCTCCTATTCAAGCCTCCTTCTCCAGCTGCCACTTCCCTCAGGAATTGCAGCACCTTTCACAGGTAGAATAGCAGTGGATGTGCCAAACTTGGCCAGATTTGCGTTTCTGTGTTACTTCCCTCTCCTTACCATTATCTCATTCCAGCTCGGTCATTTGTGGTTTGTTTCTTGGCATTCAAACATCATGTGCAGTTTAATTACTGTATTTTTTTTATCTGTCAGCAAGGTGCCATTGATTGAGCAGATGTGAAGAACAGCTAGAAAAAAAAACAAAAGCTCATTTACTCCACTTTGAACAAAGTAGAGCCACTCCAGGTGTTGTGGCACTGTAGTTTTTGTTTGACAGCTGTCAGAGCCAGCAGACTTTGAGAGTAGCAAGAGCTAGACTTGATTGTGATGGAAAATGGAAGGTATTCCCAGTTAATGAAATTCCAGGCAGTTCTGAGCTGTGGCTGCAGCCTGAATGAAGTGACTCCTGTGTATGGGAGAAATCATGGAATCCTTTAGATTGGAAAAGACCTAGAAGAACAATCAAGTCCAGTTGTTTACCCAACACTGCTAAGGCCACCACGTGCCCAGGGCCACATCTACACATCTTGTAAATACTTCTGGGATGGTGACTCCACCACTCTCCTGGGCAGCCTGTTCCAATGTCTGACCACCCTTCCAGTGAAGGGATTATCCCTAATATCCAAACCTTGAGGCCGTTTCCTCTTGTCCTGTTGCTTGTGGAAGAAGAGACTGAGCCCTGCCTGGCTGCACCCTCCTGTCAGGGAGCTGTAGAGAGCAAAAGGGTCCCCCTAAGCCTCTTTTCTCCAGGCTCCCTCAGCTGCTTCTCATCAAATTGTGCTCCAGACCCTTCTCTGGGCACACTGCAGCACCTCAATGTTGTGAGGGGCCCACGTTGAGCACGCATGGCTGTAATTACTGTTCTTGTTCAGGTGGTATAGACAAAAGAAGGCTCCTGGCCTTCCTGCTGGCTGCAGGATTGCTTTCCTCACAACAGGCACAAGGAGGAGGTGTTGCTCTGCTCCAGGCATTCTGCTCCCTCACTGCTCTGTCTGCTCCAGGCCATCTGGGAGCAGTCATTCCCACAAAAGGCAGGGGAGTTTGTGTGGCCAGCACCCTTTACACACCAAGTTTTTGATGTTTGCATCACAGTTAACACCAGCCTGAGCTAAATACCTCAGAGGAGCTCAGGCTGTGTGAGATACAGCTGCCTTTGACTCTGTGATTCCACTCTAAATTCCACAGAGAGGGTAAGAAAAGTTCTTGTTTTTCTGGAGAAAATGAAGTGAATGTGAGGCAGTTTCAGCCCCTGCCCTCTGTCTTGAGAGCAGTGTAGGTTATGCCTCTCAGACCAAGGGCTCTGGTTCAGCTGTGGTATGAGGTCTGGGTTGCTATTCTGGCAGCCCAGAGTTGCGGGCAGTGGTTCATGGTGGCTCTGTGGGCCTGCATTTTGTGACTGACACCAGGCAACAGCCAGAAAATTACTTCCCCTTTTTACAGAGGGAGGGTTGAAATTTTGGGTTTGTTCTTGCATTGTCATGAAGAAAGAGCTGCGAAGCAGAATAATGTCCCTGCCCTCAAGAAGGAGGTCTTTGTGAGGGCAGTCCTGTGTGTTGCAGACACAAACTGCAGGGCAGCCTTGTCACAATTTCTTCTGCATCTTCAGGTATATGAGAAAACTTTCACCTCTCAATGTCAACAGATAGTTCAGTTCAGATATGAGCCCTGGGACTTCTGCTCTACATTCAGGGCAGGAGTTGGGGACAACAGCAGTGGCTTTTCTGCTGCATCACCCAGACCCAGTCTGGAATATCTGGTGTCTCAAGCTGGGTGAGGAATTATAAGTACTTTTCTCCTGGAAGTAAGTTAGGAAAGTGTAAGCATGAGTTGTCCACTATACCTGGGATTCTTACAGGATTGGCTTTTCATCTTCTGTGCATCATTTCTTAAATCCAGTATTTCATAATGCTACAAACATAGATTCAGTCACCTCAGCAGGAGGAAGTTTCAGTGCTTTCAAGTTTCCTTTAAATCAGCAGTGGAGAAGGTCAAGGGGCTGAGCAGAAACCTTTTGTCTTGATGTTTTCCCCTGTGATACTACGTGGCTACTCTATTGAGGAAAACTAGTGAAACTCTGGAACTGGCCTTCATAATAACTTAATCTTGAAAACTTCTATTGATGGTGTTTCTAAACTGTGAGTTTATGTAGTTGATAAAGAGTCAACATGTATTTTCACTGTCCTTCTTTTTCTCACAGTATTTCAACTCTAGAAGTTGCCAATTAGTGCTCGGAGCCGGTGCATTACAAGTTGTTGGCTTGAAAACAATCACTACAAAAAACCTAGGTATGGATTTCTGTATTTAAAATGTCAAAGCTGGTTCCCCTGCCTGTTAAAAAACCCAAGGGTAGAAAATCCCCAAATATCTGTGTTTCAGTTGTGGGGCAGTGTATGGACACAGAGGGGTGGTAAGACCTGCCTGGAGTGTAGTTTTAAAACTTTTCTCCTGAAATTAAGAGCCTTTGATTGATGGGTTGAAGCAGGTGTTTAAGCTTAGAGTTCCCATGTTTCAGGGTGAGAAACTGGTGAGATTACCAGTCTACATCTCCTTTCTGCAAAGGGAACAGCATGATGAGAATGGGACCCACAGCTGGGTCAGGTTTTTGATGCAGAATGTTTGGCCAGTGTGGTGACCACAATGGCACCAGTGTGTGTGTCCTGCTGCTGGCTCAGGCCCTGTTGGGGTTGGGAGCAGCCTGGTTTTTCGGGATCCTGTTGGCCCTGCAGCAGGAGCAGGTTCAGGGCAGGTCAGGGTGTTTTATACATCACTGCAGCAGAAACACTGCTGCCTTGAGAATGTGGTTGCTGAGGTTAAGTAGCTGATGAGTCAGGTCTTTGGAGATCTCTCTGATGTCTGTGTGTTCTCAGGGCTAAAAATATGGAGTAAACACTCAAAGCCTCTGGTAAAATCAGTCCTTTATCCCATCTTACCAAAGCTGGGTGTGAGCAGCCAGGTCCCAGTCTGGCATCTTCACTGGGTGGGGGTTCCCAGGGAAACAAACACGTTAACTCCCTGCTTTTAGAACAAACAGAAGCCCACCGTGTGAAATTGTGTCAAATCTGTTCCTTCTGCCAAAGGAGACATAAATCCACACAGAAATTACTCTTCCTGAGTAATAACTCCCTTATTTCTCTTCTGGATTCACAGCCCTTTCTTCCCGTTGCCTCCAGCTCATCGTACACTACATTCCCATTATCAGGGCTCATTTTGAAGCTCGGCTGCAGCCAAAGCAGTTCAGCATGCTCAGGCATTTTGACCACATCACAAAGGTAATTCAATTCTTCCAGCATTTCCTGAAACACAAAGTTCTGCTTTTCAACTGTGCTCTGAAGAGCATGAGTGCCACTAGAAAATGAAACCTGCTTTCTTCCTTTACAGGATTATCACGACCACATAGCTGAAATTTCAGCAAAGCTCGTTGCCATAATGGATAGCTTATTTGACAAACTATTATCCAAGGTAATGATTTATGGAAATAATTATACACTCTCTAAATTGCAGCTGGAGGTCTCATTTATACAGTCTAGATGTTTCAAATGGAATCTTAAACTTGCCTAAGCAGGACTTGTTTGAACTTCTTTAAACTGTATAGATGGAAAACTCTGTGCTGTTCTCGTGAATGTGTCTTGTGTTCGCATTTGCCTTCACTCCCAGAGAAATTAAATGTTTCTTTGGCTGCTTCAGCAGGAACAGCAATGCTGTGACTGGTGCAGATGCTCAGGGTTCAGGAGCTGAGTGCTCTGCTCCCACTGACAGCTCTTGTCTGCAGCCAGGCTCAGCAGATCCCGTTTCCTGCTCTTTCCAACAGCGAGGGCAGCGTTTCTGGCAGCTGAGGAAACAGCAGGAAAGTGCTGAGGAAGAAGAGATTTGGAGGGGAAGGACCAGCCCATCTGTTGGGCTGCAGGTCTGGGGAGTGGAGGTCTGTGCTCAGCTCTGGAGCAGGTTTAGTACTCCTGGTGTGTTTGGGTGTTTGAACAGTGCCTCAGTTTGGTCCCCTGGGCTGGATCTACTGTTCTACCTCAGGGTACAACGCACTGAGACACCTCTTTGGCCCACAGATACATAAAGTACATGAGCTTTTAAAGCTTAGTGTTGTGCTTTGGGGGAAGAAATAAGCTGTTTCATGACAGGAATAAATTCATTTTTTAGTGACAGATTTGATTGATTGGCCTGGGTCAACATCTTCCTTCAAGGAGCTCGTGAGAAGCACTGGGGAGACAGGCTGATGAGAGCTATAGTGGGGCAGTTGGAACAGGCAGCATTTCTGTCCTCCTTGCTGTTTCTGTTATTTTATTGTTACTTTGTGCTGTGCTTTTTCATTTCATCTGTTTCTTTGGTCTGTCAAATAGTGCTGCCTAAACTTAGGGTGGGGGGGAAAAAAAGCAAAAGTATCTAAATTGGGATTTCCCACTCCTATTGTGCTTAATTTTTAAAAAAAATTGTTTATACTCTTCTCTAAAGACCAAAATGATCTGCTGGTTTTGGGGAGTTTTGTCCCACACTAAAGTAGTTGTTATGTGAAGTAACATGGCTGTTTGGCCACTGTATCTCTTTGAGAATAAAAGACAAATGCAAGAATTTACATTACTGATCTAAACAAATGTAGCCCACAACAAAGCAGGAAAACAGTTTATATTCTTGATGGCAGTTAGTGAGAACTCATCCTTTACTGTCCCTCCATCTTCACAGCCCATTGTCCCTTTGGGAGCTGGCACAGGATGTAAACTGGGGCTATTCCTGTCCTTTGGAGTTCTTGAAGGCTGAGTGACAGTGCTTGAAAGCAGCCCCCAGAATCCAGGACCAAAGGATGGTTGATTTGCTTCCATTCCTAGCACATGCCATCAATTGGCTCATCTTGTTCCTAAAAAATTAAATCTTGGCACTGAAGGCTTTGAAGAGCATAAACCCAGGAATTTGCAAATCAACATGTCAGTACAAACATGTCACTGTGTTCCTGGATTCAGGTGTTTTTCTGAGTCCAGCTGTTCCAGGGTCCTGTGGGTGAAGTGGTCACCTGCTCTAAGGTGTGTAAATCCACACAAGTGAGTTCCTTGGCACATTTCAAACCCAGAAATTCCTGCTTTGTAGGAGATGAGCAGTTGGTGCAGGGATCAGGATGTTGACCTGGCACTGGTAATTCGAGCAAGTTACTTCTGCATTTCCAGGCTGTGCCTCCCCTGGGAGCTCCATGGAGCTGTCCTCACCCATTGCCACTGAGACAAGGCAGCTGCCAGCAGCATGGACACTTCCCAACAGCTGTTTTTGGCAGGGAAATACAACAGGAATGGGTTATTGAACAGTGGGAATAATAAATTCAACAAATGGGAAAGGCTCCTTCGTTACCATGAATGGAAAAAATCCAGAGCCAGTTCTGAGCTTCTGTTGGAACTTGCTGACTTGTGACTGCTTGGACAGAAGAGCAGTGAGGTTCTTTCTGATCCCTTGTGGTGTTCAAGCTGTTGACCTCAGCTGCAGATAAAAATGGCCAGGAGATCTTGGAGTTCTTCCTGGGGCTGTTGCTTTTTCCCGCCCCCCCCGATGATGAAGAGTTGGGTGTGGCTGTGATCATGCAAGAGGCACTGCTGCAGCCTCTCAGAGTTCCCTCTGGCTTAACTTCCTTGACTTGAGGCAGCTTGATCCCTCAGGCTGGCTGGTTGTTCCCTGGAACAGAAAGTGTTATTTTTTTGCTACTTCTCCTGTCAGAATTAGGTCATTGGTTTGAATTTTCTGTCAAGACTTTCTCAAAATGCTCCATTTCTTGTTTTTTTTGTTTTCCCTCTTGTGCTCAGACAAGCTTTGTTCTCTTTCACAATCCAGGCCCACATAAAAGCAGGCGTTTCCTGCAGTCTGTTTGTAGGTGATGTAGTTACAATGATTCAGTCCCTTCCTGAATTGTGCAAGGCTCCACGGGGAAGTGTCACCCTCCCAAAGGTGACCTGCCAATGTCACTCAGCCTGTGATGGCACAGCCTCTCCACCTGAGACTGCTGGCTTCACTGTTCCTGGGACAGGTTTTCAATGTTCCTGAAATCCTGTTCAGATCTTCCCTACCCAGAGTGGAGACATAAGAATTTTGTTCCCTTTGTAGCAAATCTTTTGCCATCTGGTGTTTTCCAATCCTTTGCTTCTTGGAATTCAGGCACTGGGAGAAGGGACATTTTTTTTTAATACTTTGCTTTCCAAGGTATTTCTGCAATGTTCTTGTGGGGTTTTTGTGTTGTGATGTGGTTGAGGTTTTTTTTAATGGCAGATTTCAGGAGTTTTCATTGCTTTATGGTTTCCTTTCCTTGATTCTTCAGAAATTTGGATGTGCATGATCCTAGACCAGCAGATTTCTCTAGGGAAGTACTCAAGGGCCACATTTCTGCTTTTCTGTCATGTGTGAAGGAGAGGGCCAGCTCACAGCCACAGGACCTGCATCTGCAGTTCCTGGCTGGATCAGATCATGCCCAGCCACCCTTTTAATTTGTGGTGTGGCTAAATGGGTCTTGATTCCTGACTTTATTAGCAAATCAGAGCCCCAGATGGCTGTTGGGACCTCTCCTACATGAGCCATTTTTAAGTGGCAGAAAGGAGTTAACTGGTTGTGTCTTTATTTCCAGTATGAAGTGAAAGCCCCTGTTCCTTCAGCATGCTTCAGGAATATCTGCAAGCAAATGGCAAAGATGCATGAAGCTATATATGATCTCCTTCCTGAGGAGCAAACTCAGGTGAATGTTATTTTTGAGCTTCATCTCACAGCTCACTTGCAAATGCACATGGACTTTGGGAATAAGAGAGACTTTATCTGGGGAGAGGGGAATTCTTTTTTGAGTCCTGGCGAAACCCACACATTAAAGGGCTTGGCAGCAGTGACAGGTTGGGCTGAGCTGAAGGAAGTATTCCAGTGCGTGGGGAGAACGGTGAGGCACACAAAAAGAATGGATTTCAGGATTTTGAGCTGCCTTTGAATGTCTAGAGATGGCAATCCAGGAATTAGTGCTGAAATGCTGTGCAAATGGCAACACTTGGGGGCTTGAGAGCAGCCTTCTGAGAGGATTATTCTGTAACACTGCTCAGCATCAGTGGCTTCCAAAAATCCCTAAATATATTACACACCCCAATTGTACCAGATGTGCTTTTGTGGGATTTTGCTGCAGTCACTGCAAATCTTAAGGACAGGAAGGGACCGATCCAGTCACTGAATACAAGTTGTCATTTTTCTTTCACATGAGATTAAATGCTCCCTCCTAGCACAGGAAAGAGATTTGTTATCTTCTGGGCTCAGTACAAGTTGCCAGATGCTTCAGACAACAGAGGAGAAAAGTTCATGTCCCAAAGAGTGTGTCCTCTAAGTGCCACACAGAGTGAGCAGCTGAGGGTGTCCTGGGTGTTACAGACCCTGTGTGCCCAGAAAGGTGAGGCCAAGCACTGGCAGAGGGGAGAATCACCTGAGCTGCAAAAACAAAACCAAAACTCAGTGACTGAGGGTGTTGGCAGTGTGTTTCCCCTCTGGAGGCAGGGATGTGAGCATGGCCACAGTTCCTCACTCTGCTGCTCTGCTTTCTTGCAGATGTTGTTTTTACGAATTAATGCAAGCTACAAACTGCACCTGAAGAGGCAGCTAGCCCACCTCAACGTGGTCAATGATGGAGGACCTCTGAACGGGTGAGCTGGGGCTCTTCTCTCCTTTCAAATGAGCAGGCATTGTCTTCTGCAAGGAAGTTGTGATTGCAGAATCACAGCTCCATGTTTTAGCATGTCCCATTTGGAGCTCTCTTACAGTAAAGGACATGACTTGGGCCATTCCACAGTACCTGGGAGTGCAATCCACTTGGTAGCTGGACATTATCTGACTGGAAACCTGCTTGGAGGTGTCCTCAGCTCATGGCTTGCTTTCTCTCCCTTTGAGTGACAGCAGCAGCCACAGTTTAATTAGCAGGAATTGTGTGATTCCTGAAGCGGTTTTGAAATGTGGATGGTGACTCACGGTGCTGGCAAAGTAAAAATAGGAGAAAGCAGCATTTCATCTGTGCAGGGGGCAGCTCTGCAGGAATGGTTTTTAGAGCAGAACTAGATTGGAAACAGAGATGATGCTCACAGAGCTTTTCCCCTTCCCTGCCACAGCCCACTCCATCCCAAACAGGTCAGCAGAACCTGTCCTGAGAGAAGCTGTGCCTGCTCTCCTCACCTCCCAGGAAAAGCCTCTTGCAGGCTCAGTTCTGTAGTCAGTGGAGTTTTAAATTGTTCCTGATGACCTGGGGGCAGTGATGTGTTTGCAGTGGAGCCAGGGTAAATGGAACTCATGGGCCTTCCCACATGCAAGAAGATTTAGGTCTTCTAAACCTTTAGGTGTCTTAGGTTGCAGAAGTCAGAGAAGAAAGTTGATAATGTTTCAAATGTCACTGGAATGAAAGTTTTTTTCCTTTCTAGTTCATTGTTGCTTCTCCTGCCTATGTGCATTCCTCCTTGTGCTTTGTGCAAATTTATCTGAACGGGTTCTGCTCGTGGTGTGTTCACAAGGTGACATTCCTTTGCCTTTGGTGGTTATAAAGGTGTTTGTAACCGAGCTCAGGGAGCATCCACTGCAGCCCCAGGTGAAGGGAGAGCCCCTGGATGGGCTCAGCGTGTCTCTCACTGGGATTGCCAGTCCATTTCCAGCAAGAAGCATCATGATCCCTGACACATTTCAGCTGTATCTGAGGGGTTTAAATTCTGTATAAACTGTTACAAACAACACAGCTGTTGTGCTCTTCAGCTGCTTTTTACATTAATCTTAGAATCATAGAATCACTACCCTCTAGAATACAGAAGTTAATGTCACAATAATTAATATTCTTATTTGGAATGGAATAGGAGGTTTAAGTCTAGATAAGCCTGGGATTGCAGCAAGAGAATAGAAGTTTTAAATGCCTAATTCCTGCTGGGTTTTCTGAACTCATGGCTTGATCTCCCTTCCCTAGAACTAGTTTTACACCCAGCAATAATCCTGTTATGGATGATCACTGCTGTAAAATAAACCACATCCATAGCATTGAGTTTTGAACTGATACTTAAAGTATCTAATCCAGGCCTAGGATTTGAACATGTGTTGCAGCAATTGTGTGCCGAAGTCCTCAACACACCCTGTCTGCTTGTCCAGGCACTGCAGGTGGCTGTGGTGGGGTCACATTCTAACCTTGTGTGTTCCACTGCAGGCTGGTTACTTCAGATGTGGCTTTTTACACTGGAAACCTTCAAGCTCTGAAAGGCCTTAACGACTTAGATCTAAACATGGCTGAAATCTGGGAGCAGAAGAGGTGATGATCCACTGGGAGCAGTCATTGGCTCTGACAACAGACTGACTTTCTTCTCAGCAGCGTGACCACAGTGAGGTGAATACTTGAGCCCAGAGCCCCAGCAAGGGCAGGATTGAGAGTTGGGAGAGCTTAGAGGGAGCAGCAGGGAGAGATCCTTCAGTGTCCTTCAGCAAGAAACAAGTGATCAGCTGTCTGTGCAATGTTTTTTCATTCTCTCTGGAAACAGACTCAGGTTTCTTTGGACCAAATCCAAAAGAACACATAGCTGTAACACAGCTGTAGTTGTCTAGAATGCTCTGTATATCTTTATATTAAAAAGATGCTTTGCATTTCTTCTAGTGCAATGAAATTCACATGGTGTCCCACCTTATTTAATGATGGTACAAATATAAAAATCTTGGCAGTTGGAACTCTGTAGAAAATGTTTTTTCTCTATGAAACTATGCTGTTCTAAAATTTATTTTTTTACAGAACTTTATATAAATAAATGTCTTTTGATTGCTCAGATCTAGGATTCAGCTTTGTTAGGGAGCAGTCTTGTTCCAGGGCATTTCTCAGGACCTAAAATCTGAAGACAAGATTTTCTAAGCAAGGGCCAATTCCTCAAAGCAATTCCCTGTGGGAGAGAGGAGTAACCCGACCCTGGTTAGCAGTGCCAGGGGGAACTGGAAGGATGGCCCCTGCCAGCAGGGACACAAAGAACAGGGCAGGAAGAACTTTAAAGTTTTTAGGCTGCTGATAAAAGGCTGCACCCTTGAGAGTGCAGCTGGAATCAATGTATTTCAGAGTTTTTAATACTACCTTGAACAGACTGGAGGCTGCCAGTACTCAGCACAAGTGCCTGCCATTTCTCACCTCACCCCTCTGTGCCTGACCCTGAGCTGCTCCTGTCTGCTGGAATGGTCTCTGCTGCAGTGTGTGTGTGTGCCTGTGGTGCCCTCCGCCAGGCATGCTGCCCTGGCAGCATCACACATGTCATTCATTGTCAGTCAAAATAAAGCTCTAAAATCACAGTTGTTTTTAAAGACCAACTTCTTTAATGATACATACCAGTGTTATACTAAGCTTATAAAATAAAGTTGTCTGCATGTAAATACAAGAGAAACATTAAGAAATCAATAGTGATCAGGACAGGGATTTCGATTCCTGTACAAATTTAGAAACTCAGGAGAAGATAAATTAACATACATGGCTGTGACAATATGAACATAGGTGTAGTCAACGTGATCCATTTATTGAAAAAAAGAGGGCAGATCAAAGAGTAAGATATTAACAGGAGATCCAGTCTGAAATGGGATGTGAAAAAGCAAACACCACACGTGGCTACTGAGGCATTTTTCTCAAGTATTGGATTCTTTGGGCAAGTTTGGAACACGGATGATTCCCACTCTCACGATACGGAAATGGAGGTATTGACAGCCTTACCCCAGTACCTCACCATACAACTGGGATGGGACATCCCACTTGCAGTTTGTGGGGGGTGAAGAGGGCTACAGCTTGTGAGCACATGAAATACAGGGTTTTAAGAGCCTGTTTAGCAGTAGTGAAACTTTTGGTTTTCAACTGTGCCTTCCTAAAACGTCACAGGAGTTGCCAACCATGTTGTCCCACTTGTGTTGCTTCACAGCTTTTATTTCTGCAGTTACAAGCAATTCCAAACTACTGAATGGTCGAGGCGAGCCTCTGAGCTTCTTATCAAAGAAGATCTGTCCATCTTCCCCCAAGACAAACAGTATTGCACTTCAAGGTTATATTAACTGAGTTACAGAATCTCTTTAAGGACTGAAGCATTACTTATGCACATCCATGGCGCTTATGTGGCTGCTTGAAGATAAGCAAGAGAAATTAATTTTAAATTAATACTGCAGGGTACTGTGAAGATGACAAAGCATAGGCCCTCTGTGTACTTAGATTTCTAATGCTTAAAAGGTTCTTCCACCACGAGGCTGGCCTGGCAGGGCAGCCCCAGCCCTGACAGTGCCCTCTCCTGGACTCAGTGGTCCAGGATCCGCAAGTTGCCAGACACGATTTTGTTCTCTAGTAGAGCTCCAGCTGGGATGTCAATCCTGTCACCGTGGTTTGCAATGATGATGACTGTTCCCTGGGGGTACAGGAGAGAAAGCAGGGGTTCAGAAACCTGGTACCTGTTGGAATAGGTTGGCTGGAGGAGCAGTCAGCAGTGCCAGAGCCTGACTGCATTGAGTTGTGTTGTTTCTGCACACACAGTTGGGGGTCTTTTTCCCCCAGAATAAAGGTCTCAAACAAGCATTACTGGAACCTCTATAATTTCCATACTAGATCCTATTGGCCTGCAGAGCTGAAGACAGGGTTGTTCTAAGGGCTCTTGTCATGTCTGCGTGCTTTGAAGGGGAATAATGTTACCCCCACGCCTGGGTGTGTCCCAGGAAGGCTCCTGTGCCAGCTGGACAGCAAATGTGGGGACAGAGGGACAACTCAGAGCCCACAGCCTGAGCCTGTGCAGGTGATGGCCCCTGTCCCCTGCCAAACTGCCCTAGAAAACTGCAGGGGCTGCCAGGGCTGGCAAGATCCTAAGGAAGAATTTAGAGAGAAACTAACTTGCTCAGCTCCACCATTTCCTAATAAATCCAGAACCCCAAAGTGATCCAAAGGGCCCAAAAAGGGGTGGTAAGGCCAGCCTGGGAAGGGAGGTATGACTGAGCCAAAGGACAGAGGTGGCAGCAGTGATTGAACAGAGATGTGAGGTCTGTGGTGCTTTCAAGGTTCATAAATAAACCTCCTCTGAGCCTGAGCAGCAGCTCTGGCAGCAACATCCTGCACTCCATCACAAGGGTCACTGCCCAGCCATAGCCTCTGCCATCTTTGGGCCAGTTCCCCAATTCCCAGGAGTGCTCCCATGGACTCTGTGTACAGGCTCTGCCTCAGGATCAACTGCCAAGGAGCAGAGATCAGTCAGGTTTATTGCAGCAGCATCCCCACTGCACACTCACCTTTAATGAAACATTCTTCCCAAATGTAACATCACCTGAAACCGTGAGATGATCCAGCTCCAGCATGTCTGGAATACTTTCAAACCTCCGCAGGTAATCTTGAACCTTTTGGAAAGAGGAAATAATGGAGAGAGTTGTGGATTAAGAGGAGCATGGGAGGAGGCTCCTGAATACCCTTCAGAAACCTTCCCATAACCAACATCTGAGTCAGAATGGAAGTTGCTACTTTGTAATTGTGATTTCTTTGGGAAACAAGTGTGAGGAACAGTAGGGGGCTGCTCTGTGAGCACAGCCAGCCAGCTCATCTCCCATTGCTCAGCTGAGGGCTGCAGGAGCACGGTAAACATCTGCATTCCCACAGCCTTTACAAAGAGCAAAAGTGGGCAGAAGCAGATAAAGCAAACCTCACTTTTCACTCAATTATTGCTATGAGCTGTATCTTCACTCAGAGAGGTGAACACCAGGGGTTTACCTTTGTGAAGGAGCTCCCCAGTTTGACAAGAGGCACCGTGGGGAATTCGCGCTTCTCGCTCATGGTTAAGGAGCCCGCGTTAAGGCTGTACAGGTTGGACATCACCAGCAGGAGATCCGAGGTGGTCTTGACAGGCAGGAAACGACTACGAGGGACGTTTATCCCCAGAGAGTTCTCAAAACTCTTGATAGCAGCACCAACTGCAGTCTCCAGCTGGATAACGTTCAAGCCTCCATCCAGCGTCTGGAAGAGAAAACTCAGGTGAGCGCGTGGAGCAAGTCCTGGCACTCAGAACTGGAGCCCAACATCAGCCGGAGCTCCACCCTCACCCCTAGTCTGGCTCTGAGGCAGCAGTGCCTGTTACCCACCCAGAAATTAAGTTTATTTGGATCAATGTCCTCTAAACTCTTGCCAGTCGATTACCTTTGGGTTAACAATGATCTCCATGTCGATGGCGTTTTTCTCTTGCAGCCTTTTAATCGCAGACAGAGCGATCCACAAATTGTTGGTGTTGAATATTTTGAATTTCGACACGGACTTGAATTCATCCACGTGTGCTTTAGGGACCTGAGCTATCTCCACCAGCCTCAGCTTGTTCTCGTACTGTGTCAGTGTGCCACCCTGCAAGGGGAAAGTGAGAGGGTTTAAGTCCTGGTCATAAGAAGCCAGAGAAATCCTTCCCTCAACACAGGCACATGCACTGGTCTGTTGGCATTTGAAGCTGAATTCCAGAGAAAACACATTTCTTGTTTTTAGTAACCAGCTACCAGGTTACTAATTATAGAGCATGTTTAAAGTACAGTCAGGAGTGTCCAGTGATCATATTTCAGCGCTCCAAGACAGTTAATTCCTTTAATGAAGGTTGTTAAAAATATTTTGCAAGTGCTGCTTGTTGGTCAAAAATCACCCTCAGCAGTACTTTGTCAATTAAATTAAATCTAAGTATTCTTACAGTGCATTGCTGTGCTTTTATAGGGCTAAGTCAGAGCTTCCCTAATGAATACAGAGAAAATCCAAATCCTCATTCTCACATACAAAAGAAGAGAGGCAGAGCACAGTTGCAGGAGAAATTACTGCAGGCTACAAGTATTTGTATCACCATAAACCTCTGAGAAATGTCACTCCTGGACTTTGTACAAAGCCAGGGGTTATGGCAGGAGCAGATGGGCAGGGTTGGGAATGCAGTTTATTGTGAGACACAGCCCTCAGTGCTGTTTTCAAGCTTCCACCTTCCAGTTTCTGCCCCTGTGTACAGTTTGGAGAAGGTGCAGAGGTTGTGTCCTGCACCCTGCACAGATCACTGGGCTCCCAGGCCAGCCCAGCCTGTCCTTGTCTGCTCCTGCTACCCAGAGATCAAATCTCCTCCACAAATTAGAACTTCCTAAACTTGCTGATTTTGTGCATCTCAAATTAGATCCAAGCTGATGTGTTAAATGGTGCCTAAAATAGCTATGAGGAGCCTGGGTGTACATCTGAATCCATGGATTCAGAGGAGGCTGGGGATGGCCACCACCACACTCAGACTCTCACCCATCTCCCTTTTTACCTTCACGTCCGCCCGGGTTTTGTTTGTGACTTCCATGACGAATTCGCAGCGTTTCCCATTGGGTGGGTTCATGAGGTGGTTAAGAATGTAAAGGTCCACAGTGGCACCCAAATTATCTATATTGGACACAAAAATATATTCCTTCCCCTCTGCAATGAGGTTGTCCAGCAGCCCAGAGTTGTAGAAGCTGGCGTAGATGTCTCCATGGCCTGGGGGGTACCAGCACTCCGTGTTCTCTCCTGAGTAAGAGACATCCTTGGCTATTGGCAGCAGAGTTTCCTTGTTAATTCTGGGATACCTGTGAGGAAAATGTGTTTTGTTACATTCTCACCAGTGTCAGACTAGCATAAAATAAAAATACTGCAGCTAAGGTGCAGCCCCATGGGCTTCTGGAGGTGTGCTTTTCCTGAACACTCTGAACTGAACTCCACCCAAATTCTGAGCTGTCAGTGAGAAGCCACAGAATGCAATTTATCTACTCAAAGCTGCAGTTCTCAGGCTGTACTGCAAACCAACTTTCCTCTGCCAGGCAGGTTCAGAGCACATCAAACACACCTCTGAGCCCCACAGCCACCTGGATTAGAGTTTGTTCTTCATAAGGAACCACAGTCTGTCTCTCTCCAGAGCCCAAGGATACCAACAGCAAATTCAGGAATCAAGTGGCCACAACTATTTGTACATTTTTTTAGAAACTGGGGCCCACACATCCCCCTCAGCTGAATTTTAACACACTGCCCTTGACTCTGCCCAGCCCCCTGATGTTTCAGTCTCTCCACAAGGCCCAAAAGAGACTGAACACAGGTGCAGAAGCCACCACTGCTACCCCAGCACCTCAAACTCCAATCCAGCCCATTTGGAATATGGAGAAAAAAAGCCAGTTTTTCCTTCTACCCCAAGTGGAGAAGTCTTTTGATACCTGCTTTGATTAAAAGTGTAGATCTTCACACGGCTGTGACTGTATTTCTGCAGGATTTTCTTTGTGTCGTCGTCCGTGTTGAAGGAATTCATGAGAACCAGAGGAACATCGGTGTTGTAGGATTTGTTTAAATGCTGAAATAGGAAATAAATGGTAAATTCAGCATGTATTATTAGCTTTAACTCCTGACACCTGAGGTTTTGGGAGAAAGAAATTAGGTGAGACAGACTGGAAATAATGAATGCATGAGAGAGAAAAAAAAAAAAAGGGATGCACTTATTCTACAGAAAGGATAATAAATCAGGTAAAGGAAAATAAAGCCTTGTTAGTTGTAAAGATAAGACTCACACTAATAATGCCTTTTTAATTAGTGAATCTTTGTTTTTAAACCTGCATTGAGGTCTAAAGCTTGAAACCACAATGCCACAAAATGATAATTTTAAGCTTTTAGCTGCTGTTGATTACAAAAGGCATGTTTTCCATCAAATTGTTGCAGTCTGTCAAGGTGACATTTCCACACTGTCTCTGCACAGGAAGCACTTCCAAGTTTTCTTGGCAGACAGAGATGGACAATTTTATCAAGAGCACATAATAAATGAAATGCCATCATGTTAATTATTTGGGAATCTATAGCATGGAGCTGAAATACATAAGAGCACTTCCATGTGCACAACAAAAGCAAAAAAAATCAGAGATCACAGCAGTTCCTGCAAAAATAGAAGGTGCAGGGGGAAAAGAAAAAGACCCTTGAGTGAGTTTTAAGCTTTGTGTATCAGGTCCTCTGCTGGAGCATTTGGGATCATTACACTTTGGTGGAGCCAGAGACTTCCACAGTGATGCTTTGGAGAAAGGGATGTGAATTTGAGTTTGCTATAGAACCATCTAACACACATGGAAGACCCACTCCAAACAACATCACACTGAGGCAAAAACTGCTGGCCCTTCAGAAACCACGGAGCAGGCACACCTCACCTCCTGCTCTAACAACTGTCTTCATTATCTGCTCTAAGAAGAATATTCAGCATTAAAAACGTAAGCTGAAATGTTCTCTCCTAACACCAGCAGCTGTTATTTTCTTTTGCTCTTCTTTCTTCTTAAATTGTGGCCAATTTAAGGGGGAGAGGGGCCACCCTGTGGAGCAGTGAGTTGGATGGAGAGGAAAACGCCAGCAATCTCTTCCACCGTGAGAGTTTCAGTGCATCAAGGAACTTGGAGTTGCTGTGAAAAGCTTTGTTCTAACATAAAAACCCCATTTTTGAAAAGATGAACTTGCAGCTGGAAGAGTCAGGAAAAAGGCCAGGATTACCCAGGCCAGACAAGCTCTGCTTGTGCTCCTGGACACGATCCCCCTGTCCAGGCTGGAGGACACTTGTGCAGGGCACAGAGTTCAACCACACCATCCCTTTCATGTCTGTTCCTCCCAAAGGAGTTCTCTGCTTCACCCCAGCACCGTGATCACCTCCCTCTCCTCTCTCTTTTGGCAATCTCCACTTGATCCCTCTGGACAAGCCCTGCAGGAGCGGCTCAGTGTGATGTTGGCTGCTCAGACCTTACCTCGATCTGCTGCACTGTCAGGTCCAGGAAGGTGTTCTCGTTCCTCACCCCGATGAGGCTCTTGGGGCCTTTGCAGCCCATGCTTGTGCCCAAGCCCCCATTGAGCTTCACCACCACCAGCTTGTTCAGGACAGAAGCAATGTTATCAGGCAGCCCTCTGGCCTTGATCTTCTCATAGGGCTGGATCTGGAAAAACAAACAAAAAAAATCCCACCACACACCAAAAAAAAAAAAAAAAATCAGCAGTCAGATATTTGGAAAGAAATTGCTTTCAAAACCCATATTTATTCACATACCTAAAGAACATCTGCAAAGTGAGGCTACAATAACTGATTTATGATGATACAAATAACCTGGTTTGTTACTACCATAGCCTCTTTTCTCAAGAGGTTCTAGAGACTTTGTGACACCAGGCACCAGTAGCTTCATTCAGATGAGAAGCCAGGCCAGTTATGCCACGTGTCACAACCCTGTTCCTGCCCTGCAGGAGGGAAGGGGGTTTCCCTGGGAACCAGCTAATTCACAGCCCCATAGGATGACCCCTCTCCCCCTTCAGTCAGACAATTTAGGAACCATGCTCAACATGCAAGGCATATCACCTTCCTTCCCCGAGCAGGTCAAACTCAGGGTTTTTGTTTGTTGGTTTTTATTTTGGGTTTTCTTTTTGTTGTCTTTTTCACTCTGAGGTTGTCAAAGGCAACATTCTTGGGAAAATGTTGGTTCTTTAACTCAGTCTGTATTGATTCTGATTCCAGACACTACTCTGATACAATTCATTTCTCCCAACAGCATGATACAGAGTGGAAGAGAGTTGCCAGTTCTTATTCTGCTGTTTTCAGAATGTGCTCATCCAGCTCACAATAAACCTCACAGGAAGTCTTCTACCTCACTGACAGCTGTTTCCTACAGGTTTAAGAACAGAGTCTGGGCTCCATTTGGGGCTCATGATGGAGAGCAAAATCAGGCTCATAATGACAGTATGCCTCACATTAGGTACTGCTGTCCCCTAATTCAAAGCACCTAAGTCAAAGAAATAGTGCTAACAAAGCCACAATAAGAATCATGCCAAAACAGAGCAGAATCAATACAATTAGCCTTTAGCCTGCCCTTCCTAGATATTTTCTTTTGAAGAAAAGCCCTGGTGTTCCAGTGCTGTAGCATTTTAGCTGCTAAAAAAACTATTTTAATTCTGATAAGGGGTGTGTAAGATCCACAGATGGTTTCGAAAAACAAATACATACAGAGGAGTTCTCAGAGCTGTGTTTGCTTTGGGCAAGGGCTGGGGTTCAAATGGAAATTCACACTGCCCTGGAACAAGAATCATATTTCTTCCTGGGATATGCGGGGGTAGAGAGGGCAGCTTGTGCAATTCCAGCATTCCGGGACACCACGGGCAGCATAGCAGGGCAGATCCCTCTCACATCAGGGAAATTCTAGGATTCCATGGGATCTGGAAAGCCTATGGGATGTATTGCAAGATAACTCCACGTGGAGGTCTCATGGCAGCACCACAGTCACTGCCATTCCATGAGGACACAAGGTAGGAGCTTCCTTCCAAACTGCCAAGAACTTTTCAGGAATAGAAGGGCACAAAAAGTGGACTCTTGCTTTTACAGACAGAGATTATGTTCAGGCTGAAACACCCTGGAAAACAACTGCTCTTCTCATTAACAACGAGATGATAAATCCTGGGTTTAGTGTCTTGGAGGTACATCAGGAAGCTCAGTGAACATTCTGCTGCCAGCAGGACCTACAGAGATTTATGCTCAAATTTACAGCTTCCCATCCACTCCAAGGTCAGTAACACCTGGCATTAGACTTGTACATGGATTAAAACCACTTCATCTTGAGCTGGGTGGGATGTGAGTCACATCCATGATGTTCTGACACCGTCTGAACATCCAAAAAAATTATCTCAACTTTCAAGTCTCACTACGTTCTTCTTGCATCACTCACAAAAAGGAGAAAGTCTGACACTCAGCTCAGGGCCAGACTGCCTCAGAAATCATTTCCCTTTGCTAAAGTGCCAACTACCTTTTGATGCTTTCACTATCACGCCTGAAACCAGCTTTTGCAAAACATTCAGAGTCAAAGTCCTGAAGAAGGTAACAGTTCCATCAAGGACTCAGTTCACTGGATGTTGCACCAGTTGCAACACAGAATTTATGACTCAGCCTCACTAAACGTTTCAGTTTCTTCTGGCACAGGCATTGGAAACATCAACTTGGCAATCAAGCCCTGATTGAAGGATCTTGAAAGGTCTTTAATTCAGGGAATAACAAATGTCAAAAAGGCAAGTTCCAGCAGGAAGGTTGCAGCACCAGGACTGCTGGATATGCCAGTGCTATCAATCCAACATTTCCAGCCGTGTGCAGGCATTAATATCCACAACTACCTCATCATATACACAATATACACCACTGGAGAAGAGCTCCACAGCAATAAAAATCAATTCTTGCTCTGAGGGTTTGGAACAGCGTGCTTGACAAAAGTGCTGGTGGGGAAATTCTTCAGGAAAAACCAAGGGCAGGAATGACATGCCTTGCAGCTGCATGGCTGCAGCGTCACTCGCTTGAGACACGTCTGGCAGCCCTGCTTTGGGACTGCTCTGAGATGACACATGCAGCTTCTTTTGCTTTGCAGCCAATGTGGCAGCAGTGATTTCTTGGAACAGCCTGGATGAGGCAATGTTGGGAGTTTGACTAACAGATTCCAGCAGCCTCCTCCTACTGCAAGGAGCCTTGCAAGTGTTTGTCAGAGCCAGACAAAATGAGCATCGGGGCTGTTGTCGTGGGCAGACCGGAAAGGAGGACGCCCCTGTTAGTTAATATGTACTCACAGTTTGAGGAAACATTGACTCAGCACCAGGGGACAGCTCTAAAATGGCCCCAAATGAAGAGAGAGGAGACCTGCCCTGGTGAGACCCCAGCTGCAGTGCTGCACCCAGGTCTGGAGTTCTCAGCATGGGAAACCCGTGGGGTTGTTAGAGCAGTGCAGAGGAGAGCCACAAAGGGGATGGGAGAGAGACCAGCCCTGCTGTGGGGTCAGGGTGAGAGCTGGGGGTGCTCAGCCTGGAAAAGAGGAGGCTTTGGGAGACCTTGCAGTAGCCTTCCAGCACCTACAGGGCCTTACAGGGAAAGAGAGACTTCTTACACAGGCTGACACAGATGGGAAAAGGGGATTAGTTTCCAACTACAAGAGAAGACATTTATCTCAGATCTTAGGGAGAAGTTCTTTACTCTGAGGGTGGTAGAGCAGAGGAACAGGTCAGCCAGAGAGGCTGTGGCTGCCCCATCCCTGCAGGTGTTCAAGGCCTGGTTGGACAGGGCTTGGAGCAATCTGCTCTACTGGAAGGTGTCCCTGCCTATGGCAGAGGGGTGGAACAAGATGATTTTTAAGGTCCCTTCCAAACCATTCCATGATTCTATGAACCCTTAAAACCTGTTTCCAAAGCTGAAGATTAAGAAGATATTTAGCTTTTGAGTAAGGGCATAACATTCATTCTTTTCCTTCATGCCATAGCTCATTGAGGTGACAGGCTGAGCTGCAGACAAGAATCCAACCACTAGGGAAGAAAAAAAAACAAAGGCTCTAAGAGACAAGCTCCTTTCACACTCACATTGCTTCAGATGCTCTCTTTACATCCCAGCTGAGGCTTTGCATTGCTGATCTGAGGTTAACTTGATCACTGCAGTTCTCTCAGAGGCCTCCCAGCAGGACTTTCGCTATTGCTTCCAACTCAAACAAACAGATCGCTGCAATCTACATGGAGGGGATTAAGTTACACTTGCCATGTCCACATTCTTTACCTCCTCTCCCTGTTCACTGGCACTCTCAGTGTACCTTCTTCTCTGGAGACTGTAACAGTTATGGGTCCTAACTATGCCAGCTATCACTGTAAGCCTTTGGACATATGAAAGCAAAGCATCTGGAAGGAAAAAACAAGTCAGAGGTTTACCAATGTAGTGTGAAATGGGTTCAATCTTCTCTTACTGTCATCAGTATAAGTTGGTACACTGAAAACGTGGAGGTCAGGGGTGAAATCTCCCATTGCAGAGAAAACCAGGAATACTACAAAGCAATAATTTCTGTTTCAATTTTCTGACAGGAGCCTTTACTGGTCTTCAGGAAGAAGCAGAAGCTACATTCAGAGAACAAATACAGCAGATAACACACTGGATGACCTACAGAAGTCTGATCAGAAATTCTGCTTCTGCACAACACAGTCCCTTGGCACTGGGCAAAAGCCTGAAACACTCTTCCCCACCTAAAAGACAAAGCCCATAAATCCCATAAACTATTCATGAACTTTTTGAAGCTGCTAAATAAATAAAAAAGCACCAAACCCACACTTTGGCAGATTTTTTGTGTGCCTCTGTTTACAGATACACACAGATGTCTGTGTGTTTACACACACAGAGGCCCATAGATATCTCAACATATGCTTTTTCCTTTACTAGGGATCAGCTGAAGATTGTACTTGCCAGAATTCCCAGTAATTCTCCAAAACAATCACAGGCAAATAAATTCACACTGCAGAGAATTTGGTGCTTTCTAGGCCATGATCCTTGCAGTGTGAGATTCTCCAAGCAGCCAAGCATCCCACCACCTCAGAAAATAAGGTCATCCCTACAGGCAATTATAAATCACTTGCAATCATAAATCACTTGCAAGAGTAGGAGCAAACACTTCTTCTGTACACCAACCCCTGTGCTGTTCTAACAAGAGCAGGAGGAGAATATACGCTGAGGTTTTAGAGCTAGGAAAAGAAAACTCAATGAGAACTGAATAGAAGCATTCAAACAAAATATGGATGGACATGAACAGATGGATATCTATCCCAAAGAACTCTGTACTCCAGCCCTTCAAAAGTTATCCCTCTTTACCCCTTCTAAAAGCTCATAATGTTCTTATCTATACTAGCTAGACCAGTAATTCTGAAATTCTGGTCTTTAGGAAATCAACTTTAATAATTTCACGAGTCATACTTCCACAGCAAAGAACAATTTGGGAAAAGGTCCCTTAGAATGTGTTTTATGAGGAACCCTTTTCATTTTTCACAGTATGTCCCTGACATGACTGAGGCATTAAAAAGGAGGGAGTGCATACAGCAGGGAGAGAAATAGAAATCCTATGGTGAGCAAAAAGGAGAAAAGAAAAAATTTAACTTTGCTCTCAGTTTTCAAAAGCACTCAAACCCAAATCCTGTCAGATCAGCAAGTCCAAGTATCCTTAAAGAAAGGGGTGTTTACTATGAAGTGAAGAAGGCATGGAAGGAAGTTTGTTTGCAGATATTTTGCCCTAGCTCTCTTCTGTGGCACTTATCAAGCATGATTACTTGATTTAGAGTTCATGCTAGGAAGCAAAATTTCATTTCGCATCATGCAGGCATCTCATCAGACCAGAATAGACCTGCTTTGGCAGAATTCTTACCTTTCTCTCTCTCATGAAAAGCTGCTAGATAGCATAGGGACACATCTGAGAATGAGCAGTACAGGCCATAAGAAAAAGAGAGATACTCTTTCTAATTCTGCCTTCTGTGAGCTGAAGTTAGACTTTTCTCTTGGTTCTTTTTTAGCAGCTTCCCATGCTGCTGGGAATACCCCATGCCTGGGAATATGCCCCCAGTCTATTTCAGAGCCTTACCACAACCTCCAGTTTGACATCTGCTCCAGATGTCCAACCTGGGCACTTTCAGACCTTTACAGAACTTGTCTGTTTTTCCACTGAAGGTGTGCAAAACTTGAAAAATAGACAACAGCTCTTCCTCTCCACAAAGCAGCCATTCATTCGCATCAGGTTTCTGTAATTTAATCCCAGGCCTCCTCTTGGTACAGGAAACAGTTTATTCCTTTGATTGTCCTAACTACCTTCTTACATATTTAAAAGACCCAGAGTCTCAGCCCCTCCAACCCTGAAAGAAATCTCCTTTTCTTCAGCCTTCCTTGTAAGTCATCTTATCTAGAACTCCAATTTCCCACCCTGGCCTCTTCATTGAGGGCAGACTTCTCTCCCCAAAGCAACACTTCATTCAGTGTCACAGTACAGAAAAGAGAGAGACATCACATGTTTTTGAAGTCAAAAGAAAACACTCAACCTTGGAAAAACCCTAGACTTGCTCTAAAACAGCATCATTCTTCAACGCTTTATAGAGCAGCCCTGCATCTGTTCTGGAAGGAACTGGCCAGCCTGCCTTTCACGGGAAACAGAGCCTCGATTGAGGCACACAGAGAGCCTCAGAGAAACCACAGGCCTCGGAGCACACAGAGCTCCTGCAATATGCCAAGATCACTGCGCTGGGAAAAGCAGGAATTTGCAGCACAACTGCACCATTCGTTACACCAGAGTCAAAGGACAGCCTGAGGCTGCTGATGAATCAATAAAATGAGGTTGGGTTTAATAGGAAGTATTTATTTCAGTACTAAACAGTGCTGAAAAAAAAATACATAGTGCTTTTTCAGCAGCTCCAATTACAGGTTATAAGTTACAACAACATAGACAACATTAGAAAATCAGGCTTCAAACCCCACCACAGTCAACTCCTTGTTTCAGATCCCTCACTTCTGCTGAGCTGCTGCAGGTTACAGAAGTTGCTAAATGAGCTCTATTACCCAGCCCACTTGCCATATGTTCCTTTCAGATTATTAAACATAAAGGATTGCTGGAAACAGTCTCATCTGAGACGTGCAGCCTTCTTCTAGGGGCAGGAGGGAAATGGGAACAACAAGGGCCCTCCCTACGTCCCCTCTAACACGAGTTTACTCCAGAGAAGGTACCAAATGGTGAGGTGGCATCTGTCCCATTTTGTTCCCCTGCTCCCAGGGCAGCTAACAAAATAATACCAAAAAACTTGACACATATGGTAAGCAGAACCTGATGTTCAGGAAGACACACAACATATGTCAACAAATAATTATTTCTTAGTTAGAACCCAAAGTGTTGTCCTACATGGTTTTACAGAACCATGGCAGACAGACCCATTCCATTTGCCTTAAGTAGCAATTACCAGTTTTATTTCTCTTACAAACTGTCACTTAATCACAACTTACAGAATCTTCTGGAGGTCTCTGAATCTTCCCCCAGTCCACAGATGGTCCCTTTTCTTGTAGGAATCTATGAAACAGCTTCTTAAATCCTTCCAGGTCCTTTTTAGTGTGCTACAAAGAAGAAATGCATCAGTTAATGCTGGTATTCAACGCACACCTACTCAATCACAGAAGCATTTCTACAAATTGATGTACAGTCTATCCACGAGAATAATTTCATTAGCACTGAAGTAGACATGCTAAAGTTTAGGTAAAATTCCAGAAGTTACCAAAAGCTCATTTTCACTCAGACCACAAAACCGCCTTGGATACCTACACAACAAGCCTTCTGTCAAAATCATAACCATTACAATTTGGCCCAACATTTAAGATAACAGCTTTACCTTCCCTTTCTGTAATCCACTGAAGATTACACAGAACCTTTAATAACTAAAGATGATTAAATAACTTTAATAACTCTGTCACCCGGCCTAGAGGGAACTGAAAGTCTCCTACTGACATTGTATCCTGGCTGCTCTTCCACCCAGGATCAGAGCACATCCTAAAAATAAGGAAATCTGTGATTTATCTCCTCAATGTCCTGCATCCCATTTCTCATGCTCCTTACCTCTATCTCATTTGAGTGTGCAGTTGCAAGTATCTTATCAAGTTCCACTTTCATTGAATACTCCAGCTCCTGCCGAATGACTTCCTGGAACTGTGAGGAGCCAGCTTGAGACATTGCTTGGCTGAAATCTTGAATAAAAACAAAAGAATTTTTTTTAAAAATAAAGCTTATTTAGACTACAAATAGCCTTCAGTTTTCTTTAGAAAGACTGATAAACTCATAAAATCTAGTCTTGTTTTATCACTGTGCTAGCATTCCAGGAATCTGAAGTTTTTGTTCCTGGTTACTTGGGGAACAGATCTTAAACTGGGCCCAAAGAATAATGACCCTTCTTTCAAAACTCAAAAGAATCCCAAATGGTCCATCTCAAGAAGTATCCAAAAATCTGCAGCACTGCGCTTTTTTGCCACAGAAGTCACATCCTACCACATCAACACACTTAGCAAGAAGTGTGAAAAAGAATTTTCTTAGTGAAAAGTTATGTTGAACATTGTGATTGAAGGTATCCCTCTGTTCCGTAAGCAAATAAAAACATAGGCTTTAATTATTTATCCAGTGCACTTTCACAGGATCTTCTGTTTGTTCCAGTAAACATCCCCTTACTTTGTCATGAGTATTTTCACACTACACCATGCACTTCAGTTACTAAGCAACCTAGAAAATTGGGCTGTCTATCACTTCAGCATTTGTTTTGTTTTTGGAAGTGATAAACTCCACAAACGTGAAAAAGAGTAAATACACAAATATTCTATAAAGTCCACCCTGCAGAAAGAACCGGGGAGAGAACACGACTTTATTTTCCAACAGAAAGCATTAGGAGCAAGTGTATTCTCAAAAGACATTCTGAGTATGTTCTCTAAAGACCTCAGTTAATTTAATTTCTGCCAAATCCCTTGAGTGATCACTTTCCTGTAACACAGAGAGTGATGTATTGCCAAATATAGCTGGATTTCAGAAACACCCTGAATACTAGTGGAAAAAAAAGGGAGAGGAGGGAACTTTACAAGTGAACAGGGGGACACTGACAGAAAACATTGTTAGAAGAGGAACTTGCATTTAAAGTCTACTTATTGAGAACACGCATTAAAAGGCTCTTCTATTGAGAATATCTAAGAAAGCCACAAATGGTTCATTTTGATGCAATTTTGATTTAATTTTCTTTTTCTAAGCAAAGTATTCCACAGCCTCAGCCTCAGCGACAGTATCTAATCCTTGCTTTGAAGCCCACAGAAGCCATTTTCCTGACTGCACTGTTTTGCAGGTAGGGGAGGGAGAGAGGAAAAAAAAAAAAAAAAAAAAAAAAAAAGACAGACAAGTGCTGCAGTGCACACAGTATGTGTGGTGCAACACGGGAAAACACCAGCTCAAGATGAACAGTACACTAAACAATAGGTCCGTTTTTTCAATCAAATGCTTCATTTAGTAGTAAAAGCAGGTAAGAGCTGAAAGCCTGTTAGGCGTTATCTTTCCGGGTCAAATGTGTAAAAACACAGGCAGCTCTCCAGCAGGAAGCACTTTTTCCTACAGAAAAACAAGGAGGTCCGTACCAGCTCCATGCTTAACACCAAACTGCTACAAGCACTCCCTCCATTCCTGCCTTTAGGGGTGATGCACACCCAAACAACTGCCAGGAGATGCTTTCAGATGTTTCTAATCCTGCAAGGTGTTATGATACACCGTGTTAAAATAATACTATCCTGCTACAGCAACAACAGTGGCCATTTCTCACTGCTGGCAGGCCTTGTAAAAACAGCTGAACCTCCCAGTGTGATGCAACACATCTTGTAAGGAACTCTGCAAATCCCAAGTCTCAGCAGAGATCTTCAGTCGTGCATGGAACACACTGAGGATGAGGGAGGCACAGCCAGCCTCCCCACCTAAGTAGGAAAAACTTGCTCTGCTCATATTAGCCAAAAGACTTGTGTCTCTACCAGAAAAAAAGCACTTAGAGACTAAGCAACAAACAAACGAGATAGAAAGGCATCATAAAAGTAAATATATGACTATGTCCTAGTTCAAGGGTCTTTTTTTCCCCTGTAATATCCTAAGTTCTTCCCAAACTGAACGAGCAAACGCTAAACACATTAGATCACCGACATCCTCGCAGGAAAGCAAAGCAGACCTGTTGCTTTTTCCAACAGTAGGCATCGGGCATGCAGAGCAGCAGCTGGATGGGACAGCTCTTACTGAACCATCAGCAGTGGGGGGGGATTTAGGATTTACATTTAACATTTATTAATTACTGCCACCCCTTGGCCTCAGCCAGAGCCAACGTGTCAGGACACAGTGGCTGGGGCAGAGCACTGCTAGTGCTGTTAGTCCAGTTATTATTATTATTATTACAGGGAAAGAGATGGGTGCAGTCCATAAAAACATGTGCTTGCCTGGTGCAAGAAAAGTATCTATTCTGCATAGGTAAGAATGTAAATACTGTAACTAAGAGAGAGAGAAACAGCAAGTGACAGCTCTTCTACTCTTAACATGCCACTGTGAGGAAGAGGCTTTGAGCATTCATCTTGGAAATGACCACCAGGACTTGGGCTGCACTCTCTGAAGGCTCCTCAAAGCAGTATTGGTGCATGAGATGAGTGAACTTGGCTCAGAGTTGTTCCTGCAGCCCTCTCAGAGTTTTTTGGGAAGGAGCTGGTATTCACTGAGCTGAGCCTATGGCTGGCAGAATGACAACCGCAGCCCTTTAACACAAACTACAGCTGAATTTAACAGCCTGGGTGAAGATTGATTTCCCTTTTCACCCAGCAGCAACAAGGAAGTTGAAAGGCCAGTGCAACTGCATATCTGAAAGCAGTTCTTTCCTGCAGGCAACTAAAATTTCCTAAGGCCACAATGAAAAGTAGTTACTGCGACTCCAAAAATCAGACGGGAGGCTGGGGTGCTGGGAAGAGATTTCCAAGGATCCACGTGGCCATAAAATCCCAAATTACATTAAAAAAGAAATGCCTTTTCCAAGCTATTTCACAACCAATGCCTCATATTTCAGCCTAAGCCCACTCTTACGAAAGCAGAGTTCTTAAACACTCATCAGAGGTAAGAAAAGGGTGGGATAAGGTAGCAGAAGACTCTTGGGGGACCTGCCCACACAGGAAATGAGCACAGAGAAGAAGAGCATGACTAAAGAGCTGGGACTTCGGAGAACACCGGCCTTTACAAAAATGACCACACAGGATATCTCACTTTAATGCCTTTGGTAGAAAGCGTTCCTCCAAGCAGCAGAGACAGGAGGGCACTTCAGTCAAGTTCACGGCGGTGTTTGACGCATGGAGAATTTCACTCCAACCCTCCTGCCCCCACCCACTGTTATTTCTAGCAGGCTTTTGTGCTCTGCCCTGACTGCTAACCTGGCCCCTGCCCTCACAGCACGAGCTGCAGCACACAGAAGAGTACTGGCAGGTTTATGATGCCTAATTTTATAACTGATTTATGAAAAAAAAAACAAAAACCAAATCATGGTATATCAGAGCAAGCAAACAGAAAGGAGGACTTTGTACACTACCAGAAACAAGGGGCAGATCTTTCCAAGAAAACTGCACAAGAACAGAACAGTGGTCACCTCTTACTGAGAGGCTTGTACACATTTCATTCTGCTGTCCTTCCTCTTATTCTACATTAGAAACAGAGAAAATGTTAAAGATTGATTAATTTCGTTCATTAATCCACTCAGAAGAGAACTTCACTGCCTTGGTACTATGGGTACAAGGAGGCAGTTGTGGGACAAGTCAAGCAAGAACTTCTCTCATGAAAAAGTAGAGAATCTCCTGGGCTGAGAGTTATGAATCGTGATTACTTTTGCAACCCAAGTAAGCATACAGAAAGATCTACAGCAGAAAATTATTTAGGTCTCCCTGGAGCCAGACTAGCACATAAAAACCAAGAAGGGTGGCCAGTAAAAAGTTACAACACTCAGCTAAACTTTAAATGCTCTATCCTTGAACTCTGGGCTCAGGGTAGAGCAAATGCCTTAACTTCCAACAATTCCGCTTAAAGTTCAAGGCAATTTTTATCTCTGGCAGGGAAGAAGCGTCTCTTTAAATACCCACACTATAACGTGCAATGCTAACAAACACTACTTTGAATTTTAGAACAGAACATACCCACTCTACAAACGTTTTCCTACTGCTAGAGGCAAAATTTGCCAACACATGCTGGATGGACTGAAGCATACGTGAAGTGAAACCTTTATGCTCTGACTCTTCTTGACAGATGAGCACATTAGTCTGAGCTAACTCAGAAATTTGCAACCTAGGAAGCTGCTCTTGCCAGCTGCACACACCAAGAGTTTAGGTGTTCCAGTCAGACACAGCTGAATTTCCCAGTTTAGCAGATGATCCTCATGCTAAAAATATCACTTGACATGACAATATGTTTTAGTACTATTGGCCCGACAAAACAGCAAATGGTTTTTGGTTTGGTTTTTTTTTTTTTTTTTTAAGGCTTTCAGGATTATAAAATCTCTGGTAATATTTTAAAAACCAATTATGATCTTTACATAGGTTTCTACAGCTTTCTGTTTCAGAAATACCAGCACTTCTCTGCAAGATGGCTACCTTCAGCAGTGGTCCGAGATAAGCCAATTCCATTTTAAAAGAGCAATTAGCAATAATATTTTCCCAAGCAACTTCACAAGGGCTTATCTTGATAACTTTCAGAGTGGCCGGTTGAGCAACAGTGCTGGAAACACTTTCCTCCTCCAGCTGCCTGCTTTTCTGCCCAGGTGTCACAGGACATTTGTAGACAGGTGATGCCTTCACACAGCCAGTACTGTCCAGCCCTGGACATCCACTGTGTGAGGGGCTGTGATTTCCCAGAGCCTGTCAAGGCCCTCAGGTGCCTGCAACACCCAAGTCTGCACAGCAAACGATCTACTCGTGTTCCTTCTGCAGGCAGCATTGCATTGTTGATAGGCCTGCGTGGATTTATATTAAGGAACCCTATAGGCACGTATTTCATTACGAAAAAGCACACCCGCACCACGAGGAATACAGGAAAACACGGAAAGAAAACTGCAACAGCAATGCACCAAAGTAATTTTTCTTCCCAAAATGACCTCTTGTGGGCTGGTTCTGTGTTTCACGGGGAATCCGAAACTCAGACCACGTACACAGAAACGCTCACACATGCGGAGAGGAGTAAAGGAGAGTGCCGGAGCCTACTGGGATCAAAAAAACGCCAAAACACACTCAAGCGTTAAAGGAAAAAAAAAAAAAAAGGAAAAGGAAAATAAAGAAAAAAAAAAAGAAAAAAGAAAAAAGCGAAAACGTTCAACCTCGGCATCCATCCTCCCGCAACTTTAGCAGACAGCTTAGCGGAGAGGGGAGATCTGTGCTGGCGAGGTCCCGCAGGATCCCCCAGCCCCTGGCCGCGCACAGCCCTGCGCGCAGCCCACAGAGCCGAACCGAACCGAACCGAGCCGAGCCGGGCCAGCCCCGCCAGCAGATCCCGGACAGGGCTCCGGGACAGCCCGGGCATATCGCAGCCCGCCTGCTGCCCCCCAGCCCAGTCCGGGAGCGCGGACCCAAAACACAGCGCGGACCCGCGCAGGCACGGCGGAGGAGCCCAGAAAAACAAAGCGCGTCAGCTTACCTTTCAGGAGAGCCGACATTTTCGCGCTTTAATAAATAAACAAACACTTGGGTAAACACGGAGCGCCTCGCTCGGGGGGTTCCGCCCCGCGGCGGGCAGCGAAGGGCCGGAGCGCGGCTGCCGCTCCTGCGGAGGCTGCGGCGGGAGAGGCGGCGACCCCGGCCTCGCTGGGAGCTCCCGCCCGCCCGCCGCGCTGCCCCTCCGCCGAGCAGTCCCTCCCGGGCCGGCGGGCGGGCGGCGAACCCCGAGCAATTTAAATTTCATCAATGGAAGAGGCGGACCCGCCGCGCCCCGGGTTTCGCCACCCCCGACCCTCCCCTCCCCTCCCCGCCGGGCCGGGCCGCCCGCCTCTCCCCGGGGAGCTCCCGGCGCGGCTCCTCCCCGCTCCGGGACGCGATGGGACGGGACAGGCCGGGCCGGGCCGGCGGCGGCCGCCCCGCGCTCCTCCAGGCCGGGGGGCGGCCCCGCCCCGCCCCACAGCCGCCCCGGGCCGGGCCGCGCCGCGGGGCCCCCCCTCAGCCCGGGCCGGGCGGTGCCGGCGGCGGCCGCGCCGAACCCACCTCGTCCTGCGGCACCGCGGGCGGGGGGCGGGGACCCGCGTGCCGCGCGCGCCCCCGCCCACTCCCTCCCCCCGCGGCGGGGGCGGGGCCCGCGCCCATCCCGGCGGGCCCCTCGCGCGCCGCCGCCGCCGGAAGTGGGCGGGGCCAGGGAGCCGCCCCCGGGCCGGCACTGAGCGGCGGCCGCGGAGCTCCCCGGGGTGCGGGTCCTGAGGGTGCTGAACCCGCTAAAAACGGGGCTTAGAGGGGAATGTGCTCGCCCTAAAACTCCCTGGCAAGAGGCTGCAGCCAGAGGGGACTCGGCCTCTGCTCCCAGCAGCGGGGTGAGAGGACATGGCCTCGAGCTGCGCCAGAGGAGGTTTAGACGGGACAGTAAAAAGGATTTCTTCATAGAAAAAGTTGGAACGGGAACGGGCATTGACATTGGAACGGGCTGCCCAGGGAGGCGGTGGAGCCACCGTCCCTGGAGGTGTTTCAGGGAAGAGTGGATGTGGCACTCGGTGCCACCTTCTCGCTGACGCGGTATTCCGCCTTAGTTTGGACCCGACGATCCCAGAGGTCTTTCCCAACCTAATTCTGTTAAATATTTCTGATAAATGTTTCTGATTCATGGAGTGTACCGTGAGTTAAAGCATCTCCACCCATGGCTGTCCACCCCGCGTTCATGGCCGCATTCCCTGCTGGGCAGCACACAAGTGCCAGAGGCCAAGCCTTGCTCCTGAGCTAGGCTGTGATTTCCCTCTTTGTCAAATATTTTCCCTATTTTTGCCTGCAGACACTTCCCAGCGGTGCTTGGGCTTCCCTGTGCACTGTGGTTATGGTAGAAACTCACATGAAGATGGTCCCCTTTATGCACCAGAAAAAAAAAAGTCCTGGTTTCACTCTGGAACTTCAGCAAAATCCTTTTCTCTAGACATTGATGGGAGCTTGCTGTTATGCAAGATTGTTAAATGGAAGATTGTTAAATGCAAGATAAGCCCCACTCCTGTCCTTCCACTGTTAATTAAAATGCTTTGATTTGAACCTGTTGCTCTCTTTCTACAGCTCAGCTCTGCTGTGATCCCACATCAACACCTGCAAGCCAAACACAACCTGGGTAATCTCCGGATAGGACTGGGGCAACGTTCATACAGCTGTCCTCTTAAAGGATAATTACAGGCAGGACTTACAGGGTAATAATAAGCAGAGATAACTTTTTATCTGCCAGCAATAAAAAATTCCAGTAACCTCTCTCACTGCAGTGGAACCAGAGGAAAACATTCCCTCCTTCACTGCATTTTGTGGAAGGAAAGGGACCGGCAGGACTGAGCTCTGGTGGTGTCAGTCAGTGTCACAGAACCAATCCATCCAAAACCAGCAAAGTTTGGTAAAGCTCTTGAGCCGGATTAAACTTGGGGAAGAGCTTTATCTGGCAGTACTCAGGCAAGCTGCTCCCAAAATGCCAGCCAGGAATGCACAGGGAGCAGCGTCCTTTGCAGCCCACCCTCCTGCACCAACACTTTGGGTTAAGCAGACACAGGAACACCAAAGAGAGGTCTAAATGCCCCAAATAAAAAGAACTTTTTGCTCCCCCCGTGCCTGATGTCACCATCTCAGCCAGGGGGTTCAGCGTCTTCCAGGAGCCTGGGGCTGTGTCACAAAGGAACAGCAGGACAGAGGCACTGAACCCAAACCCCTGCCTGGTTTTATGCCTCAGAAATAAATTGCCTCGTAAATATGCCTTGTAAATAAAATAAATAAATGCAGTAGTGATGACTTCCTTTGGTTTCATCGGCTGGGAATGCTTACACCAATGCAAGATGCTGCCAAAAGTACTGGTCCTGTCCACCTCCTTACTCCAGCCCTTCTCCCCATCCCAATTTTGGCTCAGCATTGACAGTTTTTGGCTGGGAGAGGTGTCTTGTGGATGGGCTCATTCCTGGCTTGCACAAGGGGAGGTGGAAAAGCCCTTCTGAAAACCCAATACCACCCTTTCATCTCACTCATTTATTTCTTCTTTAGCTCTCCTTATTAAATTTCCCACTGAGGATGTTTATTTTCCATCTCTCCTGTTTTTCAGCCACTCCATTTATTGCCAATGAACTGACTTGTTCAAGCTAAGAAGGGTCAGCAGATAATGGAATTCTGTGTGTTTATGGGGGAAAGACAGTGCAAATGCCAAGGAAGTGTGGCTGGGAGGCAGCTGGAAAGCCAAGGTGTGAACATTTTAATTTACTGACTACGGAAGAACAGAAAAATCTTTGTTGTTGTTGTTGTCTGAATAATAGAAATGGTAACACAGCTGCTTTATGGCCATTTCTTTATTAATTATATATATATTATGGCAATATATACTATAAATAGAGATGTATTTGTAGTATAGGTATTATATCAATACATAATACAGATACATAATATATAATATTGTAACGTGTATATGTAATAATAAATATATATGTAATGATATACATATATGTAGTGGTATGTATATATGATTTCTATATCTTATGTGTGTTATACACATATGATATATTTTTCTATATTATATAAATATATATTTACAGCTTTTTATCTACAATATAAATCCAGGGGTTTATATTATATAGATACAATTCCAGGTGCATCCAGCAAAGGAGACGATGCATGCATGGATCCCCAAGGATGTGTGTGTAAAATCTAAATCTAAATCTAAATCTAAATCTTTGTTGTATTATGTATTATAAATATTATATATTTTGCAATTATAAATATAAATATTCATTATTCAAACATTTACATATATTTCGTCTATATACATTTATACTATGGATGTATGTATTTACACCATCTACAAAACCTGTATAATACATATATATATTGTAATTTTTTTTTTCATTTTTTCTTTTCTAAAATCTGAATTTCAGCCGAAAAGTGAGTGTCACAGTGACAGTGTCACAGTGAGTGACTGGCAGCAGTAAAAGGCCACATCTGGGGCCCCTTGGGTGGGGCACACCTGAGCTCCGCCAGCTCCTGTTTGCCCATTCCCGCTGGCTCCGGAGCTTTGTTTCCCGACCAACACACCCATTTGCAGTATTTCCCAAACAAGAGGAGGCTCATCAGCGGGCACCATCTCTCCCACTCCCTCTTCCCTCTCCAATTGTCCTACGAGCTGGGTTCAAACAATCCCTGCTCGGGCATCAGCCCGGGCGAGGAAGTAAAGTATTAACGAGTTTAATAGCACCAAACAAGGTCAAAGGCTTCAAAGTGCATCACTAGAAAATATCCCTGTGGCAGCTGGACGCTGAAACCCCAGGGCTTCAACATGGGGTGCAGAAACCTGTGACTGCCTTCTGAAATCCTTCCCAAGTGTTTAAAAAGATATAAACCCCCACATTTAATTTAGTTTAGTTTAATTTAAGAAACAGGGTTCTCCCGGCCCGTGCTGTGCTCACACAGCCATTGCTCTACTCCACCTGGAACAAAATAAAATACTGAATTAAGAGAATATTTTTAGTTCTGTGCCTTTCTCCCTGCCTTTTCCACGTTTAAAGCAAGGACACACAGCACGCCTTTGGGACAACAGCTGAAAGCTACTGAATCAGAAATAAGCCTGGTTGCACCTAAAAATCTCCTGTTAACAACCTCAGCAGGGACCACCTACAAGTTTTTTGGGTGATCCCTCTGGGAGCAGCAGCGTTCTTGAACAGGAACAGAACAGAGGCTGCAAGGGCAGGGTCTCCCGGTTTGGTGGGTGTTCTGTGGAGCTGCTCAGGCCTCACAGGGGAATGGGGGTTATTTCACCCACAGACAGGCTGGACAAAAGGTCTGTAATAATTCAGGGGCTATTTTTAACCTCTCTTCTTGCAGGAATTTCGTGGTGGCTGGCGCCTGGTGTCACGCAAACCACGCTGGGATGGAGGTGTTGGGAACAACGCAGCCCTCCCCGCTCTGGGGGTGCTGGGGGGAAAACAGCCAGAAGGGAAGGCAGGGTTCCTATAGGTTCCTATAGGTCCTGTCCTGCCAGCTGCTTCTCTGCATACTGGAAAGTCTTTTTCACAGAAAACAAAACCCTCCCGACAAGCCCTCATGACAAACGGCAGATGAGTCTTGTCCTTATCGCCACCCGGTTGTCACCCGTTCACATTTGCCCCTGGCCCTGTTCCCACTGCTATAATTAACAGCAAATCAGGTGTCAGCTTGCCCTGTTGGACACAGCCGTGGAAATTCTTGGCACGGTGCTCTTCCTTTCGGGGCTGGAGGCCAAGTGCTGGGGACACGGGAGAAAAGCAGCTCATTACGCCTGCAGCAGGGTGAGAGCCTTCCCCTTCCTCCTCAGGGCTGGATCCAGGACCTGGTTCAGACCCAGTGACCACGACTGGACATCTGTGTGCCCACCCAGGAGGGGAGAGTCTTGCAGTGCCGGGCTCATCCACCTGCCAAGGTTTGCACCCATGGTCAGGGAGGTTCCCTGCAGCCAGGAGCGTGGTGGTGGATCTTGGAATGCTGAGGGCCTGCCCTGGGCCTGGGGGTCTGCTGTGAGCTCCATCTTGACTCATATGCACTACTATGCATTAAAATCCAAATCCGAAGTTTCTAGAAATTTCTAGGACTCCCAAGAGTCTGCAGGGGATGGGGCTCAGCCACTGGGTGAGGAGCCTCCCTCGCTGCCCCCCTGGTTGGGTTTGGTGACACCAAAGCTTCCTAGCCCAGAGGATTTGGGGCTGACACTGCTGCTGACTCCTCCTGTGTGTTTGGTGAAACATCTCAGCAGGATTTTGGTGCCTGCCTGGCAGCTGGAGGCAAGGGGAGAGGGTCACTCCAGGTCACTCCACCCTGCCAAGCGGAGCATGAAGAGGTGTTTGACCAGCCAGTGATTGGGTCTTAAATGCTGGACAAGCAGAGAGAAAGGGCATGCACTGGGGCATGGTGAACCTGGCTGTGAAAAGCACCAAACAGGTGAGTTAAGCACAAGACTAAAGGAGTTACTGTAGTTTTTCAGGTTCCTCTACCAATAGGCCATGGGGTTTTCCTGATGAGTCAGAGATCTGCAGGAAAACAGAGGCCAGGAAGGAGCTCTGGAGCTGGGACCTCTGGAGGCTCCAACTCCTGCTGGATCAGGTTGCTCAGGGCCAAGGTTTTCATATCCCAAGACAGATATTCCACAGTTTCCTTGGGTTCCATTGTTGGATCACTCTCATGGAAAACACGTCTTTTCCTGATACCCAACTGAATTTTCTCTTCTTCCACCTTGTGCCCCTTGTGTAACCTCTGAGAGGAGCCTGGCTCCAACTCTGTCTCTGCTCTTGGTGAGGTTCCTGATGGATCCTTTCTAGGCCTGAAATTGTCTGGTTATTCTCTCTGGATGGCTCCTGTTCTCAATCATGTGGGAGAAATTTAATCTACTGACACGTCTTGAAACAAAATCTCGGGTTATGAAAACAGGGAATATCTTTGAGCAGTTAAGAGACCCATGCCTAAGTGCACTAGTTTGTGCTTCATTCAGCAAGATGCAGAGGATTTTAGTTTTTATTTTGAGGTTTAGTAGTAAGTTTTAAAGCAAGGTTAATTTAGGGTAGCATTAGAACCTAGAGGAGAAGGGAAATATATAATATTCCCATGGAACTGAACAGCAGGAGAGACCTAAGGTGGAAAATAAGGTTAACCCTTAGTTACAGGGTGATTTAACAAAAAATTAGAACAGTAAATTTATCTGTATTAAAAATGTCCATCTCCTATCCCCACCTATCACAAAAAATAATTTGGCTACATACTTAGCAACTACCTCTACACCTATTCCTTCCACCTGCAATTCTGTATTAACCACGTGCTGTCAAATACGAGGAGGAAAAAACAAGAACAAAACAAAATCTAATCTTCCTTCTAACTCCTGCTGAGTTTCTTATCACACACACACACATATTAATCCCTGAGGCAAACAAAGAGCAGAAATGTACAGGAAAGACCTATTGGCATCATTCAATGCTCTGTTTGTCCAGCAGACCTTCCCTCCCATGTGCTGGGATCATGCCCAGGCTTCTGCAGCAGCCCCAGATTTGCATAACTGTCTTCCCACCAATGTCCCCTCCAGAGAGGTGACTTTTTTTTTTTCCCTATTCACCACATTTTTGAATTTTTCTTTCTCGTCCAATTGGTTTCTGAGGGAAAATGAAACCTGTGCTCACAAGCCCATGTGTAACAGCACAGCAGAGCTTGCCCCAGAGAGGGAATGGTGTTCTGCAGCCAACTCCTAGTCCTGGAATGCTGCAAAACCAAGCAGAAGACCAACCCCAGTGTGTCCACGTGATCCTTTCCCCCCCGCCCCGAAATGCATAAAATAAATTAATTTCAGTTTCATTTCTTGCAATGGTTGTGCCCCTTCCTGGCAGATCCAGCCTCCTTCTCTGGCATGTGCAGGATTATATGCACCACTGCTGGAGTAAGGAACAAAATATCACCTGTTTCCAAGCATATAAAAACCCTCTCAAGGCCATCAGATCTTTTTTGGGCCAAATTCAGGATGGCCTCAAGCCTGGGGCCATGGCTCCATGGGGGTGTCCTGCCCCTGGGAGAAAACTGCAAAGTACACGTGGTCCTGTTGAGTCCCCCACAATATCCCTCCATATTTAGGTGCTCATATTTAGGGAGATTTCAGGAGGAAGGCAAGGAGTGCCAGCTGCCAACACATTTCAGATCACAGAGTTGTTATCAATGACTCGTTGCTTTCATTTTTGTTTAATTTTAGACCTGCTCGTTTTGGGAGCATTCTCTGAAAATACAGTTTATAACAGAAAGGAAGAGATGATGCATTTATTGCTACAAATGGACGTGGTTTTAACCTCTTTCATGTTCTAGCAAAGTCAGACAAGCTCCCTGGAGCCCCTTGGAAATGATCTCAAGGACTTTTGTGGTAGGACAGTGACTCCCCACAAAGCCTGCCCTGCTTTTTTACCCCTTCTCCAATGGAAATGGGTGGATTTCATCCCTTCAGTTCTTACCTGCTCCACACTGGGCTTCCCAGCACCATCTCTGTGGAACAACCTTTTTCACAGTTTCTCCCATGTAGTAAATCCTTTTATTTAAGGCCACATTTGCTTCCCTTTTTAATTTGAGAGAGACAAAAGACTTCAGCTGGAACCTCGGCTAGAATGTTTTTGTCATGCTACTAAATAGTCATGGAGAAGGCAAGATGAAACATCAGAAAACAATTTATTTCTGGTGTCCACATCACTGCACATCAGTGTCCCTGCCCAATGAGGATGGGGTTTGGAACTTTAGGGTCTCTTCCAATGCCAACCATTCCAGGGTTCCATGATGTTGCCACCATAATCCCCTTTTTGATGGCAAAGTCAGAATTTCAGATGCTTTTGGATGACTTCAAAGCTGCTCAGGCTTTGCTGGTGGCAGCACAAACCCTCTCAGAGCACTATCATCCTTTCCAGCCAAGCTCGGGCTGGAGGGGGTTGAAGTTTGCCCCCGGTGCTGCTCTTTGAATTTTGGATGATAAATCTATCTGTTAATTGTGAAACATGTTTAATGTTTTATCCATTTCCAAGAACGTGCTTGCCAAAGGGCAACCCCACGCAGTGAGATTGTGCTTTGAGAGCAGCCATGAAGGGTGAAACATCACAAATACAAAGCCAGATATAAATGTGTCCTGAGCACATTTTCACAGAGGAGCTGTACTAAAATTTTCAATCTAAAGCCAACAGCATTCCCCGTTCTGCAAATGGATCCTGATCAAATTCCTCCAATAATATTTAATGTTTGGGCTCAATGACCTTAGGGACTCAATGATCTTCTCCAGTCTGTGATTCTGTGATGCTGTCTGAAGGTGGCTGCTTCAAAGTCAGGCTTTTCTCCACAGCTAAACCACATCTGACCTGTTCAAGAGCATTTTCCCCTTTTGTTTTTTGCCCTGTTTTTTTGGGCTCTGGGGTAAAGCATGAGCGAGTTTAATCTTCTGCTACATGTCTTTGCTGGAGAAATCCAGAAACAGCCAGAAATGTTTCACAAAGGCAATAAATGTTCTCTGCTTGAGTGAAGAGGCTTTCACAGGAGTTTGGCTGTACTGATGGGGAACTGGCTCCACAATACAGGAAGAGTCCCTGAATGTCCTGGGGTGATTTTATG
>VZSR01003793.1:403952-425812 GCA_013398615.1 Brachypodius melanocephalos | reverse complement strand
TTCCAGCTCAGCCTTCCCCAGACATCATCCACGGGCTGGCACTGCCCTTCCACCTGCCAGGGGCAAACCTAAAAGTACCTGGATTAGAACCTAAAGGATCTGAATTGGCCACGATTAGGTCACAAAACCTGATCACTTGCGTGGATTAAAAATGCACCATGTCAAACCCTGATCGCTAAATACAAACAACTTTACATAAAAAACCGACTTGAAGTTCACTTTTAGACGCTTCCCAGTGAAATTAATTGAGGTAAATGACAGTTTTACAACCATTTGCAGTTGCATTACATAGATTAATATATGTGTTAACTGGCTTATAAAAACCACAAAACACACAACTGATGAAATAACCACCCCAGGCCAAGTGCAGGGGTTTCGTGGGAGCACCAGGAGCAGTAATTTGAGGTCCCAAGGGTGCATTTGTTGAGGGGACTGCAAGGATTTGTAAGGATCCTCAGAGGATGACGCCCCACAGCGTGTCCATTACTTGGCACAGCCCTGGTGGTGAACTCGGCCATAAATAGAGCTGAGCCCCTGAGGCTGAGCACACTTAAGCAGCTCTAATGCAACACCTGCTAATCTCTGGCCCCGGGGTGAGACAGGCATGTGGAGATGCCCTGCCAGAGTGGGTTCCCAGAGCTAATGCTGGAAGAGAAACCATCTCCCAACGTCACTTTTCCAAATGGAAAATAAAGGGGGAGGCAGAGCAGCTGTGGCATTTGTCACGTTGGACACTGGGACCTTGAAGGTGCTCACATGCTGGCAGAGGCAGGGCAGAGGAGAGAGGAGTTCTGCAGGGGAAAATGAGACAAAGTGATTTAGTGACTCTTATCAACTTCTTGAAAAAGCTCTGTAAGGGACTCCAGCTGTTTGCTGAATTAGAGATGGAAAAACAACATAAATTCCCTAAAAGCTGTGATCCAGGATGTGTCCCACAGTGTAGAGTGGCTTGTTCCTGGGCTGTAAACTTAAAAGACTCTTTTCCATAGATGCTTTTTCACCAGATCTCACTCTGATGTTGGTCAGGGTGATGCCAGGGATGTGAAATTTACCATTGTTCAGACCTCATCAGCCTGAAGTTGTCCAAGTGTCTCAAATCTCCTCTTTTTTTTTTTTTTTTTAAATCTTGTTATCTTTTATCTTATCTTTTACCCCCATTGGATCAACAGCTTCCTTGGAGAACAACCTATAAGAACACCATCTCCTTTCTGTTATGTCTGCCACCTGTCATCCACTCCTTCCCTAAATCCTCAGAAGTCAGGAAAAGTATTTTTGGCTGGGGTGGCAGCAGACAGGACCCGTGACTCTGTTGCACGTCTCTTCTGAAGGTGAGAGCTGACGAGGGCTGGGAAAATGCCAGTGCTGGAAACCAAGGTTGGCTCAGCCCCAGCTGATCCTCCTCTCCCAGATGGATCACCAAGGCTGCCCATCACCTGGCAGCCCTGCAGAGTGGAAGACCAGGTGAAATAATCCCAAATCAGCTTAAATATTGCTCTAGAAATTCATTGAGTGGTTAGGAAGAGTGAGTTCTTTGCTCTTTGTAACCAGGGAAATCCCTGGTTTGTTTCAAATCGTGCTCATTATCGAGTGAGACAACTGCAAAGAAAGCAGAACTCACTTTTATTAAGGTTTTTTTTTTCCTGGGAATGACAGCTCCCATGTTGACTGAGTTTCTCTTATCAAAGGGACTTTGAGAAGTTTGAGGTTTTGTCCCCAGTGCCAGCGGGGCAGTGCACGTTCACTGTGAACACAGGACGTGTGCTTGTGCCAGAGGGCTGGAAAACTCCTGGTGGTTAAATATTAACAATTATTGCAGGGCCTCCACTTTGCTCCAGATCTAACACAGGCTCTTTCTCCCAAAAAATGTGGTGGTCATGGTGAGCTGAGTGATGTGGGAGTTTGGTTTTTATGCACAGTTATTATTCACTGATGGTGAATAAAGCCTTCAGCAGAGCTGAATCCATCCTGCCCTTTTGGGCAGGGTGAATAAGCTGCATAAATGACATAACAACACCTAGCCTACCCTTCCAGCTCTGATTTAACCTTGAGATTGGTTTGTAAGATCTTTTTAATTACAGTTCTTTTCTGTCTGCTCCATGACTGCTTGGGAAAAGTTGTTTGGATGAAACTCTCCGGGGAGAGAGACCCAAACCATTCCTTTCTCCTGAGCTGGTGAGATTTCCCTTATAACCCTTACAAAGTGCTTCATTGGAGCATCCCTTCCAGTTTTACATACAGCAAATAAAATCTGGGTTTGCCTGTGAAAGGGTCACTTTCTAAAATGAAGCAAATTTGGGATCAAATCATAAAAAACAGGAGAAAACCACATAAAAAGAAGGGCTGATAATTACTAGATGGAATCATGGCCTTTCTATCTTATGATCTTTTTCCCATTCCTCTGCTCCAATGAAAATTGGTGGCCACTTCAAGTGCTCCAATGTAGTGGCAATTATAGAGCTGTAAAGGGTGAAGATGTTAAAATAGTTATTGAGGGAGAACAAACAGAGCAGGATTGTGGAAATTCCCCTCACAGCCCCATCATATCTTCCACGACATGATGAGAGGGAGATGGGAATGGTATGGATTAATAATTGGCTTTTTCCTTTTCTCTCCCCCTCATGTAATTGTAATAAATCCCTGAAAAAACTTTTATACACTGTACCCATGTATAAAATCTAGCACAAATGTGTTCACTCCAGGGAAGGGAAACAGTGCTTTGGCCCAGCAGTTTGTCTTTATAATATTGATCCTGTCAAAGCTGCATAAGTGCAAGAGAAGCCTTTATGTCTGAGCACCAAAGTGCAGCCTCCATCTGCTGTAATGAGCATGTGTTTTCTGGAATTGTGGTACCCTGGGAGCCTCCTCCTTCCCAGTGCTCTGGCAGGTCAGCTCACGGACCTGACTAAAGGATGCTGGCCTGAAAGGCATCTCGACCTTTTGCTTTCTGTGTACCCAGTGTGCCACAGCAGGATATGAGTCAGGAGGAAAGGTGAGGCACGTCCTGGTTGCTCCACGTTGGTGAGGCGGGTGCTCAGGAGCATGATCTGCCTTAGAAAAGCAAGGGTAGAAAATCACACGGGAAGAACAGCATGGATGGCTTGATGCTGCTTTCTCCAGCTCAGACTCTTGCCTCTCCTTGCATTGTCTTTTTGCAGCAGGTGGGTTTCCAAGCAAGCCACAGCCCCAGGGTTGCTGCAGGACACTCCAGGCGTTCCAATTTTGGAGAAGGAGCCAGATGGGCTCGCCTCCAGCGCCTCTGCACACCTGGGTGGAACTGGCCATTAGATATGGATGGCTGGCTGCTGAAACTGTGCCCAAAAATGGAAGAAATGCCTGTCCTCTGACCCTCCAGGCTCTCACTTTGAGCTGTGCTGGACCCCTGCTAGAAAGGGCTGCAGAAAGGGCTGGGTGAGAATAAGGACAGGATCCCTACAGACCCCATGTGCTCCTTCCTGAACCCAAAGAGCTGGCTTGGTGGAGATGAGAGGAACATCCTCTTTCTCAGAATTCTGGGAAAATTCCACAAGTGCAGGCTCTCCTGCTGTCACTGCCTCTGTTTTGCTTTTTTAACCTGCACGATTTCCTCCTCAGCCTTCCCTGCCACCTCCCTTGCTGGCTTTCACCCAGACTTCTCCCTGGGAGTGTCAACAGGAGCCGTCCCAGCAACATTTCTCCCTTTGTCCCTGCTCTCCTGCTGTCACACCAGTGAGGCAGGACACCACAGCCCACCCCTCAATCCCTGCTGGCTGCCATCTGCCCTCTGCTTCTTCCCTGGCCCATCCCGTTTGCCTTCGCCAATGCCAAAGCAAACACGGCGGGGGCACCGCGGGGCACGGGCACTTCCACTGCCACCTGGTCCCACAGCCGTGTCCCTGTGGCCTCTGCTGAGCCTCGGGGACATGCTGGGTGTGCCGCTGCTGCTGCTCAGTCTCACACCTCTCTCTCAGGCTGGGTCAGGAGAGGGGCATCATCCACCAGACATCTCCACTTTCCGACCTCTTGCCCGTCCTACTTCCACCTCCCACCAGCACCTTCTGTCCTGTCTCATCTTCTGCTTTCCCCTTGCCACAGGGCTCGTTTAGCCTCCTCCTCCATCCCCCTAAATTCTCTATTTCTGCCCATATTCTCCTTCTCCCAGATTTGGTGTCTTTTGGGGTTATCCCTCAGACCAGCCTGCCTCTCTTCCCGCTCCTCTCGTTTCCACTTCATCGGTTCCTCCTAAGCTGAAGTGATGTCCTCATCCTCCTGGCCAGGATGTCTTTCTCAGGGTGTCACACTTTTCTTTTTTGTGTCACCTCTCTTTGGAGTTCAGCCAGTGTTTTTGTGAACTTCAGTCACCAGTTTCTTGGAATGCATCTACTTGTTTCCTCCCATCTCTTGAAATCCACGCTGTTAATTGCTGCTTCTGACCAGCTTCCTTCCCTTTGCTTTCAAAAGGTTTGTTAACCAGTGCTAGAGCCAAAAACATTCCTTCTGTGGAGACAAAACCAAGGGAATTCATAAGCTCACACACACAAGGTCATTCTCAACACATTTTTAAAAGGGGAACAAAAGGACAGACCTTTTATATGGAGTAAATGGAAGATGATGCAGAAAAACCACACAATGTAAAAAGAAAAGGAGGGGTGCTAAAAACCAATAATGAGAGATGTCATTACAGATAGTTGGAGAGTACAGTGTTACCTACTGGAAAGGCAAAAAGTGTCTTAAGACAAAGCTCATGGACTAACCAGGGGGAGATAAAAACTTGTCATGATGAAAAATACCTGGTGCTATCAATAGCATATAATGGACTGAAAAATACACGTGAAAAGCAGCATTGATTTTGTGTCTGGCCCTGCTTTTATCAAGGTCCATAACCAAACCCAGTCAAAATCAATAGCAAAAGTGGCTGGGAAACCACAGGGCAGCTTTGATCAGGTTGCATCTCCGTGGCTTTGATTTTCAGGTTGGAGTCACTCAAACTGCATTTCTCGACCTTTTTTCAGTCTGACATTCTTAAAAAAAAAATCTGTCGAGGAGCCCATTTGTGCCATGACACCCCAATGTTTGCCTTGCCAGTGAAATAAAATAATAAAAAAAAAAAAAGTCAAGATAAACATTGAGTAATCTTTTACTATATTTTTTTTTTACGACTCCTTTTGTGTTTAGTTGTTTGCCTGAGGATCTACGTGATCTGGGGTTTTGTCCTCACTTCCCTGACCTTTCCCTGCTGCTCCCCAGCAGTGCTGCCAGGATCCCAAGGTGGAGGAGCACCACGTAGGAGCCACGTGAATCAGGGCACAGATTATTTGCTCAGGGATCACTCCCTTTGCCAAGAGACATTTTAACCCCTGGGTAGGTGTGGGCTTCATCACCTGCTCTGTGAGCACACCAGGAACCAGGCGACTCATGACATGAAGGAAATGTTTGCTGGGAATGTGGCAGCCCCTCTCTCATGGATGAACTCTTTGGGGATTTTATATTTTTATATAAATATATATATATATTTAATATATTTTTATATATTTATTTATAGAAATATATCTATTATATTTATTATTTTTTTCATAGTAAGGAAAACTTTGCAGGCAATATTTCTGACAAGTATTTTTTCCCCCTGTAGAATTCAAGTTTTTCCATGATTATCTGTGTTGGTGAATGTGTCAAGGAAGCACATCACTGGGGCGCTTCGGGAAGGATTGATGTCACCTCCAGAGGTTTGGCAGGGTCACTCGTAGCCTGGGATTTGGAATAGGAGCTGAAGTTACCCCTCAGCTCTGAGACACCTCCCCACAGCTGATAGAGGACAGCAGTAAACTGGTGTGCTCCCTTCAGCTCCCTGTATTCCCTGTCAGCAATTTCCATGCCAAGAGCCAAGATAAGCTCACTTATCCTGTGCCCAAGGTCATTACCCAGGTGTCAAGACCAGGTTGAAGGACCATGGACTTTGAGCAGAGGTTACTCTGAGCCCTGTCTCAATGCAGGCAGCTTGTAGGTTTGGATAGATCCTCCAAAACCAAATTTTTTGTCTGTTCAACAGACTTCCATTGACTTCTGTAGTCTGAAAGGGAAAACAAGCAGTGCTGAAGAGCACCAACATCAGCCAAACCCTATATTTTATATTTTAGCATAAAAGCCTCATCCAATTAATAGGAGGAAGAGTGGGAGGCCCAACAGTCAAATGCAAATGTAGGAAGCCTGAGACACCTTCTTTTCCCCACCACTCACCAAAAAGAAATGAAATCTCTGGGGTTTTATTCCATCAAGAAAGTTTTCTCTGTGCCAAAACGATCACTTTTGGGGAAGTTACTGTTTGGCCAAGAAGCATCATTTCTGTAGATCTCTCCTGTCCCTCTGTCTGGCAGGCACACCGAGAAGAGTGGGACCAGAGAAGGACAAGGAAAATTGAACATCTGCTTTCCTCTATGCCTACATTGCACCTACTGCAGCCAGTAGGTCCTAGGAAGACCGGGAAGAGTGGATCTTTTTCTACCCAAATGGAAGGGGAGCACTGTTTCTAAGACAGAATTAGATATTCATCACTTACAAAAAAATTAAAAGAAAAAAAAAGAGAAAAATAGGAAAAATAAAGAGTCAGAACTTCATGCCCAGCACTGCAGTTGTGTCTTCTCCCACGGCTCCCCTCCAAGTCCTTTCCAAGCTCCCATGCAGCTGCCTTGTGGGGACACCTGGTGGCTCCAGTGGCACCTTTGGTTTGCCTCGAGGGATCATCACCTCCTCACAGCCCCACAACCTGTGCAAAGTATTTCAGCTGGGAAACGTGAATTCAGTTTTGGAGGTAGGAAATAGAGGAGACAAGTCTAGACCGAGTCTTCTAGCTATTTCTTTACCATCCAGTGAAATTATAAGTGGCTGAGTTTGAACCCCCCCAGCCTTTCAGATGCCCTTGAGCAGCAGTGCTTGGCTGCTCTCTGCTCCTGCTGGCTGGTGCAGGTGAGTCCATAAACAGCAGCCCAGCCCCACAGAGGGCAGGGAATGGGGGCACCGGGGGGCTGCTGCCAGGAGTTCGCTCATGGGGATCTGGTTTGTGACAGCTGAGATCAAACACTTCACCAGATTTCACCGTTTCCAGCCTGGGCACTAACAAGAAGTTTAATTTACCCCATTTACCCGGTTTCATGGTGATGCTGCCAGACAGGAGTACAGCACACAAGGGGTTTGTGTTAATTATTTCTGTTTGTGCAACACGCAGAGAAGTGCCTGGCACCTGCCAGGAAAAGCCAAGCTCATCTGCTGTGGCTTTGCAGAGAGAAATAGGAATGCCTGGTGACCCTGTCTGGCTCCTCCTGCTCCAGGAATTTCCATTCAGAGGTATCAACAAGCCCTAAAGACACAGAGGTGGCCTCTGGCTCATCCCCTTCACCTCTCCCCAGGAAGGCAGAGCTCCTGGTTCTCAGAAAAGGCGGATGTTTATTGTGCTCTGCAGCAGCACCAAACCACACCAAAGAGAAGCTACCAAACAGCATTCAGTTTTCTCACAGTGGTATTTTGTAACGATGAGGGTTTATGCTTTTCTCTTGCTGCCACAATAGCAGCACAGCCATCCTCACCTGGATTTAGCTTCTCCACTTAGGAGAATTTAATGGGTCAGGATTATTTGTCCTGTGGTCTGCTTGCTGATGAAGAGATGGCTGCATTTCAGGCCTCTCAGACCACCTGGTGCACAGCCATCCCACCTGGCCATCCCACCTGGCCATCCCAACTTCTCCAAAACACTTGGAAAGGAAACTCACCACGCCCTGAACACCATCCTCCAGCCAGGGCTTTCAATTCCTTTTGCAAATATCTGCTACAAGGAGCTGAGGGGCAAAGACAGGTCACCAGGCTGCTGTGGGCTCCTGCAGAGCCAACAGCAGAACTTGTTTCCTGAATTTATAACTTGGGATCTCAGCTGCTGTTTGTACTGGGGAATGGAACAGAGGGGCACCTCTCAAGCAAGGACAGTGCCAAGTGCATCCAAAGGTTATTCTCCTCGTCATGGAGAAGCCACCTTTCATGTAGACATCTCAATGGCATGGAGACAGGTGTCCACACTGCTGGGAATGTGGGTATTCCGTCAAAACCTTCACTTTCCTGTCCAAAACTTTCCCAGACTTGCAGAATGGGATTTGTTTGCTTTCTCACGGCAGGAATTTATTCTCCAGGCTTACAGGTTGAGGAGAAAAGAAGTCTTCCCAGTCTGACTCCCTCTCTACTAGCTCCATCTGGAGGCTCCAAGGAAACTTGCACTGTAAAATTACTTTTATTGGTATTTATTAATTTTACATTTTATTTAGGATTTAAAGTGGTCTTGGCATTGATGATTATGGTTAGCAGACTTGAAAAAAAGGAAGCATCGGTGCAATCAAGCTTTTAGTTATAAATTATTTAAAGATTCTGTAAAATCAACACAACGGGCTTATGTCTGGCTAAGCCGAAGTCTTCATCTTGATCTGTTCACTCCTCTATTTACCTGCAGTTACAGTGTTTTATTTTAAGTAGCTGACTGCTCAGCCTCTGTTCTAATTCAGCAGCATTTATCATGCTGCTATGCAAAGCTGCCACTTAAAGAGCTGTTGGGTTTTTTTAAAAAAAAACCCTGGTACTTAAAGTATCTGCTGTTTAAACTTGCAAATAGTTACATTTATGTAACTTCCTCTTTTGTTACTACTGAGGTGTAGCTATCCTCCAGAATTTGCTTCTTGGAATTCCCAATGTCTCTATAGACGCAAAAAAGACCCCAAACTACTGGAAACTGGAGTTGGGAGGTGGAGGGGGGAAGGAATAAAGGAAATAATTCTAATAAGCTCATTCAGGACATTTTTTCCTCTGTTTTGTAAATGCAGTGCTCTGAAAGCCCTTCCCAGAGGAGTTCTCCTGCCTTCCCTTGAGGAAAGTGAGACTCAAACCTGTTGATTGGATATGATGTGATGGCTTATAACTCTGCCCAGGGGGGAAGCTGTGTGGTGAGCACCAGTATAATGCAGATTTAGATTCATTTGTTAGATCTGGAGTTTCCAACTTCACCTGAGTTACTGTATGAAATAGCAGGAACAGCTGTACTGGGAAAAGAATGAGAGACAAACTGGGAATCAGTGTTTTGTTGATTTTGTGGGGAAAGCTTTATTTCTTCTCCTTCTCAAAAGAATTCTTACTGGGAATGCAATGCTGTCAAAAAAGCACAGAGAGCAGATTAGCAGTCTGCCTCGTGCAGCTTTCAGGAGCACGAAGGGAGGATTTGGGATGCAGGGATTTGGTGCTCCATGACAAGGCTGAACAATTTCCAGCCTTTCTGCTGACACACAGACTCAGTCAGGAGCCCCAGTGTTCTCAGCTGCTCCATCCAGACACCCTCCAGAAGTGAATCTGACAATTTCAGCCCTGATTTCCCTCCAGGAGATGCTTCTCAAAGAATGCTTGTATGTACTCAGGAGCTGCTGCTTAAAGTCCTAGCATTTTTTCTCTTGAAGAAGTTACCAGCAAGTAAAGAAGCGATGTGAAATCCTTTCCTACACAGAAAGTCTTTATGTCCTGGAAATGCCTCATCAGTAACTGGAGAGTAACTTCCAATACAAAGAATATCCACCAAGTAGCAGGATAGCAAAGCATTTGGACAAGGAGCAGGTGAGAGATTTCCTGTTCAATGGGTTCATGGAAGTGTGGAGGGAACAGAAACAGTGCTTAAAACTTAGCATGAGGAGTTAAACAGTGCAACTGTTAACTTGAATCCAGTGTATCAGAGGAGAGATAGTCTATCCCTCTAAGGTTAACTTTGCAAGTGTTCTGATACATTGTTAGAAGCATCACTTTACAAGAAGTGAGTTGCCTCCTGCACAAGATCTGAAGAGCCAGATCTTCCAGATTTTCTTTCTTCAAGCTCATTCAAGCATTTATCATCCCTTATTTATCTTTATCAGGTCTGGAGGTGCACTTTTTTCCTTTACTTAGCCTTTTTATACCAAGTAACAGTGTGACAGCTCTTGTAACATTCACTGCAAAACCACCTTAATTTAAAATAAATTGTGGCATGGTAATTACCGCAATGAATTCCTTTGATCCCTGAGCTCAGGTTCAAATGAGATTTTATTGACTTTGCACAGAACTGCCAGAAGGCAGTCACCACACTGGCAGCTTTTCTTCCCTCCCTAATTTCTGTGGAAGTGCCCAAACTGTCATGAAAAGACAGGTGTATGAATTTTTCTCCTGAAAACTAAACTCGAAGGGGCCCAGAGGAATGAGAAGAACAGCAAAAAAAAATACAACTGGGTATACTTCTGTCTATTTTTAAGACTGCAGAAATGCATAAATGCTTGCAACAGCTGCTTCATAAGCATTCATGGCATTCACTCACTGTGCCCTCTGCTGCAGCACATTCCCTTTTTCTGAAATGCTTCTCTCTCCTTTCACCTCTATGTATAATAAATCTCTGCTGCATCATTGTCACTGTGCTTAATAGATACAGCATTATTCTGAGAGCTTACTGATGTTTGCTGATTTATTTTATATTCTGGCTTTGAACTCCTCAAAGAAACCGTATTTGCTTACAATTCAGTTTAACTTTTTCTTTTCTGGTCAGAGAAGTTCTGTTTTTCAAATCCTCATTAAATGAAAACAAACCAAAAAAAAAAAAAAAAAGAAAAATGAGATGAGTCCAGATATGACAGACCAAGATTTACTTTAGTACAAGGCAGAAACTTCTATTAGAACAGGACAGAAAGGGAAATGTTAGTTATTACAAAAGCTAGTAATGCTTAAAGTTTAAAGTAGTTTACCTCAGTTTCCTAAAATAGGCTTTCAGGGCTTTTTTTATCTTGTACTATCAAACTGTGTTAGTTGCATAACTAAAACATGCAAATAAAGTGCAACAGATTACTCTTAGCCAACATCTGATTGAACAACTTTTAATATTTCTATTGACAAACATTGTAAGCATAACCAGAGTGAGCTGTGTTTACTTGAAGTCTGTCCAGTGGCAGACTTGGGTCACTGAACCCCTGGTTCAAGGAGAATTACTGTCATTCTAATTTCATTTTCAGCTGAGACAGAGGATGCTGAGGTGATCACAGACTAGGATGTGTTCCAGTAGTGCCAAATTCTAATCAGAACTCGGATTGTGCGTTACTAGCCAAGGCCGAGGCAAACAATTATCCTGGACCATACACAGAAAGCAACTAGCATTGAACAGACAAGAAGTTTGGTCAACAAACTAGTTTTACTTCTTTAATAGTATTTTGCTAATAACTCAAGAGGCACGACAGTACCAGTAAGCATAGGAACTTTAAAATGCACAATGGCCACAGACATTTGACTTGGATACAGTAGTGGTGGCTGGTAGCAGAGCTACAGACGGCTTTTCGATTCTTCCACTCTTAAATGATTTTGGATTTCCTCCTGACGTAGTCATGCACTGGAGAGGAATTCCACAGCAGTCTCCTTCTCTTCAGCTAACTCCTTAGCAGTAAGATCCATCTTCTCACGAGAAAAATCATTGATAGGAAGACCCTCCACAAACTTCCAGGTCTTGTCCTGATTGAAAACAAACAAAAACAAAGCCCTTCATGTAAGAACAGGCTCCATTCAGGCTGCATGAAAGAAACCTTGCAGCGTAAGAACAAAGCCACATCAAGCAGCAGTTATTTTATTTCAGATAAAGAATGCAACCAGCACCAGCTAGTCATGTCAGATTGTACTTATTTACCAGCACTTAGATGATGATGAAGTTAATTTAATTAATAGGAGTCCTCTCTGTGCAAGACTGCTAAACCCCCACATCCCAGCAACTGCAGTCCCACACTGCTGTTAACGAGCTCGCATGACTCTTTAATAGGTCTTGCAGAAAACCTATTATTATCCTATACATGAATTTAAACACAGCCTGGTTACCTTGATCACAACAGGGAATGAATAGAGCAGGTCTTCAGGAACACCATAAGAATTGCCATCAGAAATGACTCCCATCGAAACAAACTCCCCCTGAAACCAGGAAAGTCAGAGATAAAATACGTTTTTCACTGCTGGAAGCAAGCAAAATTTTCCTAATTTTTGATATCCTTTACCTCCTATGACACAACTTATTCCAGAAAAGGACAGATCCTTTCCTCTGAACACACATACACTGGAGGTCAGTGAGGTGGGCACAGAATCAAAGCATTGGGCAAACAAGCACGCAACAGCCACATCTTACCGCTGGAGTGCCAAACCAGATGTCCCTCACATGATCACAGATAGCTTTGGCAGCTGACATAGCACTGGACAGCTTCCTGGCCTTAATAACAGCTGCTCCACGTTGCTGAACAGTCTGCAATTAAGGAAAAAGAAAATCATAACTAAATTGTAAAGCAGCAAAATCATGCTGTTAGTAAATGCCAGCAATTATTTCATTTTATCAGTGAAGATGCAGTTCTTTCACTAAACAAACATGGCATACAACCCAGAAATACAACTTTAAAAGAGTTTTGCCAACACAAATGTAACAGAATGTTTCAGAGGCTCATTCCTTAGCTTCACAGCTAGCTGACTTTTCTCACACCAACCAGATGTCTCAAGCTTTTCCCACCAGGAGATTTTGTGCCTGTCAACAGTACCAGATGTCTGGAGAAACACACTGTCAATTAAGGTCTGCTGAACAACAATGTGAAACACTTGCTGGTCTCAGTCCTACAGTACTTAATGCATACAATTAATTAAATTCCTGTAGATAGCTGACTCTACCGCACCATACTCAAGTTAATAGTTTTGGTAAAGTTTTATTCATCTAGGACTTTAGTAACCCATTTCCCACTTAGCTAGCCTGTACTCTTGACCAATTGATACTATTATTTTGTTTTACTAACCTACATTATTTATTTATTACTACCCTGAATTAAGACATTTGCAGGCATTTTCTAGATTTTTCAGATCCCTTTTCAGAAATGGTGCTGATATTTGTATAAATGTGCCACATATTTAGAATTGGAAAGTGTGTGTGTGTGTATGTCTGTGCACATGCATGAGCAAGGAAAGAGTTGCTGGCCTTTTCTGGCAGGTGGGGAGCAGCAACTAGATCATCCCACTTCATCTACAAATCTGCCCCCAAAAAGTCACACTAGGGAAATGACACTGATGCTTCTGTGTCACACAAGTTTCACCTGAGCTGTGATCAAAATACTTTGCTGAATCATTTTAGCATTCCAGTTGGATTTTTCTAGTGGAAGTTACATAGACCTTCCTGTCTTGAATTTTCCAAGAGCAAATAACTGGTAGCAACAAGACATCTGAAGATGGCTTATTCTAGTGTGAGAAAAGAGCTGTTTCACTGCCTCAGTCACATTGTTTACAATTTCAGATGAGGTTAGGAGCAAGCACAAGCACAGAATGATCATTTAAAAAAAATAAAAAGAGGTATCTTACCAGGATAAAGTCTCCCTTCAGCCAGCTGTCATTTTTTATAGCTTCATAGACTCCAACTTCCTTTCCTTTCACATTTACCTTGGCATGGTTAACATCAGGATATTGAGTGGAGGAGTGGTTGCCCCAGATGATGACATTCTTCACATCATTAGCAGTCACACCAAGTTTCAGAGCAATCTGATTGGAAATTAAAAATGTCCATTGCATTGACTTCAGCTTCTCCATTCACAGGCATTTCTGAAAGCATTGCTCTGGTTGTGTTTAGCAGAGATTACAGAACAGGCCCTTTTTACCTGAGATTTGGCTCTGTTGTGGTCCAGACGAGTCAAGCAGCTGAAGTTTTCCTTTGGTATGGATGGGGCTGACTTTGATGCAATCAAGCAGTTGGTATTGGCTGGATTCCCAACAACCACAACCTCAAAAGGAGAAAAAAACGAAAGATGAAGTAGGTATCTCTGCAAAAATACAATACAGTGAAATACTTTGCTTGGCCTTCAAAGAAGCTAAGTTTTTAAATCTTTTTTTAAGTATGTCATTTGTAGTCACTCAATCTTCTATAACTGTCCATAAAAATATTTTCCAGGTAGGTATTTTATTTAACTGGACATCCAGTGTGAAAGGGAATGAGACTTCTAGGGAGATCTGCACACTGACCTACAGCCTGGTTTCTGCCACCAGAGATAGAGAAAGACAAATGTGCACACTTTTAACCAACCACTTTTAAACACTTTCTGGACTGGCTGTCACTGGTTTATATAATTGCTTCATAATTAAGAAAACCAGAACAGTTACTTGTCTTGATGTTCATAGGCAGCTAGAAGTAAAATTCTGCCTCAACTCAGATCAATTTATTACTATGCAAAACTGATTTTTATTCATCCTTCATTTGTGCCTCAAATGACTTATGTCTAACTCTATATACTCTAAATCACACAAGCTGATCTGCAAGCCTCCCTTTGTATTTTTCCCCTTTTGAAAGTTAGTTCAGTAAATTTTCCACAACTCTGCAATAGCTACATTGATAGTTTTTATTCCAACTGGATAAAGAAGCAAACACATCTTTAGAAGCAGCAGGAAGTTCATCAGCAGACATTAAAAAGTCAGTAACAAAGCACAGTCAGAGTCTGGGTCTGAGATTAAGAGCAGTGGGAGAGCAACCACATGATCCCATTAACTGTGCTGAAGGAATCTGAGAAAGAACAATTAAAATTTTCTAATGCACCAAATGAGATGCAAACAACCTAAATAAAGCTGATTTTTGTGCAACTGCAATTCCATATTGATACTGAAGTTAAGGGTCATTATGTTAAAGGACACAGATGGATATGAAGCAGGCAGCTGCATGTGGTTAATTCAGTTCTCCCAGAGAAGAGTGATAACAAGCAAAAGACTGATTTTTTTTTTAAATACAGTTTTATGGGGTTGCTTCTCAAATTGGTGATAACCAGTTCAGAGGATGTGTGGAATACAGCAATACAATGGAAGACTCACCTTTTTCACCAAACCAATTAATGACTAAATCATCCACCCATTTAACATTCTGTTTCTTATCTACCCTTGACTGTGGTCTGTTTTCCAGGGCATAAGCAAAGGAATGCCCAGTGCAATATTCTACAATGTATCCAGATCGCTACAGAACAGAGGATTAGTATTTTAAATTCAGTTCCTGTATTCACCTTGACAGTCTTTTTGGCATACTTGTCCAAGGCTGTACCCTGAGACTTGAAAATTTTCACATTTGCTTTGAGTAAATCCTTCCTCTCCATGCCCTCTCTCCTTGGCATGGAGCCAACCAGAATTGCTATGTCAAGGTCTTTGAATGCAACTTCCTCCTTGTCCGTTGGAATGACCTCTGAAAAACAGGAAAGGGGGAAGAGAATTCAGCAAGAGAAATACTCATGGCATAGTGCTAAAGGGAATATTCTTTTGTGCATAAATAGTAAATAATCTAATCTGACAATACCACCACCCTCCCCCTCCAAAAATACAAATATAGTCTACCTTCACAGATTAAATACTTGCCAGTAAATGGGCTTTATATACAAATATTTATGTAAAGTGGAAAACACAGGAGAAATCTATGTAAAAAGACACATTTCATTTGCCTCTAAAAATGTGTATTTAAGTACATAAAAGCTTTTTTTCACTCTCACAGTAAAATTTCAGTGGCAACTACCAACACAAGTGAAGTTTTGCTGCACCTTTAACAATCCAAAGCAGAGAAGGTTTGATTTGTTTGAGAGCTGGTACCTACATGCTTTTTTTGTCACATGTTATAGTAATTACACTAACACCTACTTGCTCCCTTTCTTCTGCTTGTTTAAACTATCAAAACTCTGCTTCTTTACATGGTTTGAGGAGTGATTTTTTATTTTGTGTCTTTATACAGAAAATATTTTTAAGACTACACTAGTGTTTTTTTTTTTTTAATTTAGCAATAAATATTATACACATAATATATATAATGATATATTATATATATTTCAGGGCCAGGCCAGAATACAATGCACATTTGCACAAATATCTGACAATTTCTTGTCCAGGATTGGATGATATAAACCCAGGTATCTGCATTGCCAATTCTGTCCACAAAACCTATTTGATGTCACTCTTCCTAGCTTATAGGCTAAGTTAATTGATTATATTCCACGGAAGGATCATCTAAGATTTTCTTCTGCCTGACTTCCTGCCAGCTACAGAGACTCATAAATGCAAGAACTGTACTGCAGCATCTTGTAGGTATAAGAAAAAACTTGTTTTGGCCACCTCTGAGCAGGGGCAGAGCACAGTCCTGCAGCTCCATCACCACACCTTCCAGTACCGTCATCATAGGGGTGATGTCCAGCAGAACAAGAATAAGAGGCTGGAAAGAAAGAAAAGGTTTAGTGCAGGCTGGGCACAATCTGTTTTGAAAATGAATTTATCTTGTAGTCGTGCAAGATTTAAAACCCATTTGCAGAAAACTTCAGCACAACTAACAACTGACTGCTTGCATAACAGAGCAGAACTCCCATTTTCCCCACTTAGAGAAGAAATTAGTTGCATAATGGTAAACCATTCTGAGTGTCTATGAGGAAACCAGTGTCAGGCACTGCAGTTTTGCCATTCTCATTCATTCCTGTGCAGTTCAGTGTGAGAGTTACCTGGTCTTTGCCGAAGACATCGCCCTTGGCAATGCTGTAGAGGAGGGAGTATGCAATCTGCCCAGCAGCTCCAGTCACCAGCACTCTGACAGGTTCAGCCTGCAAGGAAATGGCACAGTCTCACCCACAGCTCCTCACCTCAGCCTCACACCAGTTAAAAATGAAGTTACCACAGCTATAATAGGGTTATTTAACATGGATGAAAGCGTGTGCCTAAAGGCAGATCAGCCCCGGCTCCTGGGATCACATTTCTGGTTCTGCTAGAACCACCAGAAATGTCTCTGCTTGCTTTTATAGAAACAGACCACAGTTGCAAAAAGACCCTTAAGAATTGCTCCTGGAAAACTTGCAAAACGCCAGGAATAACGATGTATTTGAAAAAGTTTACATTCCCTTTAACAACACTGCCTTGTTAACATAAGACAATACAATTTACACCCCACCCATTCATACCTGAAATTTACTACAGAAGTTTTACAAGCTGTGACACTTGACTGGTTTTCAGAGTCTTTCAATTTTCAGGGTTGTTCCCATTGAGGATTTTGAATGTTTATTAGCAATCAAAGACTTATTGAATGCCAGAAAGCAAAGAATCTAGTGGACTTAAAACTACTGCCCCACTAAACTGTTAGGCAGCAAATTTACCTAATCCACAGACAAAAGCTACATTATGAACAAATGCAGACACTACTATCCATAATACAACTGGCTATTGTCAAACTGGCCCAAAACTCCAAAGGACTGGGAGAAGACTGCCAAAATGTTACTATATTGCAAATAAGAGGGGAAAAATGGCTTGCCCTGGAGCAAAATGTCACTTTGTTAAGCAGAACCAGGACTGGGAGATATCCAGAGGCTATTTAATATTGAAAATTAAAGGCTCTGAGAGTTCGGGTTGTTCAGACTGGAGAAGAGAAGGTACCAGGATGGCTTTTCAATTCTCAAAGTGGACTTTAGAAAGATTAGGACAAACTTTTTAGTAGGGCCCATTACAAAATAACAAGGGGCAATAGTTTTAAACTAAAAGAGCATGGACTTAGATAAGAAATTAATACTTTACAGTAAGGATGGCGAAACACTGGCACAGATTGTCCAGATTAGTGGCTGCCCCACCCCTGGAAACATTCAAGGCCAAACTGAGCAGGTCTCTGAAGAACCTGGTCTTGTTCAAGATGTCCCTGCCAAACGCAAGGGGGTGGACCAACGACATTTAAAAGTTTGTTCAAACCCAAAGCATTCTATGAGTTTATCAAAATGGTCCACGTGGCAAAGGACATTCACAACCCAGTATTCTGTAAACCTGTTATTCGCATTTCCCTTTTCCTCTGCAGGCAATAGGGCTGGGGCAGATTGTGCCAGGACAGGATCGAGCAGACTGACCATCCTGCTGGAATGTCAAGCTCGCTTTTTCAGAAAATCAAAAGATGATCATTCACACCACTGAATGTGAAAGAAGTGACTTAATTGCATTCTGGGCTACATTACGAAAAATGTAAGGTGCAGAGCAAAGACAGGCCTTGCACTCAGTGCTGCTGACACTGCAGATGGAATACTGAGTCCAGCTCTGGAAACCTGAGTTCAGGGTCTGTAAGATGAGGCTGAGGGTGCTGGACATATTCTGGAAAGGCAGAGGATAAGGGGGTTTTAAAGCAGACCACCACACCTTCACAGAGTATTAGAAAAACAACTCTGCTCCCAATATCTCTCAGCAGTGGCAGAATAGGGTGCAACAGCTACAAATTAAGAGAAAAACCCTTGATGATGTGGTCCTGCTGCAGCAGAACAGGGTACCCAGGGGGTCTACATGACCTTCACCCCTGGCAGTTTTCAAAGCACAGACCAAACCACCTATGACGTGATCTATCAGTGGCAAAAGTCTCACCATGAGGCTGGACTGGACAACTTCCAGACATGGAGCAAGAAAGAGAGAAGACTATGACCTCTACAGATCCTTTCCAACCAGCATTCCTGTCACTGATATTTATAGGAAAGCCATGTGGGGCTTCCAGTGTATTCTTTCTGCAGAAGTGACCAGACAAGCACAGTTGCATCACACTAGTGGTTAGATAATGTAAAAAATCAGGCCACCTACCCCATTTTATCACACACTAGATAAAATCAGAGCTTAAATGATGAAGTTAAGCGACTGAACTTGCAGATTCAGACCTGGCCTTCATTATGGGAATGATTCTTTAAATATCTTGTCACTAAATTACCCATTACACAGTGTTGAAGTGCATTATTCTCTTTTGAATTTGAGTCCTACTATGAGTCACACCCCTCTAACTTCATCAAAACTCCACTGTGAGGGGAAGGAGAGCAGACAATCAACTCTTGCTGGTTTAAATCTCAAAACTAGTTCTGGTACTCTATTCTTGAGCAGAGAAATGCACCATAACATCTGAATGATGATGGGCAGCATAGATTAAGATGTGTATCAAATTTTAAAGCCAACTTTTCAGCATGTTTCTAAGAAGAATCTACATTTTATTAATATAAATGGAGCAATGAACACTTTTGAGGCAGCTAACCACACTAGTTAATAAAATAAGTACTGCAAAGTTACAGTGCTGCAAAACCTTAGCCTGGCAAAACCCTCATCATATAAAAAGTGATCCTGTGCTAAGCTATTCCAGAACTCATACAGGTAGCAGCAAAACATGTTTTCTTTATATTATAGGGTATCTGAAATCAGTTGTGAATTGATTCAGTGAATAGAAGAAAGATTTTAAGGAGGATTTTACTTTCTTCTAAAGTAGTGTCACAAAAGGGGGAAAGGAAAAGATTTTTATTTCCTATTTTATGAACTTTATAAGCCAGTCTGACTGAAACATAAAACATGCCAATCTATCCACTAGCATTACAGTGAGTATTCAGCATAACAACAGTGGAGGGAAGGAGCAGAAGATGAAAACATAAGAAATAGGATTATTTATTATTTTTTTACTGAGACAAACTTAGCATTTAGCCACTAAAAAAAACCTTCAGTCATGACTCAGCTCCACCTTCTCAACAGAATTCTGTTTGCTTACTACCATCCTTCCTGTTGTCCCCCATCTGGGGCTGGAGGAGGAAAACATAAGCTAAAATAAGGTGAGCAGTGCTGCCTACTTGTTTTTCCTTTCCAAACCTTCAGTACACTGGATTCAGTGCATTCCCCAGACCCTTTTCTCCCTGCACCAACTGTGAGCATTTAGCATCAAAAAAACTTCCACACTCTCTTAAATCCAGAAGCCAGATTAACAAACCAAAAACGCTGTGCTTCATACAAAATACGGATAACTCTCACCAAAAAAACCCCTTACATCTGACATTAGAATTGTCTCACTGAGTGCCTGAGGCTACTTTTAGAGAAATGAGAGGCCTCCCTAGAAGTTGTAGGCTCCAGGCATTCATGTCCAGGCGCTTTAACCCGTGACTTGGCTCCTGCAGGACTTTCATGCTGTGGTAGCTGCAGGGGTGACCTTTACTCACTCTCAGGTACACAGGAACTAGAGGACAAATGAAGCAACAACTAGCTGAACAAATTATTTTGTTCCAAAGCTTTACAAGCTTTAGGGAAATAAAACAGTAGCAAAAGTAATAATAAAATGATGAGAAAAAAAAACAAAACCAAAAACCAACCAGCAAATTAACACAGCATCCCCAGGTACCCTTCTTCATCTAATCCAGCAAATGTAAGATTTTTTTCCCCCTCCTAAACTATCACAGATAAAAGCAAAGCCTTCAATATCAAGTGAGGAAGCTTAAGTCTTATTGTTCTCCCCATAGAGTTCAGTGCCTCAGTTATGTCTGTGATTTCAGCTGATCCAAAACATCAGTGCCATACCTGCAAACAGCACTGCACTGCACAACTGATTCAGCAAGTCGCAAAGGTAAGAAAAAGATAACTCACAATCTATCAAAGGTTGTGGCACAAACTACCAAAGTGATAGACTTGGCATTGCTAATTGCATTTCATGGAGTTTATTGCTGATAAGCTCCTCTATAAAACATCATCAGCTTAACATTATTACTGGATATTACAGCCAACTAAGCTATCCCACCTCGCTTTGGAAGAAATACTTAATCATTAAAATAACTTTGTATCTCTTCCAAAGTCTAGAGTCTGCCTAAGGAACTTTCCCTTTGCTCTCCCTTCTTTAAAGCAGAGATATGGTGACAATAAATACGTTTGGAAATGTAACAGAAAGTGTCAGCAAAGCAGCTGTTCACTCGAAGAACACCCCCAGCACTGTGGTTCAGAGACTGAAGCAATTCCAAAGGCATTCCCTCCTTAAGAAACAACCTTGACACAGGTGCCCTGCAAGACTTCTTCCACTTCATTGAGCTAATGGTGATTGCACTGACAGATGATTTTTATTTCAGAAATTTAAAGCCTCTGCCCAACACCACATGCATAACCTGAACAGCAAAGGCAAGATAAAGACAGTGACATTCTGAAAAATCCAGACATCAAAGTTATAACCAGCAGTTCTCTGTGAGACCAGCCCATGCAGGTCAGCCAATGCTCTGAGAGTTCAGACCCAAACTAGAACTTGCCGTCCTGTTGTCACTCCTGCAAACCCACATTTTAAATAGAGAGAGTAGAAAAGTAGGATAAAGCTTACAGATTTGGGTATTTTTTTAGGGTACAGCTGAAATAAGCCATGTTTCAGAGCATGCAAGCATCCCTTCTATAGCAAAATACTGAAAGTGCAGGTTTGAATAACAGGGCATTGAGTCTAGAAAAACGCGGAGATGTTTTCACGCCTAGAAAGGAAAGCAAAGTCTCTGTGCAGGTTTTTGTATCTATGTACACACGCTGCAAAAAGCAAAGCACTGCAGTTCACCTCTGCAACCTCAGAGCAAAACCAGAAGGACTCCCTGACAATCTAGAGAGCCTGAACAAACAGCTGGATTTCCGACAGCAAGCAATGTGAAAGACATTTCACAAGCACTTTCCCTTGAGCTAACACAGAACCGCACCAAAACCTTTCACGCCTCCCGAACCAAGGCGCTGACAGCCCCCATCTCCCGAAGGCGATGCCGGCAGCCGCGGGGCCGGGGAAAAGCGCGATTGCCCTGCGGAGCGCCAGCCCCAGGACAGGGAGGTGCGCTGGGCTCCGACGGGGGCACATCCTGCCCTCCCCGCCCGGCCCTGGGGAGAAGGGGAGCCAGAGCCGCCGCCAGGCCGGCACCGACCCCACGTCCCCGCCGGGAAGGTCACCCCGGCGCGGCTCGGGGGGCTGCGGGGAGCCCCGGGGTGCCGCCAGGCCCGGCTCCTCTGCGTGCCACGACCACGTCCAGGTCACCCCTGCCCCTCGCTCCCCGCGCCCTCCCGGGAGCGGCACGGCCAGACGGGGA
>VZSR01003793.1:250662-403852 GCA_013398615.1 Brachypodius melanocephalos | reverse complement strand
GCCCTGCCCTGCCCTGCCCTGCCCTGCTCTGCACTGCCCTGCCCTCCCCGGTGAGGCATCCCGGAGCCGCCCGCCCCCGGAGCCCACAGCCCGGGCCGGGCGGAGCGTTCCCCTCGCGTTCCCCTCCCGCCCGGCTCCTCTGGGGAGCGCGTTGCCCTGAGGTGCTCCACACTTGATGAAATCCTGCCCTGCTGTTGCTTGGTCCTTTTTATTTTCAGGGAAAGCTGAGAGCCTACCTGTGCTCTTCCGCTGGTAGGACTGCGTGGCTAAAGTAGCGATCACTTGTACAAAAATAAAGCTGCTAATTTTATTTCGAATTGTTGAGTGAAGTAAATTCCTCTGGGCTGGCTGTAGGGGAGGCTGGTACTGGCATAAATGCACCAGCAGAATACAGCTTCATAAACTGATTTCAGGGTTTACAAGAATATCTTTCAAAGCACACTTGATTTTTCTTTTCCCTCAGATCCTGATGGGATTCTCTGTTAGTTGTTTAGTGAAGATCTCACTTGTCCCAGTGTTTTTCTGCGGGATTAATTTTAAATCTTACTCTAGTCCTTATAGAAGGTAATAACACATTCAGAGTTTTCCAGAGTGTCCTAAGATGCTTTACCCTGGTGACTCTTCACCTTTTCTGCACCCAGACGTTGTACAGACTTATCGAACACTATTTAAGATTAAGATTTAAATATACACAAAAGCTGATGTGGACCCACATAAGGCAATTTCCACTGACCGTAATCGGTTCAGTGTAAATCGATTTCTTATCAATTTCCAGCTAAATCGATGTCAGCAGGCTGTAAACTGATTTATCTGTGTCAGCATAGCAGATTGTATTGATTTAATGTATTTCAGTTAAGAGCTTAACTTGAAACTTTCCAACTTTCTTCTGTAGGTAAGACTCTTCTTATTCTTGGTCCTTTTTTTGCCCAGGCTCCTGGAATTATTTGCTGTTGGAGATAACAACAAATCTTGTTACTTTGTGTTGAAAGTGATTTGTTTTGATGCAAAGCCCTGTGTAAATGCTTTTGTTTGTCAGGAGTATGTTTATTTTCTATCCCAGTATCATTAGTCCAAGACGGACTCAGTTGTCATCTGTGCTCATGTAACTAAAGATACTGTAAAATGTTGCCTTTTATGAGTGTGGTGTAATTTTTAAAGTCAGCAAAACCTAACAGTTCTACTATTTCCTTCTTAAAGTTTGTTCCTACTTATTAAGCTTTAATGTTTTCCAAGCAAAATTTAAATGTAATTTCTAAAAATATTCTTTGACGCTCCCCAATGCTTCATTAGTATGAGTCTTATGCTTAGCACTATAAGCCAAAAAGCTGCATAAATCAAAACATTATGTGCAAATGAAGTAATGGAAATTTAGTGTGTGTGGATTGGGCTCTTGGCTAACTCTTCAAATACACTGTGCACATTTTGCACTCAAAAGATAGTGAATTACATGGAAATCAATCATTAAACAACACACTGAAGCATTAAGATGTTTTAATCTCCATTTCCTGGGGATTAAGTATTATTTTTCAAGGCAACTAGTAGTTTTGAAGGGTAGCCTGCCAGAATTATCTCTTAAATTATTATTATTTTTAATATTTTAAAATGGATTCTTCTCTGTTAACAGCTGGCTGTGTTCTTTAACTGTATTTTGGATGGGATTTTCTTTTACTTCATTGCCACCTATAGAAATTGATGAATATTTTGGGGTAAGTTTTTGCACTTATTTTTTAATAATTTGTGAAGTTTTCTTTTTATCATCCTCTCTATGTCTAATTTTTTATCTTATGCATTTACTTACAATTGTTGTTACCAAGTCCTGTCTCTTATAGCTAAGTTGGTGTGATTATAATTAACTTTTAAAATGCACAAGGCTGTGTAAGAAAAATTAACTATGCAAGGGTCAGGTTCAAATCTAGAAATGATGGAATTGAAATGGTTTGTAAATCTCTTCTGCATTCTGGTCTAAGGTAGTAAGATTTTTCAGAAATAAGGTAAAGCATCACAAAAAATACTGAAATAGAATTAAGAGGATCAAAAGTTATTTTGTAAAGTATTTGCGAAATCTATAATAGATTTTTAAAAGATAAAGACATAGATATGAGCAAGAACTATTAAAATTGTTGTTTAAAAATTAATACAGGGTTGAGGTTGTTTTATTCCTAGTGCTAATGTCCCAAGCATAATTTTTCACTGTTCATTTCTAAACTTCAGTCGTGTAATACTGCATGGACATTAAATGCCATGAAGAAACTAATCTATATCACATACAATCCCAATTTTCTTTTTGCTGTAGTGAAAACTTCCTTCCTAAAAGAGAAATATTCCCTTCCGTGGAAGTTATTTGATTTTTTTATTGCTTATTTTTAATTTCTTAACAGCTTAGTTGTTTTTTCTAAAATTAAAGTTGGATAATTAATCATTAATTGATTTCCACAACCTTCAGCATGTTTTTATTAGGTAGCTAGGATGCAGGAGCACATCCTGTATTCACATGCCTGCTGCCTATGAAGAGACACAAATAACCTATAGCTTGCAGGTAATGTGTATTAGGAATCTTTATGAACCATTCAGGAGTCAAATATTAATAAAAATTGTGAGCAGAGAGTTATTTTTTATTTGTTTTCCCTAAGTAGGGAAGATCTGAGGTGGGTGCTCTGGTGCCCAAAGGAGTTCAAGGCTCCATCCTTGACCAGAGGGTGTGGTGGCACAGTGACTTCATAGTGGCACCCCCAGATCTGGAGGATCTGTCCTCAGCCACCACCTGAGCATCACTTTTGGAGGGTTTTCTTCTCACAGTTGTTTACAAGGTCCAGAGAATCCCTGTTTAAAAACCAAGCCAAACAAAACCAACCCGCAAACCAAACGGCCACCATGGGCACGCACACAGGGCACAAAGACTTTGGCACATTGGCTGTAAATTCAGCAAAGATAATCTGAATTATTGCAAAGGGAACAGAGGAGTTGTGTTCCTGGTGCATGAGAAGTAGCATTACTGGATTCTTCTACCTTAACACAAACCTGTCTTCCTCTTGGTTGAACAGAGACTTTGTGACAGCAATGTGTGGGTTTTCTACTCACTGATGTCACAGTGTGGAGGAGGAGAGGCAGGTTGATATCCTAAAAAGGAGATGACCCGTGTGACAATTCAAGACCTACCAAAGCAAACCTTGTACTCTTAAAGTTAATTCATTGCAACATTAAAAAGCCCCAACCTGAACAGCAGCACCACTTCCCCCCACTAGATGTAAAAATTAAGCTGATCTCCTTGTGAGTTTTTTTAAATGATGTAAGCATTTAGTCAAGTGAAACAATTTAGTCACATGAAAGATTTTAGTCAAGTGAAACAACTTAGTCAAGAGAAACAACTTAGTCAAGGGAAACAGGTCCTATTGAAAATGTTTGTTTTTTCTCTCCTATGACTTTCTTCTGCATTTGTTCATTCTAACCTGATAATCAAGTCATACATTTTGAACAAGAAGTTAGCAACCATAATGATGATTTCCGTTTTCTAGGCTCAGTGCAGATGGGAGAATCCATCTGCTTCCTTTATCCATCCTTTCCATGTCAGAATGGCTGATGAATGCTCTTTCATGCCAAATCTCTTGCACAATTACAAGTTTTTCTCATTAGGCTTATTTCTGTGAATTATGGTCACATAGTTGGCTTCAAATATTTCAGCTTGTTTTACAACATCCCTGTGAATTTATTTCTGTATTTTCCCCAAACTAAATTCTTAATACCTGCCACTATACAGACTGATATTTTTTCTCCATTTTCCCCCCAAGAACTGAATAGTATTTCAAAGAAAATATCCCTAGAAATACCGGTGGAAGGAGAATGATGTCTTACAGTGTTGATTCTTTGAAATTGATAGTATAAAATATAATTCTTTATGGAAGGAAAATACTGATAATTTTTAAATCTTAATGGCATTATTCATATGTGAAACATAACTTTCCCACATGAATTTATCAGTAATAAGTGTAAGAGACAACTAAACACTTTGTTTCCTGTATGGAGGTTTTCCTGCTGTTTAACAGATTCATTTTGGTATCTGGCCTGCTTTTGGAAACCTTATCCAAACCGATTTTTAGACAGCAGCAGAGTCTATGGGTGGCTTTAGTAGCATGTGTGATTATTCCACTTCTGTGGACTCTATTGTCCATACCAGTGGACAATAACTTGGAGTTTCCTGTTGCTCAAAACCAGGCATGCATAGATTTTTGGGGTTTTTTTGTTTTGTTTTGGTTTGGTTTGGTTTGGTTTGTTTTTTTTTAGTTGAGTGTTGCTGAGAGTTGTGTTGGAACCCATGAGAATGGTCCTCAGGCTCATGCTGGGAGAAAATGTTAGAAATTTTGGGCCTGTCATGAAGTCATTTAGAGTTGTCCTTTCAGGCTGGGAATTAGTTGAGGAATTAGTTAATTTGAGCTCAGGGTAATCATGTGCCCAGTATGAATGAGAAGGGAACAATGGCCATAGAAAAAAAAAGGGAAATTGACCCTTATGACACAAATGATGGAAAGGTGCTGCATCTTGGGATGAAGGAGGTTTCTCCACAAAGTAATCAAGCAACAGGAATCATGATTCCAGTTGGTGTTTTTCTAGTTTCCTTTTAGAATGATACAACTATGCCTTTTTGCTCAACTTGCCATTTACCTGTGAAGATTAGCCATGGTAGAGCACTAACACAGGTATGGTGAAAAAATTGGACTTTTTTGGGACAAAAGCCAATTCCTATTGGAAAGGTGTTACTCTTGTCTATATAGTAGAATACATACTTTTAATAGATTTTTCATGGCCTCCAATCCATTTATTTACAATAATTTTCAAGTTGCTTGCTGTCTGATTTGGAAGAATATAAAGTATTGCTCTGAAATGGCCTTTTCCTTTTATAGCTGCCTGGCATAGAGGCAGCTCAGTGTGCATTAGGCAAGGGAGCTGGAAATAAACCCCAGTTAAATGATGGGTTTGTACCTCCAGGTGGTGCATGAATTCCTGGTTGAAGACTAAAGAAATTAATTCTTGCTAAAGCAAGAAACAACAGGACATTAAGCTACTGCGCCAGCTTTAGATGTACGCTTCAAAAATTTGTTGCTGCTCAGCATCATTCAGTAATCTTTAACTCAAATTGCAGGAAATATTTCAAATTCCATTCTAACAATATCCAACAGAGAATATTAAAGCAGCATTAAATTTCAAATGCCTGAGGGAAAATGTTCTCTTGCAACACCGTGGGCATTTTGGATCTCAGTAGTAGATGCAGTATTATAGTCTAGTATTATGCTTTACTTGGTCTAAAATGAAAGCCCAATTTTAATTCTATCTCCAAAAACTTGGCATACTGCAGTGAAAGATAATTTATTTGAGTGTTGTTTTTTTTTTTTTTTAATACACTGCAACTGACTTTAAAGCTTCCTCATATAATGCTGCCACTATGGCTTTTTGTAATCTGATCCTTTCATTAAGACTTCAAATATATTCCCAAAGACTTATCTCAGTGCTTTCTTTGCTAATTTACAAGTTAAAAGATTCCAAAGTTACCCAAGAAGTTTTTCTCATTCTATGCAATTTTTCTCTTAATAAGACAAAACTTCTGAGTCTCTTTGTAAATATATAAATCACCTAATAGAAGAACTAATACACTCCTAAGAAACAGGTAATATGAAAACTGAAAATGGGGTTTAATAATACATACACACAGTTCTGGGCTGGGAAATTTGGCAAACTCAATTGTGAATTTATGTTTAAAAAAATGCTGAAACCTATGCTATATAAAGGTTATAAACCTTTGGGGTTTTATGACTTGTTTATGCTGTATTTGATAGGAAAGCTCCTTTGGAAGTAAATCCTCAGCTTACAAGATTTGGGGGAAAGAACAAAAGTATATCTAAAAGGTTTATGAAATCACTAGCTTGAACATATTTCTTACCATCTAAGTATTTCAGTGTTGCCAGAGCAAGGACAAGTGCCTTTTTTCTGTTGGAAAAATAAGATCTGTGGTCTTTAGAGAAATAGAACAGGGCTCTTCTCCAACAGTCATGGATTTTGGAGACAGATTTTGGGGTTTTAGTGACTGGCAAATTCCTCTAAATTCCTGAAAACTTACTGTATCCATTTTTGTGAGGAATATAAATCCTCTTGTAGCCTTCTAGCTACTGTCTTTACATGCATACACTTCTTTGGATTCTCTTTTCAGATCTTTAACTAAACAAAACTGCAAATTAGTACCTTGAAAAGTTATAGATACAACAAGATGTAGCTGATTCTACTGTTATTAACACAATAAGAAAATGAAAAAGTGAACAATCCATAAGAGAAATGACAGCATGATGGTGGACTGGAGGGAGAAAAGTCACAACAAACATATTCAACTGAAAAGTAATCTAGTTATGAGAAAAAACCCCATGGAACTGCAAATTTCAGTTTGGAAACTGAAACAGAATGGAAACAGAAATTTAGTAAGGCATTTTAGAGTGCAGGATTACTGGAAAAAAACCCCCAATAACGTGGAATTTGGCAGAGTGTTGAACGGCTGAGTAGCTTCTCATGATTGCAGTTTGTGTGATTTCATCTGGCAAATCTGTTAACATTCTTGTTCAAGAAATCGGACTGTGTTGAAATCTTGGACAGGTAATAGAGCACTGCATTTACTGCTTTCTATCTGTAAAACTATAAAAAATTAGAAATCAGCTAGAAAACAAATTTAACTCGAAAAACCCTCTATCAACACGTTTTCAAGGCGTTCAAACACAACGCGTAAAGCTTCATTAAACGGAGGCAGTGAGAACCCACTCTGCGCTGGAGCGGGGCGGGCTGTGCTGCCCGCAGGGGAAAACAAAACAAAATAAACCCAAATAACAAAAAACAAAAAACGGAGAGGGAGGGGAAATAGAAAGAAAACCCCGGCCACTGCCGGGGAAATGGAAAAATAAGGCATGAGATCCTTAACTCTGGAATGCCCGGGCAGCGGTGGGAGCCCTGCCGGCACTGCTGCATCCCCGCCTGACCCCAGCACCCGCGGGAGAAACGCGGAGGAGGAAAAACAACACAAAAAACCCCTCTAAAGGCCGCATGTAGCAAAAGGGGGGGAAAAAACACCGAAAACAAATACATAAAAGGTTAAAAAGGCACAAACCGCTTGTGGCTCCCAGCTCCCGGCCCGGAGCCCGCGGAGCTCCGCGGAGAGGGGCCGCCCATGGAGGGCCCGGCCCGGCAGAGCCGCTGGAGCGGGTGGAAAGCGAGGCCGGGAGGGAATGAGGGAATGGCATTGGAACTGTGAGCACCGGGAGGGAACGGCGGTGGAACTGTGAGCACCGGGAGGGAACGGCGGTGGAACTGTCAGTCCCGGAGAGGAGCTGTGAGCCGGAAACGTGCTCCGCTTCCTGTCGCCTGCAGAACTCGCACGTTCCGTACGGAGCTGCGAGCCGAGCGGGGCTCGGGGGTTTCTGGAGGATAAAACTCACCCGCGGGGAGCCACCGCGGCCACCGCCCGCCCCCGCGGCTTCCCGGAGAGCGGGAGCCGCCACCCCGCGCCGCCCGCGGGGGGACACTGTGTCCCGCCGGAAGCATTTCCCAGATGTGCACGCACACAGGTTCCGTCTCCGGGCTCTTTGCTGTGTGCCCCAGCGGAGTCTCCGGGCAGCACGGACCGAAATTCGCCAGCTGAGATTTACGCTGATTTTACCCCTTTTTAAACTCACAGGCTAGATATTGCCGCGCCGCCCCGCCTGCGGACCTTCGCGCGGATACGAATCCATATTCCGCGGCGCGTAAATCCATATTCCGCGGCGCGTAAATCCATATCCCGCAGGGCGGCTCTTCCGCTGTCTCTCCCGTTTTAGTGTCTGCAAAGCATTTTTCGGTCCGTGCTTCCCGGGATCTCAGTGTGCTTCTGTGTTTGTTTCTTTGTTTGTATCCCCGTGCGCTCCCCGCTCGGGTCCCGCTCCCCGCCCGCTTCTTGTCTTTATGTATTTGGTCTTGTCTTTATGTATTTGGTCTTGTCTTTATGTATTTCGTCTCGGCTTTGTGTATTTTGTTCCTGCCGTTGTGTATTTTGTGCCTTTCACTGCTCTGTGTATTCGCAGCCTGAATTTCCTTTCGCAAATTCCCGGGCACCTTCAGGAGAATTTATTTCAAGGACCGGACATCCCAGGAAAATCAATCAAAGGCAGCTGGGAAGTTGTGTGAAAGAGCAAAATGCTGGTTTCCCCAACACCCCCCCCGCCTTCCCCAGCATTGCTCCAGTGTTGCCATCTAGTGCTGCAAAAGGATACCCAAGGAAAATGAAATCCGAAGGAGTTTATTCGTTACCGTGGTTCAACCTGCAGCAAGATTTATACACACAAGAGCTGTTCCCAGAGATTTTTTTAACAGCACACCAAAAACCCCAGGAATAGAAAGAGACCCACAAAGTCCAGGAATAGCTCTGCTCCAAATCCCCAAATTCCCAAGACAAAGAGCTGGATGTCCCCTTGTTAACGTTAAGTAACATTAATCGTTTGTCTCACACTTGAAGTTGAAAATAAAATGTAGAACCTTCACCAGCTTGCTGTGGATTTAGTTGTTCAGTGATAAGTGACTAAAAAACTACTGGAAATTCATGATGCTCGCTCAGCCAAGTCATCCTTTCAACCTAAAACTGATTCTGGAATTCTGAAAAATAAAAACAGTCCTAGAACACAGCCTGGTTTTCCATGGCAAAACTGTTGGGTACTGCTGGAGTATTTGCATCTGTTATCCAGCTTTAAGTACAAAAAGAGTTCAGGTAGAGCCCATTATTTCCACACATTCTCCTAGGCACATCAAAATCCCTCCATGATTTTATCTAGAGGATGCAAACAACCCTTTTGGGGGGTTGTTTTTGGATATAGAAAGTGAGAAGGAGAAAAATCTTGCTGCCACCTCCCATGCCCTAAGTCATGATAAAACAGTAAATATTTATCACTAAAAACAGCAAAGAGAGGTTGAGAAGGTGGGATTTGTCAACCAATGTTTTACATTATTACAAAATGAAACCTCTCCTTGCAGAAGTTGGGAATTAGCAAGGAAAATGTTCAATGTGACAAATGCTCAATTGGCTGTGAGAGGCTCAGTTTGCTGGGAGCTCAGTTCCACTGGGATGAGGGCACAAACAGTTCTGGTATTATTCAATTTACAACTTCAGGCAGCTCAGCAGTTCCTCTTTTTCCATGTGAGAGGGAAAGAGGAAATCCCATCTCCTGGAGATTGTGGCCACTGACAGAGAAGGAGGGCACAGCCCATTCCTGCATTTCTTTCAAAAGCTCTTCCTCTCCTTTGGACTTCAGGAGTGCAAAGATCTTGGAATTGGTGTGAGCTTCCCTAGACTAGGAGAAAAAACAGGGGAGAAAAGAGGGGGTTCAGTATGAAACAGCACAACCAGCTCGAAATGTGCTCAGCATTGTGCTATTCCCATTACTCCTTGTTAGGCAAGATCTTGGACAAGCTGGGACTATGGAAGGAAGGAGCTCTACTGCCTCACAGGTGTTAAAACTGAGCCTTGCAGGCTCTGGGAGATCATTGGAGACTCCCTGAATTCCAGGTAATAGCTGGAATCCTTAGAGCCTCAGAGCTGGATGCAGCACTGCAGGCGGAGTCTCAGCAGAGCAGAGCAGAGAAAGAGTTCTCCCCCTTGATCATCTTTTTACATAGTCCAGGATACAGATGGATTTTTTGTTTTTTAAGATATTGGAAGATTTCCTTTTTAAATGTAATTAATAAGTTGAAATTGAGACAAAATTCGTAGTGATGTAATGTCAGTGAACTTTATCAACTTTTTCCCCTTGGATATTCTTTGATTTATTTTCTGGGTAGATTTTTTTTCTATGTCTTATTGGGAAATCTTTTTTTGTCTGCCTCCTTTGTAACATATCAAGTTGTATCCCTATTTAGTAAATGGCTGAATAAATTAATTTCACTCTGTCATGCTTGTTTTCTGGATCTGATTACCAAAACTGCAACACATTTCAGCTTGAGTGTGTGGCTGAACTCCATTGTGGCAAAGACACACAATATGCAGGTGGTTGAATATTCCAAGAAGCAGCCTGTAAAATACGCCACCCATAATGCCAGTGAATAAACACCAACTTCAGTATGAATATTCTTTTAAAATGTGCACTTTGCTGAGGTTATTAGCCTTTCTGTGACTGCCGTGAATTTTAAAACTCCCTCGTCGTGGATGAACTGCAGCAAATGGCATTTTGTAATCAAGGCTATGTAAGTTAGTTATTTTACATGCATTTCTAACAATAAAGTTTCAAAAATCTCTTTGCTGGCATCAAAGAAATGATATCATCATGAAAGGAAATACTGCAGTGTTTGCTGAATAGGGAAAGAAAACAATTAAAACTGCATCTTTTATAACATATATATATATATATAATTATCATCTGGTTCATGGATTAGTGTGAAGATTATGTTGTTGGTCTTCTGTTTAAAATCAGAGGAATAACAGTAATGATAAAAATATTGCTGCTTCCCTTAACATGAACATGGATGAAAAGGGAGCATCACACAGAATTGGAGCAGCAGCAACTTTAATTCAAACAAACCCAACTCAGACAAAGATTTTGGGAAAAGAAACCCACAGATAAAAGCTTCCTTCCCTGAAAGACCCTGCTACCAAAACCTTGCAATGCAAACCCAAACCAGAAGAGTTTAAAATAAAAAAAAAAAAGAAAAAAGGGGGGGGAGGAAATATGACCTTTGTGCTGGAAATTGTAGTCCAAAATTTTAAAATTATAAAGTTTCCTTGGAATACATGGGATTATAGGATTACAAAAGCTGATCTATAATATAGTCACAGAAATAACAATAACAATAACAATAACAATAACAATAATAATGGGCAGCTGCTATTATTTAATTTTTTTCTCATTCTTCTAATTTATTTTTGAAACCTCATGAAAGCAGGTTATTTGACTGACTGCTGCTGTAAAGGCATCCTTGTATGTCCATCTCCAGAATAATTGCCAAATAATAGGTTGTGTGCTCAGTTTCCATTACATTGCCATTTACCTGTGGTGTAAATTGGAGCCACATGAGAAATGGCTTGGTAGAAAAAGGGGATCAAACTGTGAACTGATTAATAATTAAAAGATCAGAACACAGCACTTGAACTTTTTGGCGTTGTCTGATTCCTTATTATTTCTTTTTAAAAGTATTTTATTACATACCAAGGGAGTCAAGCTTCTCTGAGATCTCATATTTTTGAGGACAGGAATAGAGAGAACGTGCACCATCTCAGTGGCTGTTCATAATTAACATGCACCATCTCAATGGCTGTTCATAATTGGGGGCTGCCAAACCAATGCTATTCATGCTGACATCCTGTCTTTCCAGACAATTAAGTAATATATATTGAGGTAATTAAAGACAATTGCTCGTAATAGCAGAAAATTATTATAATCGTTTTGCTTTCCAGATAACAATGCAGATTTATGATTTCTGTGACCACATCCAGAGTTTTACTACCAGAATTGACAGGGAAACCATAAATAGTTGTTATTCCATTATGCTAAATGTCAGGGGTATAAATTTCACTCTGTTTTATTTAAAAATCCATGAGGACAGGTTGTGATCTTTATGTTAAATGTATCCACAGCAGTTAAACCTAAGCCCATTCTTGGTTTTCAAAAACTTTTTCGTATTTTGTCACACCTGTTGGACACAAATCACATACACAGCTGGAATGGGAATGAACACCTTTTCCAAGGGTTTAAAAGAAGGCTTTAAATTAATGTTGAGGTGAAAGAAAAGCAAGTTTCAAAATGCTTCCACTTTGCGATGATTTAATCAGGTGACTCCAAGCCCATTAGCAAATTTGGTCACTTGTATGCTGTTCCCTTATGCTCTGCAACATTTGCAAGATTCCTATAATGACTTTTTCTCCTCCAAAAATGACAAAAGTTTTGCTGGCAGAAGCTGTTTTAAAAAGAGTGAACAGATAGGGATGGTGCTGTGGGCAACCCTGCCCCTGATATATTGCAGCTATGTTAATCACCAAAAAATTTGAAGACACAGCCATAGTGAAGTTATATGCTGTGTTGAGAATTAATGCAGATTATTCTGATGTCACTCACGGTAATTGTACTGTTGCCAGTTTTTTTTTTATTATGTTATGTTTTCCCCCTGGACTATTGCAGGCTTTGTCAGTGTAAATTTTGGTTATGTACATAATACTGCCTGTTTTAAAGACATTTCACTCATTACTTTAAAAGCCTAGCATTTTTAAGTGATGTAAAAATACCTGGGTTTTCTAAGTATAATTGCAGGGGTTTTATTTAAAGCATTTTAATCATCTCCAGTTTTGCCTGTTAGCAAGGTCCTTTTTATCCTAAGAAACTAAAAGTGAAAGACAAGCAAATGGCTTGAGATTATATGGATAATTAAGTTAATGGTGGTGAAACAGAACCTGAGGAATCAAAAAATGTGGCAGAGGAGCATCAGGATGGTTTTCTGAATGCTGAAGGGTTTGCATAGGACATGCAGCAGAGGGACTGAGGGAATCACAGCCTCAGGGGTTTACTCTGTCTGAAGCCAAAGCTGAAAGTACAACAAGGAGAGCCCTCAGATCTCCAAGGTAGTGCAGATCACTGGCCTCAGAAAGGACCTATACTGGAAGTATTAAGCAGATTCAATTCCCAAACTCCTGTCCCTGCTTCTCTGTCCTCATCTCCCAGGTTTCCTTCTGGGCTTTTGATGCTCTTCTTGCAGGGGTTTAAGCAGAAGTTGCCATTCACAGGGCTGGATGCTTGAGTTGGAGCCTTGGCAATAAGGCACAGGAGGAGCAGAGTGGGTGTCACTCACACACCTCCTCCTTCTTCTGGAGTTCTGAAAGCATAAATAGGGTCCCCTTGAAAAAGGCACCGAGATGCTCTGACAGGAGTTGCTCGGTAGAGGAAAACAAAGCCAAGAGCACTGGGAATGTGGTGCATGAACATCATCACGCACTAGAGGGCCCAGCCTGCATATAACCATCTCCCAGGAAGGCAAATGGGAGCGGGCTGGAGGAACTTCTGAGAAATTACAGTGATTTTTGGAGGAGAAAGAGCTGTCTGAAGCCAACAGGGCTCAAAACAGGACTGGATGTGGAGGAAGGTGATAGAGTGACAAATGCATTCAACCTGAAAATGTAATCAGACAAGCATGTTCTCTTGCTGAAGAAGGGATTTAGCAACTTTGAACTCAAAATCATGTGATTCTTCTTCCTCCTCCTGGCTAGATTAAAAAGGGGAGTGATGTTTTTAATATTATATCGTGCTTAACAAACCATTGCATGCTGTGTCAAGTTCATTTTCCCTATCTGCTCTGGCTAAAACCCATTGCTATCTGTAGTCTAGCCTGAAGGTGACAAGAGATTTGAATCATTGTAATTAGGCACTCATCATGCTGCAAAAAGATACAACTATCTTGATGAATCAGTATTAAAAAAAAAAAAAAAAGCTGTGGGTTTGGTTGGTTTTTTTTTTTCCTTTTAACTGCAATTTGTGCTTGGGAATGTGAGAGGAGGAATGAGCTCAGCAAGAAATGAGGCAGTTTCCTCAGTTGTCCTCTTTTCTGTGCAGGAAAAATTGAGTGGTTTTTGCCCCTCAAAGTCCTGTTGGCACCTCCAAGTGTCCTTGGACCTCTCCCAGGTTTTACTTGACAAACATTTGCATGCGTGCTGCTTCTTTCTGATTCTGAGAAATGCACAAGAATTCACTTTCTGCACTTAAGCAAGAGCTATGAAATGAGTTCTTGTTTGCCTTTTAGGATTGTTGCTCCAGGGCACGCTCTTGCTGTGAAGTGTAAGTGATGAAAAAGTGAATCTGCCCAGGTTTGTGGTTGGATATGGCAGAAATTGGGTATAAGGAGCTCTGTCCCTCTGGGGAAAGGTATATCTGTGCACACCGAAGAGTAGGGTTTGTGACACTTACTACAGCTGCTTTGTGTTAATAATCAAATTTTGTTCTCATTTTTGCCTGTGTTTTAGAAAAGGTGCAGAAAAAGATCCTGAAATACATATGGCTTTCACCAGGTAGAGGTGCATTGCTATTTTCACCTTTTCTTTCTGAGGACAATGAGTTACCCTTCATTCTTTTTATCTGAAGATACTTTATCTTATCACTCACCCGTGCATCTTTCCTCAGAGCTTGGATAACATTCCTTTTGATTATTAAGATGTTGCATTGTTGGAAAATGAATCAAGGAACGGCATTTATTGCCCAGTAGCATGATTTATGTACAGTGGAGCCTTGTCATAATCACAAAATGTCTAAATTTAGGCTTCTAATGCCAATTTATAAATGCTCCAGTTTTCAAAAGTGAAATGTGGCTATGAATTTATGCACTTATTTCAGTAGTGGCAGCTGAAATGTGCTAACATGCTTTGGAAGGAGCAGGGAGCAAGCAGCACATTGCTCACCCTACATGGCTACCCTGCAATAGATCTTTCAGAGCTTTGAGGAGTGAGTGTTTTTAATGGCTGTGTTGTATCATTAAATGGATAATTTCAAAAAGTTACACACTTTTGCTAGTCAGTGTCGAAGGTAAACAGATTTGGAATGTGCCAAAAATAGATTTCAAGCTGGGGTTTGTAAAAGTTGGCTCTTCTGGAGGGAGCAAACACTAATTCTGTTGGTCATGAAAACTGTGTCTTTGTCTCTATTGAGATTATGGTTTAAACCAGTAAATATGGAGTGCTAAAATATTATATATTATATATTATATATACACATACATATATATTAGAATTGATTTGGCTTTAATTTAATTTAATTTAATTTGGCAACCTTAGGTATTTAACAAGAAATGTACCTGAGGTTTTTTCATGTCTTCAAATGGTGAACTGAACACTCAGCTCAACGTAGCAGCCCTGATTTGCAGATAGACAACAGATGCATCTATATCATCTGTATTCAGAACACTGTTATTTCCCTTGTTGTTTTCTTTTTTTTTTTTTTTTACCATCACCTGATTCATGTAAGTAAAATCTGCTTTGTAAAGACACAGTTTTTTTTTGTTTTTTGTTTTTTTTTTTTAAATTTTTTTTTTAATTATTATTACCTGAAGGGACAAGTTCACACAATCTACCTTCCAGTTCCCACATTCATTTTTGGAGCTTGTTGGCTAACTTGATGGATTTGGTGGGTAAGTTAGAGATCTTAAAAGCTTCAAATGTGAATGTGTTTTTTAAAAAAAATTCAGGGAAATGCAAATGGGTGTTCCCTTCCCCAGACTGCTCAAGAAAAGACCTGAACTCAGGGATTTTTTTTCAATTTGTTCTTTGATATCAGTCATTAACTGGGCAGGTCTTGATAGCTGGGATGGCTCCAGAGCAGCCAGGGTGTGCTGCTTTGTGCTTGGCTGGCACCAGAGTTGCAGTGGCAGAGGAGAGCAAGGAAAAGGGAACTGAAGGAATTTGGGAAACTCGAGGGAAAAATAGGAAATCAGGCAAGTGGCAGTGTCCTTCACTGTTTTGTCTGCCCTTTGGATTACAACCTGCATGTAACACTGAAAATCAGTTTTTAAGCAGTTCTTGTTGCCATTTTGATTTCAGTTTGATGGCATATTCATCATGGGCAATGTTTCCTTTGTTTTCTGCTGACAGCAGAGTGCCTCCTTGTTCTTACATGTTGATATATGGCCTGAAATATGGATAGATTTGAGAGAGAATGTTGGTGTTGCCTTTAGCACAAATGATGTATGCATTTGCATTTCTGGAACACTTTCAGAGTTTCCCCATTTGCTTTTATCTCCTTTACAGAATGAGCAACAGTTCTCTAGTTTATCTTTCCTGAGGATCAGCACAGATTGTTGATTACAGGGCGCAATAAATTAACTTGTCGACTTTTGCCACATTTCATGTTGATGTTATATATCTGAACAATGTTGAAGATTTATAGAAAACTTTAAAATTTAATCCGAGATGTAAACGCTCGAGAACAAAAGGAGTTTTTAAAAAAACCTGGATTTTACTTCTAAAAGCCTGCTACGTAAAATTGCATGTCTCCATCTAGAACAAGCTTTTAAATTTTAATTGCTGAAGGGGTTTTTGAGTGATTTATTAGACACCTGGCTGCAAAACTGAAAGTATATCATTGTAATCCTATTGTTGTCCTTATTTGCCTAAACCAGAGAAACAGGGAATTTGAAAATACAGTGTTCATTGGAGTAAAAAGTAGGTTTTTATCCTATTGTGTTCTTGAGTTTGCTTTTAAAGGAATTTGTTTTCTTACTGTGTTTTAAAATAGATTGAAAAGCTTCACTGCAGTCACAATGTAATTCTTCTTTTTTTTTTTTTTTAATCTGAAATTACTAAATGGGTGGGAGAAATCGGTAAATTTTATTTTTTCAGTAGAGTCTAACAAATGGCTTATCCACTTGTGGGCAGCATATTTTGTTTTCCAGTTGCAATATATAGAAAAAATTCTCACCTCTCTATGCCATTTTGGCCTTCTAATCAGAACTTGGAACACATCAGTGTTTTGAGCTAGAAATATTACCCAAATTAAGCCTTTTTTCCACAAGTTGTTTGGAGCGAATTCTTGAATTCCACAAGAAGAGAACTAACTACTTTTAGCAGACAAATTTTAGTTTTTCATAAAGAATAAACTGTTTTCAGTCAAGTCACCTGCTTCCCTTTTTCAAATGTCTTGGTCTGAGGTCTCAGAGGAAAATCCACAGAAATTTCTTTTATGGTTTCAAAGGATCATAAAGTGATTAAAAAACTCAAAAAACCAAACAAGAAACAGGAATTTAATTACTAGTTCCTTTTTTTTCCTGTACATGTTTGTTACATGTAGAATTTCAGTTTTATCTTCTCAGATTTGAATAAATCCCCAAGTAATTTTTCTTCTTGAACTCTGTTAAGCAGTAAAAGACCCCGAATTCTACCAAAAATCTGAACAAGACCTTTAAAAAATTTTCTGAGTGGAAAGGTAAGGGTTCTTCGCTTGGTCTCCTCCTGCCCCTCTGTCTTCCCCCAGACAGAACCTTCCTTTTGCCCTTGGGCAGGTTTTTTTCCCCCCATTCCTTTACCATATAACCTTGGTTACATGTCTCTGAAAGGAGTTTGAGGGATCCCTGGGCAAGGGGCAAGTCAAACCTGAAAAAGGAAAATCATTCTTGCTCCCCAGAAACTAATTTGGACATTTACGTATTTTCTCAAGGTAATTTTTGTCTTTTAAAAGCAGCACCTCACTTTTTCTTTTTGTAGCCTTTCCATTTCTCCTGGAGTGTTCATTCCTAAATGCCTCATAAGTTTCCTTGCCTGTTGAAACTTTCAAGAACTCTGCTAACTGTGTTTTCTTTGTCAGTGATGCTTCTTTCCCTATAGCTATTTTTGCTTAGAATTTGTCTTGAATTCAGACACATTTTCCAAGAGCTCAGTTATTCCTCTTTTTTTTACTATTGGTAAGATTGACAGCCTGAGGTTCTTCACCATAATTGTTGCTTGAATTGTCTGGCAAGTTGGAATTTTCTGTGTTTTGGCAGGGCAGGGATGTGTGTTAATACCTCTTCTACTTGTTCTTTGGGTTTGATGTGTTAGAAACTATCCAAGACCAGAGTTTATTGTGGTGGTGTTAATGATGCAAGCTGAGAATTCAGCCTGTCTTGTTTCGTCACTCTGGCTTTTAAATGTTTTTAAGGATAATTCTGTGTTGCAAAGAAGGAAAAATAGTAATTACCTTGTAATGAACACTGGAATCTCTCCTCCCTGTTTGCACTGGACATGAGTTACCACATGCATGGCTCTGGGAGATTGGGAATTACCAGCAGAATCCCAGCAATGGCTGCTATGGAAGAACACAAATACCTGGGAACACTCTAAAGCATTTAAGAATTATTTCCTTTTAATCCATAGCAAATGTCACAAGTTTCATAAGTTTCATCACTTCCCTGAAGTGATGGTGGGTTGTTTTGGTTTTATTTTGTTTTGTTTTTTTCTTTTAAGTGGCATGTGGTAGCTCAGGTCGAGCAAAAACCTGGGCCTGGAGGAGAAAATTGCAAAGCCCTTTACAATGTGATAGATTTTTCCTTTCTAGTTTTCAGCATATAAATTCTAAATACTCTTAGGACTACCTTGATAACAAATAAGCTGTACAGTTCTTGGGCATCTTTTTTTCAATGCTCTTTTCTTGTACTTCCCTTGCTTTATGCAGTCCCTCTGTCACTCCTGTGAGAGAATGCCGATGATAATTTTAGCAAAATTTCTAAACCTGCCGAAGGTAGACTCCACTGTGCTCGAGGTAAAATCCACAATTTATTACAAGTCCTTGATCTGGAACATCCTCTTCAGGACGTTGCTGATGAAGTACAATCCTAATTTTTTGTCATTAATACCATGAACCACCAATGCTCTTCCGATGTTGCTGTGTGAGAAACCTTCCCAAACATATTGCCATGCCTCTCTCAACAAATTGGATTTTTGGAGGCTTTTCCCACTTTCTATCTGCCTTCACAGTATTTTCTTCCTCTTTCTATGCATGATTAGTGAGACAAAGGAAGATTTGAGCCTTATGGAGAGGGAGTCAGGTTGACTGGAGGTGAGAAGTGGCATTTGCATTTACAGTGTGTGTTTAGTGGCTTGGGACAACATCCTGGAAGTTTCCCATCTCAGCACGTTTGCTTTAAAAAATAGTAATAAAATAAAACTTCCTCATGCAGTTCTTTTCACTTCAGGGAAGTTTTGGTGACATCTATATTTTTGCTCTTGCTTTGGTGACAACAGTGTTAATATCAGTGCCATTAATATCAAGGGTTACTGGATATTGATTATATTGGAATAAAATTTTAAAGATAATTTTGCGCTGGGAATAATTTCTCTTTAAATTGCATAAAAATCAGTCTTTATTGTAAGAAAAAATAAATTGAGAAAGCTTTGAACAGCTACGTCAGTTTGTGATTAGATGAAGTGCCATGGATTTATTAATGGGACTGCTAAGAGAAGTATTGTTATGGCAATATTGAATTTAAGCTTTTATCTCTTTGTTCTTGTTGGGCAAAAAAAAAATGATTGCAGCAGATTTGAGAATGGGAATTTCACCCCAGGATTTTGTTTTATACAGATATAAAAGCATGCAGATGTGTACAGGCAAGCAAAGGGGTCTCCATATAAAACACTGGTTTAGGAGAGATATATCAAGCATTGCATAGTATGAGGGGATGCTTGGAGGCTTAAACTGAAACCAGGCAAAAATGTGCAGCCTTCCCCTTTTGTCTATAATAGGGTCGACATTGGGAACCATGATCCCTTTGATCTTTACATAAAACAGATGAAAATGCATAAATTGCTTCTAATCAGAAATGAATTAAAGGAAAATAGCCTCCCGGAGGACAAAGCACCCCAGGCACCCATCAACAGCCTCACCAAATGACAGACCTGGAGGAGACTTCAAAGCTGCCAACACAACTGCCACTGAAATCCACCAAGAATCAAGATGCCATTTAAAAAAAAATATATAAAATTCACAATTTACAAGTGCCCAGAACTCTCTCTTTAAGAAAAAGTGGCAGAAACATGCTATGTGGATTTGCTTTTTAAGCCACTAAATGTTCTTTTTCTTTTAGGAGACCTGATAAAGGCAAGACTCGCTTGTTTATTTTAGTCCAAAAATGTGCTCAGACGTGACAAACATTGGTAATTTTAGTGTCAGGCAGGTTTTATTTCATTTGAGTGGCATATTAGAAGCTGAAGTATATATTTTAGTGGAAGCAGATCAGATATTTATTGTAATTGCTTCCTTGGTTGTCATCTTTATTTGTCCCTGTGAACACAAGCGTGGTCAACATTCCTCAAATTGCAGAAGGAGGAAATGTAATATCAGGTTTGGTTTTGGAGGGGAGGGAAGGAAGATTTGAGGGAATAATTTTATTATGAGTGTTTTCTCTCTGTGGAGTAAAGAATAACTTTGTCTCAAGTTAAATCAGAATTTGGATCCTCTTCTAGCTCAGGTAACTCATTTAAATATTATTTAGATATTAATATCAGTAATGTTAAATGTAAGAAGTAGGCTTGAATAAGGAATATTAATTGCTGGTTTGTTTCAAGAGAGGTAACCTAAACATAAATTTTTACACTTTTGTTAGCATTCTGTCTAGGAGAAGATATCAAAACTTAAAGTTTGTAAAGATAGAGACTAACCACCATTTTATAGAGTACTAAAATTCCACTTTTGATAAGGGCTGATGTAGTCCCTACAACATAAATATTGTTTTAGGAAGGATTTTACCTGCTGCCAATTGTATACTCTGCTTATTCATTGTGTACAGCACAACTTCTACATCCAAGCCCAGATAAGGTGGCATAAAAAGAACAAATGACATTTCCAAATATGTAGCTGGCAATGAAATTGTTCAGGAGGCTGAATGATTTGCTGTAGGTGAGATCAGAAACGTTGCCTGATTCATTTTATAGGAACTTGTTTTCAGTTGCTTCTGACCTTAATTGCTATGACTGAAGTATGTTACGTCTACAGCTCTTGATTTTTGGGAAGAAGTAAAAAGATTTTACCAGTCTAAGGATGAAGCTAGGAAAAATTGCTGAGGATGTTCTTTCTCTAGACATTTTTAACGGTTCTCTCACTTCCTGAAGTCACTGATATCTCTGTTCCTTGGAGCAGACATTTTAAATAAGTTTTGAAAAAATTGGAGTTTATCTATGGCTCGTGAGACCTTCACCACTTTGCTTTCTGAAGCTTGCACCTTCAGTGAATGCACTGGTCTCTCTTTTGGGCCACTGACCCACCTGCACGTGGATGAGCAGAGATTGACTCCTGGCATCACAGAATAGCTGGACTTTCTTCAGGAAGGCTGATCCTGACTGATCCTATCAACAGCTGCACTGAAATGGCAGAAGGCTCTAAGGGAGAGCAGCAAGTCTGCCTCGTTCTGTCAGGTGGGATGAGAGCTACAAAGAGAGGAAAGTGAAGTCTGAAAATGAAGAAAAGAAAAATGTCTTGAATTGAACTTGATGGGCTGTTGCAGTGCAGAGCAAGAGCCTCTCTAATCCTGGGCTTTTTCTCAGCATGAAAAAAGATGTCTTTGCCACAGCTTGCACAGAAAATTGTCCCCTTTCCCTTAGCATTTGCTCTGTTTCTGCCTAACAGCAAAACCTCTTCTTATATTGAGTCATACTGCATTGACTGGTCAGCATATAAAGCCTGAAAACAAAGTCAATCATTCCTTCCTTTCCTGAGTACCTGGAAGATTTTTGCAGATAATAAGCTTCAGTGCTGCTGTTTGTTTCTCCTATTATAAACTTTTTATCATTTTGGATCCTTTGAATTAGACAGGGCCTTGTGTTGTTGGGACTCCCATCTATGTCATACCTTGGCAAAAAGAAACCTCAGTTCACCCTGAGTGAAAGTGGGTGTTGGAACACAGCAAAAATGTTTGCCTTCTTTGGGATATCAAGTGGCACAGGTACAAATTGCTACTGCAAGGCAACACAACGGCCAAACAGGCTTTCTTTTTTTTTTTGTTTTTTTTTTTTTTTGTTTTTTTTTTTTTTTTGTTTTGTTTTGTTTTTTTTTAAGAAGGAACTCCTTTTCTTAAATCCCCTTTCTGGATGCAAGGGATTTTTTTACTATTTCTTTCATGTTTGCTGTGTAACTCTACATGGAAAGGAGAGATCATGTGTGACCATCTGCATAAAGCAATCAGTGTATGGATTCATCAGACTCTCAGCAATAATTTCAGGCTCCCCTTAAGGTGGATTGTGTATTAATCAGCTGAGTGCCAAATGCTGCTACTTCTAAACTGGGCTCACAGGGCCATGAGGTGCCTCAGGGATCTGATGCACAATCTGGGACAATTTATCTTGGAATGGTTGTTTCCTTTTGCTGCCTCTGCTTTGGGGACAATTCAGTAGCTGGTGTAACAGGACCACAGGGTACAGTCGGCAAATGAAGGAAAACTGAAATTGGTGCAAGTGCACCGTTGGCACTGAGCTGGACCTTGCATCAGTGCAGGACTGAAATCCCAGTTTCACAAGCAGCTTAGCCATTCTGCAACAGGGTGAGAACCCCTTTGTTGCCTAGGAAAAGAGAATTAGGGGTACAGCTGGTAGGAGCTATTGCATTTGTCTGGTGGTAATCTGCCCTGCTCAAGAACTGGCACACTGAACTAGAGCAATTGTGTCCTTTATCCTTTCTCTCAATCTTTCAGCATTCCCACTCAAAAGCAGTGTAGACAAGGAATAAACAATTTAAGGCCTTAAGGACTGCAATGCTTGGCTGTAAAGAGAAGTCTGGTTCACGTTCTAGGTACATCCCCCAGAAACAAAGGTATTTTTAAAGGAATTTATGTACAGGATTTCTCTACCTGCACTGAAGCCAGGGTTTGTGCAACTGAGATTTTTCTGCTTATAAATGACCCAAACAAACAGCTCTCAAAAACTTTTAAACTTCTTCAGACACAATAAGTTTGTTTGTGTTGAACAGGAGCAATTGCATTTTGCATGCCATCAATGGCAGTTCCCTCTGATGATGATAATTTGATCAAGAGTGTGTATTCAGTCTTTCTGCTGTTCCATAATTACTTTGGGAATTGGGTAATGGTATTTCTGATGTGAAAGGCTTTTATCCTGGCAGGGATGAGATGTGTAGTGGCTACCATGCTTCTGGGGTTTCATTGTAGAAGCCCAGTCTTTAACAGCTTTTAGTATATCTGTTTGTCAAAATATCATTCTTCTCCTTTTTCTTCATCATTGTCTTTGTCATCATCATCAACTTGGTCAGGAATTTGTCACCCTTATGGCCTTTCAATCCACAGAGGTGGAGTTGTCATGTGGCCTTGTGTTTGTTTGTGCCTAAATTTACCTTTTGATTTGAGTGTGCCTCCTTTTTCAGGGCTGTGACCAAGCAATGCAGTGAATTTAAATTTTCAGATTCCCTACAATCTCATTTTATCCAGGAAGGACAAAGATGGTTCTCAGGGTCTCCAGTTTGTTCACTCCTTTGCCTTCAGTGACTGAACAGATAACTATAACCATGACCACTGATAATAGTTTTGTCCCCAGCCTCCTCTTCAGAGACAAAAAAAAGACTAGAAGAAGCTGCTGTTTACCTGCCTATAACTCAGTGCAAGATATTTGGGGCATGGTGAGGTCTGCTGGTGATTTGGCCTCCCAGAGGGGTTGGCAGAGGGAAGGATTTTCCCCTCCTGACCATGTGGAGGACAGAAGAGCAAAGCCTGCAAGCATGGCTCAGTCTCTGAGGAACATGTCACTGTGAGATGCCTCTCCTTGTTCCAGCCTCTTCAGCAAGCTGCATCATCATCATAATAATGGCAAAATAATGTAAACTGTGCCTGGTTGGGGTTACTTTTACTGCCAGGCTTGTGTTTGTTCAGCAGCTCTTAATGATCATCTGTGATATTGGAGTGCAGGGGGCTGAACAGTGGGGAAAAGGAATGGGTACAGATGTCTCAGGGTAAATAAATAATTGATGGAAGATAGACTTGCTAGGTCACAGTGTCCACTCAACTTCTGCTGCTGTGCTGGGGAGGAACAGGACTGTTCCAGGCACATTCTGAAGGATCCTCTCCTTGTGGAGCTGTTGTGCCCAGCTGACTCCAGCTGGAAAAGCCTTGCCCGTATCACAGGTTCCCATTATCTCTCCTGAGAATGCAGTTTTAAGAGGCATCTTTTTGGCAGCCCTGTCAGCTGACACAGCTCTCATTCTGCCCTTGCATCAGTAGCATAATTGCACTGGCAAACTGTTTGTGGGGTTGCTTGGTGTGCTATTTCATGGAATTGAACTGGTTTTAAATGGAACATTTTCCTTTGAGTGCCTTATAAGCAGCTGTACCAGCATAGCTGAAGGGAGATCAGCAGCTTTGGCTTTTTTTAAAGAGGTCTGTTGTCAGGACCTTCACGCTCCTTTGAAGGTATAATGCTAAAAATTTTTGGCAAAAGGTGTGCAGAAGCCTGCACAAGAAGGTTCTAGAAAAATGGTGTTTCCATGATATTGGTGACTCAAGAGGGATGTGTGACCATTATATCAGCAGCCTCAAATACTGTGCAGTGGAATCCCTTGTAGATATTTTTTGACAAAATTTACCTTTATAAATTCTGCCTTTAGTTGTATTGAGCAAATGTGAGTTGAGTATAGCCAGTAATATAAAATACAGCTGGGTTTTTTTGGTTGTTGGTGGTGGTTGGTTGGTTTTTAAAATTGGATTACATTAAGATGAAGAAGAAAATAGCAGGTGGAAAAGTAGAATGAGGAGAAGGACTGCACCTGAAGCAAGGGTTAGGTTTATGAGGAGGAGCATGTGGGACACAAGAGCACCATTAAAGAAGTTGATTGTTCTGAATCCTAGAATCCAGTGTATATTGGGCTAGGCCTGGGAATAATAGGATGCTTTTATTGGAAATGAGGAGCCTGGAGAGCCCACAATGCCTTTAAGAGGGGGCTCAAAGGATTAGGTACTACCAAAGCAGCATTGAGAACAGGGACCCTGCAGCATCCTAGGTAGAAATGGAGCTTTTGTGGGTGTTATTTACCAAAAACTGTTTCCTTTTACTGAGCAGTTGTGAACAACATGGCTGTTTTTCCCAAGAAAAGGTCACAGATTATTTTTTTAAAGGTCCTAGGTATAGCAGTGAGTGAGTTTCAAAAATAAACACTGTAAAATGTAAGCAATCAAACCATTTTTTGGTGCAAAATTACCTCACTTTCCACTTCCAAAAAAGAAAAGTCAGCCTGATGAGGACTTACTTGTGTTTCAGCTCACACAGATGAAGATTTGCAAAGTTATTCACAACTTTAAGAAGAGTTGTAAGATTAGTAAGGTGGTTTGCCACTTCTAATTGGGAAGCTGCCACCCTGCCCATAACAATAAAAGGTTGGGCACTGGATGACATGGTTTACTAATACCATAATTTCTGCCTTTAATCTTTTAAGTAAACATTCTTCAAGACTTGTATTTTTGAATTATCCATTTCTTGGATAATGGTTTAAGATATATATACGCGTAGGTTGATTTCCATTTACCAAGCAGGTAAATCCTGCTATAGAGACAATTTAATTGACTTTCACCCCCAAAATAGGTCATCTATCAGGATCTAAGCATTTCTTTTATATGAAAAACAACCAGGGACTAAATCAAAAATATTGCCACTGAAGTTTTATTGTAGGTAATTTGAGGAATGAAAGACACAAATTTAAACAGGCAGAGACTGGGATGAGCCTTGTTTGAAAGAAATAGTTATATTGTATAATATATTTCTAGATCACAAAATAATAAATTGCACTTTTAATTGCGACGTTTGATATGTTTGCATTGAAATAGGTTTATTTTTCATCCTCTGTGAGGGACAGGCGTGAAGTTGAGGTCAGCACAAGGATTGGAAGTTGGTGTTTGGAACACAAGGTGGTGCCATTGTGTAAAGTTGTGCTTCTGTGGAGTTTCTGAAGGCAGCGAAGGTGAAAACGGTGTTTAAAAACTTGTGAGAAATGTGTGCAGAGGAGTTAGCCGTTTTAAATGAAAGATTTGTAGCAGAGGGTGGAGGGGAGTGTGCCTGGAGTTCTGGTTTTGTGATATGCAGAAGGAAAAGGGATCTCTCAGGAAAGAGCTGTATGATAAATTGATGCTTTATTTTGACTTTAAGTCTGCTTGCAAGTATTTTCCTTTTTTGGTTTCAAAGAGGGAGAGAGAACTTAACTCACAGTGTGACTCTAGGAACTATCTCCTAGCAGCTTTATATTGTGAATATATCAAAACAAGCTTCCCTTGTGTTACTTCAAATACACCCTAAAATGCCTTAGGATTAAAGCAATCATCTGTAATACAATATCTGGGGCTCATCGTTGATTGGCTCAAAACATGAAATCCAGCTTTTTTTTTTTTTTCTTGGAACAGTCAGTGTGTTTCCTTCATTGTCTGCTTTACCAAAATTCTGCATTCCTTGTCTAATCCTGAGATATTAAAATAATTAAGTGGGATAGTCACAGTTTCACTAATGAAGCATAATTGAGCTTTGGAATACTTTGATATTAAAATGAAAAAGAAGATATAAAAATGGATTTGCTGAGCATGTGCACATTATTCCTATATATTTCTCCCTGATTTGGGCAGTAACTGGGGAGCTGGCTTGCCTAAGGACATTTGGGCTGTCCAGCTAACAGTTTTTTTAGCCTGCAAATCTTTATCACAATATATATACAACCCCGCTTGTTGCAACTGTGAGAAGAGTTAGTTCTAACTAAAGTAATCATTATAACTTTAAGGTGTGAAAATTCGATTGCGTCAATGTTTATTCTTTTAGGTAAAGTGGTCTAAAGAAAATCACCAGTTTTGCAATAGGCATTCAGATCTGGTTGCTGTATGTAAATGATACGTTTTTAATTAACTTGTTGGAAGAAATGTTTGACTTCATTCAGCAAATGCTATAGAATGATTGTTCCTATTGAGTCAGATAAAATATTATTTAGTGTGCTTTGTTACTTAAATATATCAGGTCCTAATAACAATTTATGTGACCTAGAAAACACCAAAGAGTTGGCATCAATTTTCAAATTACTTCTTTCTTTCAGAGCAAGAATCCTGTACTGTAATAATGTCTTACACACAGGGTTGCTTATTATAGATGTTGCATGCACTTTAACTGCTGTGCAAAGCACCTCTCCCATGTAATTACACAAACATATTCTTAATTAATATGACTTGTGTTAGCGTGATCGAGCAATGGGAGATTTTTTTAGGGGTGTGTTTTGCAATGCTGAATGAGGGCTGACAAATGTGGAATGTAGTCATCAAATATCACACATCTCATGAAGGAATCCTTGGAAAGGACAATGGCCAGGACAGCTGTGAGACCTCAATGAGCCACCTTTACAAGTCCTCAAATATGTGTTGGATGCAGGAATTGTGGTATCCCAGCTCTTCCTGACCCTTAAGGATCTTTCTGGAAAGGTGTTGTCAGATACGAAGAGCACTCAGGGGAACCGGAATAGTTTGTTTACTCCTTGTGGAGCAACTTGACTCTGTCAAAGTGAAATGCCTCTCCATAGCTCCAGCCTGCTGGAGTGATGTATTTTGTGTTCTCTGCTTTTGTAATTTAACCACGGGGTATCCTGGAGGTAGGGCCTATCGTGCAATGTTGTGTTGCTCAGTTCCATGCTGTGGATCAGTTGCTTTTTTATTATTTTTTTTAACCTGTTGGTGCAATTCTTCATATGTCAATGCCTGCAATACTTGCAGAAGTTTTGGTATTGGGAATGAAGCTGGAAAATTTATGGTTGGTTTCCCCCTGTCCATTAATTTTGCCATTCTGTTTTGAACTGCTGCAAGGCAGCACGGAGCATATGTCATAGATCATGATAATCATTAATGGAAATTAGTTTGCACGTGTTTAGTCTTGTAGGGAGATGCTTTTGGGTCTGTGATTTCATAAAATGTTTGAAGTTATGGCCATACAGCTACTGAAGGAGTAGGAGCAGGTAGGTGAAGAGAGCAGTTCCTTCCTCAGGATATTTATTGGAAGCTGTTTTCTTTGGTGGAGTGCTGCTTTAGGGATAGATCAGCTGGTTGCTGATGTTCATGAAGAAGCAGTGTAATGGTGCACAACAGTGGTAGAAGCAAAAATTCAGTGTAACACAGGCCACTGACCATCTCTGAACACCCTCCAGGGAGCTGGGTGGGCAGGGGAGCTTCTGGCAGTGCCAACAGGCATTTTGCCATTCCCATCTGAAAGCTCCCTCAGTTGCAAACCGGTTGAATATTGGGAAACAGCTGTTGGGACTGTTGTGGAAATTTCTGATGCTTTTAGGGAGGAGGCTGCTGTGAAACGCAACAGCAGTGGGGATGTTTTATAAATGGAGTGCTCAACACATTTATTAGGTAAGCAAAAATGCCTCACCTCTCTCCCCTTCTCCCATTACCCTATGCAAACAAAAGTCTTGATGGGAAAAAATATTTTATTTAGGATGCCACAAGCAGACAACATCAGGTATGGACAAATACAGTTAAGTCCTCCAGCTAATACTGCCCATGGGAGTAGGTCAGAGGAGAAGAGATGTCAGCAATTCAGTCACGATAGATAAACCTGTGCAAGGTGTCTCGAGGCAGCTTCCAGGAGATGGCAAAGACTTATGTTCCAAAAATCACTGGAGAAAACAATTGAGATAACACTGCTGCTGTTGACCAGGATGGCATTCCCTCCCTGGGGATGCAGCAGTGCAAAGGGAGCACTGACTCCCAGTGTGAAGGAAACACTGGACATGGCAGCAGGCATGCCAGAGTCTTTGCCTCTTGTTTTCTCATGAGCTGAAGGCATGAAAAAGATGTGGCTCCTGTAGTGTCTGTGTTTCTGGTGGCACTGAAAAGACACATTTCTGATTGTCTTTAAAGAGAGCTTTCAGCAGCTTTCTGCATAGTCCTGGGGAGTGCATGGGTATGGATGCAAGACCTGCTCAGATGTGAAACAGAGTGACAGGCTGCCTGAAGGATGGGTAGGATTGTGTCTGTAAAACCAGAAAACCAACAAACATGCTCTATAAAAAAATTCCTTTTCATTTACAGTGACATAAAACATCAAAAATTTAGCTCAATTAAAGCATGAGGACATCACTTCAGGGAGGTCAGCTTAAGTGCCCTATGTGTTTGAATGTCTTTTTTTAGACAAGCCCTGTGTTCTGCTGATTGCCCTTCCTCATAGATGTGTGGCTTCACTAGAGCCATACTCATTTGGCTGAGTTTTCCCATGACTGCTCAATAACAGTACAGAGGGAAACCCACAGAGAATTAATCCAGTCATGGTTGTGCTAATTTCCAAAGAGGCAACTGAAAATAAGGGGAGTTTGTAATAAATGCAATATAAAACCTGTTTACATGACTGATTCTCCACCTCAACCCCCACCAGTGTGACCTTACCTCATTCCAGATTTCCCAGTTCTAACTGAAAGCATTTTTGTTGAAGAATGCTACCAGGAAAATTCCCTTTTTTATCTTGGCTATGAAAGGCTTGTATGAAAGACCTTTCAATGGGAAGGGAGAATCTGTCTAAATGTGTTGCTATTGAAAGAGGATTGGTATATTGATATTCTTAGGAGGACTATACATTTAATCTTTGATCTAGAAATGATTTCAAGGGTCCGCTCATAAGCCAAAAGAATTTCAATCTAAATGTGCCATCTTCAGCTGCAGGTATAAGCAAAAGAATTGTACATTTTTCTGAGTGAGTTTTCTCAAATATGGTTTCACTGGATAATTTTAGGGGGTTTCCTCTATCTTCATTTGGGTGGTATATTATTTAAAGATAAAGCAATTTGTACAGGCTCCATGCAAGTGATTTTTTTTTTTGGTTCTGTATTCGGGGAGGAAAGTAGATTCTCCTCTTCAAGATAATAGTGGTAACACCAACACACTGTTTCCAGGACAGATGCATAAAATTGGGTATTATACCTGATGTATTCCAGTCTGATCCCCAAGAAGAGTAATTTTAAGGAAGGCAAGGTAAATCTTTATGTCTGAAAAGAAGATTTATTCCAAATTTTAGCACGTGAATATGATTTGAAGCACTTGTTTTGGCACTTTTGTTTCTTTAAGCTGTAGTGGAGCTTGAAATTATGACCTTAACTGGTAAAGTAAGCTTCTAAATTAATCTTTTAAAAATAGTAAGGGTATATTCTTGCAAATGGGAGGAAAAAATGATGACAATATGTCCCCCACCCCTGCTTTTCAAAAACAGGGGGCAGCTGCTGATTTTGATCTTAGAAGCCCTTCCCACCTTCATATTTTCATAACCTAAATAACAAACATTGTTCCCCATCTTTCCACAGTGCCTCAGTCACTGCTTGCAGACACCTCTGTTGACCCAGTTGTGTTTGGGCTTTTTGGTAGGTGTATGGGATAATTCCCAATTCTTTCAGACTACTGACTTTCCTTAATGCTTATATCTTCAGAAATATAAGTATAAACACATGCTGTTCCCAATGACAGTGGATGCTGTTCCACCACTGTTTGTTTAATGATAGGAAAAATCCAACTCAATCTATACATTATTTGTGTAAAACATACAATTAACTAAACTCAGCCTTTATGAAGTAAACATGCACTTTGGATTATCTGTTCAGTGGGAATAATACAGACATTACACCCATCCTGATATGTAGAAGATGATCCATGGGGGGAAAAGATACATGTGCATAAGTCAATTACTGGAGAATAGAGTCCTTAATTTCTTCAGGCTCTATAAAAAGGAATTTTGGCATCTGTACATATTTATTTTAGAGATATAGGGGTAAATCTTCAGCACAGAGCACGGGGAGTTAACCATGGAACATTCATTAATGTTAATGGGATTTCTATGGCTAATTCCCCACACTGAAAATTTAGCCCAAAGAGATTTGAAAAGTGATGTTGAGAAGCAAGTTGGTCTGTTAGTCTCATTACTCTCATGTTATTAACTGCTCTATCTGCCACTGCCTTTGTATGAGCACTGAGATATTACACTTAACAGTCAATAATAAGGGGCTGGATTCTAAGTACACATTCTATGAGGAGGTAAAATAATCCGGTTATACAAGCAAATTTTGGATATTTTCGTTGAAAAAAAACCCTGCAAAACCATAGACTAGAAGGGGAAAATACCTTTTAAGGCATATTTTTAGACAGCAGAGATGGTTTACATTTCTAGTACAGCTTTAGCACCGAAAGGATTTTTTATTTTCTTACATAGTATTTTACTATTGAGGTGCAACTTCAGAGCTGGCCAGCTTGTGCAGGGGATGATTGGACCCACTGACTTCCACATCTCTTCTAGCACAAATTATTTTAAGATTTAGACTTAGTGTAGCATTTTTCTTCGGCCAATTGGCTTTTTCTTTTGTAAAAGTTAATTGAGGTAAGAGAGGACATTCAGTTTCTGTTCATCTTCAAATTTTGAAGAATGGTTGGAACTTGGGAAAACATTAGAAAGCTGCTTTATATACTAAATGGAGAATATTATTTTAAAAGGAAATACAGGCTCCAATGAAAAAAGTTTGTCAGATTCATGATGCTCTTTTTCTGTGTTAAGGATATGCAACAAAGACTGTATGTGAAACGTAGATGTGTTTGTGTGCATACATATATCAACATTTCTTTTTTTTTTTTTTTTTTTTTTTTTTTAAATTTTAGCAATTTCCCTTGCTTTTTAGGGAAGCTGTTAAATTGCTCTTCCAGTTGTGATTCAGAGCAGTCAGGAACCAGCCATTAGAGGGTGCTTCTGCACCAAGGAGCTCTCTTTCCTTGAAACCCAATTTACTTAACTTTAAGTATCTGTAGATTTAACAAGGAATCATTTTATGTTTCCTAGAATTATCCATTTTCTTCTTTAATTTGCGTTCCTTCCCGAACTACTGTTCTTGGAATTCAGAGGATTAAGATGCAGATAACCAAACGTGATTGAGAGAAGGTGGAACGATTCAAAACAGCAAAATTATTCCATTTTGTAATTGTTACTGTAAAAACCAAAGAAAATATACATGGACCCCATGCAAATGAAAAATGGGCTGATCTCTTACCTAATTAATGACAGAGATGAGCATCTGTATATTATAGCACTTGCCACATTATTACTGCCTTGTTTAGAAATAGATTCATTCGTTATAACTCCCCTGCATATATTTGCAGCAAGAATAGTAAAATAGATGCAGTTTGCAAATTTCTGCCGTTGCTTGTAGAGATTTAAAAATAAAACTCTCAGTGCAATACAGCTGGGTTTTTTGTTTTTTTTTTTCCTCGAGAATGATCATGATTCCTCATTCAGTAGCAAACTTAAAAATGCTGTGTCTCTGCTGTAAGAATGTGCAGGCAGCAGAGTAGGGAACAGGATTTCTAGCTGTTTGTCCTAGGAATACAAATTTAAAGCCTGCACTTCTGACCCAGGACATTGGTGCAAGGTGAGCGAGGGAGAATGGAAATAAAAAAGATTTCTGAGAGAAAATTCTGCTGTCATGGAATCAGTTCCTAAGACTGATTGAGTAAAAGCTATTAAAATTCAAAAGTGGAACAGAGCACAAAGCAGCACATCTCAGTTCTGTGCCCAGGAATGGTCACGAGCTCTCAGCAAAGAAATATGCCACCTGCAAGTCTTTGTTAAAGCCAGCCCGTGGAGATGGTGATTCTGAAAATGCTCCTTCTGGAGAAGTTGATACATCTTTGCACTAATTTTCAGATTCAAGGTAAGGATTTCTGATCTCCAACAGCTTTACAAAGCTGCCCAAACTTCCAAAGACCGTCTCAGCTAAAATGTTGGTTGACAGCTGGAGGAACTGGCACAAATCTTGGAAAGGAAAGGGATCAAAGCTTTCTTCTTGAGCTGCTTCTTCAGAAAGCCTCCCAAGCTTTAAAAAGCACAGCCAAATGTCCCTTCAGGTGTAAATGTCCACATCTTTATTGCACCAATCTATGCTGATATGCTCATTGTAGCATATTTACACGAAGAGCTGCTGGCACTGCTGGCTCCAGTTTTACATGCCCAGCACAATATCTTTTCTGAGACTGTGAGGACCTTTCTTCTCAAAAGGCAATGTTTACATTGCAGGAAGACATGGAATGAAAATGGGTGAATCTTCCTGACGTCATGTTCACTGCCAGCTTGGGAATTCAGTATTTGCATACATATTTAAATAATGTGAATTTCAGCATCAGTGGATGTGCTTTGTGGAGGTGACGTGCATTGTTGTATAACCAATTTAATTCTAATTCTCCCAAGACATTGTTTGATACTCATTTATGGGGTTTTTTTATCTGTTAAAAGATGTACATTTTTAGTGCCTGCACTGTCTAGTTCTGACTCAAGTAATTTTTTTTTCATTTTGAGAGTGAAACCTAGGCAAAAGTAAGACATCTTTCTTTAGCATGGACTGAATTATTGGATACTGTGAATTACTGGGTGTTGGATATCCTTTCTATATAAAATTTGAACCTTCTGAATAAACACAGAGGTAACTGGAAGCATGTGAGTGCTTTGAAGGTATTGGGCATTGAGGGTTGTGTCATGTCATTTTAAAGGTAGCTGTTCACAGATTTTCAAGAACATTTTTAGATGAGACCTGTGGAAACAATACAAGAAGATGCTAAGGAAATCTGTAATACAACAGTTTATAATGTTTGCCCAGCAGTCTGATGTGTTTGGCACTATCCTTGTGCAAATCAGAATAATACTGTACCTTGGAACAAAATATTGGTGTGCACACTCCTCCCACCAGGAGCTTGGGTCAATCAACCCAGCAGTTGTTTTTCTTCTGAGCTGAATGATAACAGGATCCAGTTTTAAGTTAAAAACTCTTTGAAAATGAGCTACACGGATTTTTCTGCTGGTGGCATATTTGAGTAGCTGTTGTAAATCTCTGGTTGAGTTCACAACTGGTGTTTTAAAATTAGAAGCAGGTAACAATGACTGATTAATTGAAAATGGAGTCTACCTAATCTTATACTTCTGTAAGTTAATTACACCTTCTGGTATTATGTTTTATAATTTTAACAGGCTTGATTCCTTCAGTAAATATTTCTTGCATTAACAAGAACTGCTTCATATGACTTTTTTTTCCAATAAGTACCATAAATCCATTAGTTAATGATGTGAGGAGAGCAGATAAACGTTGTAATGAAAAGAAAGGATAGATGAACAAAAATACTGCATACTCTTAACATGCGACTGAAGATAGTAAGGTGACACACATTTTATTTCTGTGTATCTTGTCTCCTTCAAACCTGTCTACTAGAAAAACACCTTCAATATACAGCTGAACTAGTAAAACAATAACCCTGAAGCCAGAGAACATATCACCAGTATTATCTAAAAAAAAATAGGGGAACAATTCACATTTCTCTCCATAATTTGACTGTGTGTTGGGAAGATGCTGCAATCTAGCTGGTTGTTTCTGAAGTATTAAGAGTTGCCTAAAAAATGCATTTTACATTTTCATTTAACACATAATACCTATGACTTTCACCACCACATTATTTTACAGAAGCTAAGATGAACTACTGGTTCACACCAGCCAGAATTTAGAGCTCTTGCATACATGAAACTGGGGCCGGTGGTTGAAATTTCCTCTCCATCAGTATCAGTATTTAGTATAGCAAATAAAGCTACTGTAATGTTCTGCTTTTTCAGGCAGACGGAGTTAATCTTCAAGTGGCACCCAACAGCATTTATCCAATGGTGACAGTGTTATAAGAAAGTTTTCCTTAAAAGTTTTGGCTGGTATCTATTGTCTATGTGATCTCTTTGCAGACCTTAAAACTCGATTTCTCTTTATTGTAGATGCTGAAATGTATAGGAATGGTGCTGGAAGTTAGGAAATCTATTGCCATTATGTTGCAGGACAGCTTTGAGACCAAAACTGTTTTAAATACTGGGCAAAGGCAACTGCAGGGATCTCACTGACAGCTGCTCTTACTCTGCTCCCATAAGAGGTAGAATGAAGCTGATCTGAGCTTTTGACCATTTTGGACATATCTTGTTTGCATTTTTAATGAGGCAGTTTTCTGACATTAGCTGTACTTACAGACTGATTATTTTACTGTCGTGGTTTTCTCAAGGGTGGTAGAAGAGTTTGTAGCTCAATATTAAAATCTGTATATTTTAGTTTGTGTGCAACCCCACTGCTCAACAGTCTCATTGTAATTATGAAAATGGTTAGACAAATGCATTTTATTCTTCAAAGTTATTTTCCCTTTTGCATATCTGCATAATTAGAACACAACATAAACTGTACTGTAACATTCCAATCAGGAATTAATTATATTGTAACATGAAATTTTTTTTTCCCAACTGCAAAGGTGAGTATGGCTTAAAATTGAAAAATATTGGTCCTTTTCATAGAAACTTGTTTGAAGATCATAATGGAGTACAAAAGAAGAAAAGCTTTTTGTTTGTGTTTGCAATCAAATCTTTCTTAAAAGGAAGTCTGACACACAGGCATTGTAGTTTCTTTAATATTACATTGAAGAAACCAAGATACAAGTCTCACTGGATTAACTAGAATTCAAGTATAGCAGAAAAAAAAACCCATTAAAAAATAAATGCTCACAAACAAGAATCTCAATGAGCCTTGCAAAAGGCTATTCAGAGGTGATTTTCAAATATTAATAAAGCTTAATTTATTGCTTGCCTAATTTATTGGCTGCATCTAAACAAAATAGGTCAACATAAAATAGCTACTGGAAATTATTTAAATGTAAAAACATTCTAAAAAGGAATGCAAAAAAACAACATTTAAAGATGTTGTAGATCTAAAAATAATCTGTTTGTTCTAGAAAATTTATTCAACTCATACAATATACTCAGAAATACATTTCTGTTTTTTGAAGGCATCTTGCAAATTTGCAAGATTTATAAATGAAATCGATGTGTTTACCAGTGTTCTTCAGAAAATTCTTTAAATGCACACTCAGTGAACATGCAGAGTATAAAATGTTAAAGGCCAGAGCTGTACACTTCAGCCAGAAATTAGTTGGTACAGCTCATAAATGGAAAACTAAATAGTTGTTGATGCTGATTTTCGAGTGCTGCTCTTTACCTGACATCTCTGCAGATCTGGTTAGTTGTGTGATAGCTAAATCTGAAATACTGCATAAAAATATAGAAGAATCTTATTTGTTTAGGTACAAATATGGTTAAAATTCAGACTGAGCTGTGGTTTAACCCTTTGCTTTGCACTTAATTGTTGTTCATCACTGTTTATTTCACAGCAGCCCATGCTGCAAGGCAGCTGGTGAGCTGGGATGCACAAGAGGCAATGCATAAGAGGCACAAATGGAAAGAAACAATTTAGATCTGCTGTCTGCAGCACTGCTGTAAGCCCACACATTTACATCCTTCATTTTCCATGAGAACTACTGTTCTAAGTTTATAGAGCTGCCAATATAAACTTTCTTGCAAACAGCAATTGCAACAATGGTAGGGCAGTGGAGCAAAGACTTTTCCTGTGCTTGGATTATTTGCAGGCCCTTCCACCTTCTTTCTGCTTAGCTAAAAAAAAAAAAATAAGAGAGATTTTGTTTTCTTCTCCTTTGGCTGGTGATAAGAAAACACTGCTACAAAATTTTATGACCTGCTGGCCTTTAGTATTGAAAAATTGGGTTATTTACAACAGCAATCACTATCTAAAAGAATGTCGTCAAACAGCTTGACATTTAGTGCTTCTGTAATTGCCTTATGTTGTGTCAGCACTGGATATCTGTAGTTTGGATCACTTATCTACTATCTGGTTTATATAAAGGCCTTCAGGGTCTTTATCAAAATGTGTGTATGAACTTTTCCCTCTGTGAAGTGAAAACCCAGGTCAATTATATCTATTTTCTGTGACCTCCTTAACTTTTCACACCCACTGTGTCTGGGAGTTGTTATGGGTTGTAATACCCGCCTGCAGTATCAATTGGAGAAGGGTTCTCAGCTTCATTAAGGTTGTCAGAGGCGTGGCTGATACATAAACTCAAGTGTCTTCTTGACAAATAGCATTACCTCCCTCAAATTAATTCCGCTGCACCGTTGTTAATCTCATTATCAGTGTGGTTAATCAATAGCTGTCTTTGGGAAGAGCGGGCCAATAATGCGCGTCGTGAGCGCGTTTCTGCAGGCAGGAGCCACGGCAGCGTGGCAGAATTCAGCTGCTGATCCTGTCACCTTCTCCTGGAGGAAGAACTCAGCAGAAGCCAGGCCTGGGTTTTGACACATGAACAATCAATTTGGTGGCAACGAGTTACCCCAATATCGATTTTCTGTAGTATTTTCGCACATGTCCTTGAACTTCAGCACCCTCTAACTAGCAGACAGAGTTTTCAGTTCAGAGCTCAGAGGAGGAACTGGGCAGCTGTCTAAGCCAACAACTCCCATTCTGAATAATGTGCCTTTTTGCCCAATTAATTGTGCAAGAAATAATTGATATCAGCTGGAAATTAAATATTTGTTCTGTTTTACAGAGTATTTTTTTGAGCATTTACAGATTTTCAGTAACTTTGTATCAAATAATGTTCTTAAGGACCTCTATGTGTATATTATAGTTAAATATGCAAATATATTAAAGTATGAAAACTCAGTAAATAGAACCATCATCACGAAAAAGAGGATTATTTTCAGATTCACAAAACAATAAAACAAACCTCACAAAAAATAATTTAATGGAACATGATACAACTCTACAGCATATGGGAATAAATTTGCAATGTACAATTTTCGTGCCAGAATTCTTGAGTTATCAGATAATGTATTTCCTTTCCATGATTATTCTGCAAGCCATATTTAGGCCTTTCCTACAATAGAAGTTTCAGTGTAAAAGTGCTCCTGTGTGTTGTTCACCCATCTACAAAATAGTTTTCCTATTTAGATTGGGGAAGTTAGAATAATTAAAAGAATCCGTTTCATTCATGTGCTTGGCAAAAATATTCTGAATCGTTTGAGTCTGAAGAGGAAAAAAAGTAGCAACAGTAAATATTTGCCTAGAGATTCAGATGTGTGGTAATTGATCAACTTTTTATTTGTGTTTGTTGAAAATATTCTTAAACCAATATTGTAATGAATGAATTATTATGTGCTGAATAGATTTATAGAAGCATGCCTGTATTTCTACTTCTTGAAATCAGAGGTTGACTTTAGTGACAGGGGATCTGATCTTCATTTATACTACAAAATATTCTTTTTTATAGTTCTTTTCTCCATGGAAAAGGGATTTAAAGGAGAAATGAATGAATATGAGAATGAAGCCCACTGTGCTGCTGAAGATAGCCAGCATCTCAGACAGGGGGATTCAGTAATTGTGAGAAAGGACTGGCCTAGGCTCAGAAAGAAATAACTGAAGGTGAGGGGTTGAAGCTCAAAAAGCATCTAAGAGAAAGGGAGGGAAAGGAAAGGAAGAGAAGCCCAATCCTTCTTGTGCAGTTAAATGCAGGTATCAGGGAGCCAACACAGTTTTAAGAATGGGGACTACCGAAGCCAGCCTGCAGTTATCATTCCAGAGTGGATTAATAGCCCATTCCACTCAAATCTGTGTTTGTTTATCAGCTCAGGCTTGTGCTTTGTGCAGCCACAGTGTTTTTCATCTGATCAGGAGTGACAGGCCAGCATTCAAGCAGAGTCTCACTGGAAATGAAAACTCCAGCCCAGTTTGTGCAGTTTGTGAGGCACTGCAGAGCTCCAGTGATGTACAGCCATCTCAGGCTTTGCCACTGCAAGGTGAAAGATGGAGGCTGGAACCTCTGCTTAACAGAAAATAAACCCAAGCTTCTGCAATTAAATGGATGAAACATTTAAGCATGCAGTCCCAACAGCTTATTTCCTGCATGGGTGACAGAATTGTTGTCCCTGGAATCCAAAGAAGGGAGGGTAGATCAGTATTGGCATCCTTGCACCCATTTAACTTCTAACCTAACTAAAATCGTGTCACTCTGTGCTATTTTCACATCCAAACGTTGGTGGAATTTAGAAGTGATGTGACTAAAACTTCAGAGCTGATCTCACCAATGAGCCAAGGCCTTACAGCCTGATTGGATTCCTGTAGTTAATAATTTCGACACAGGGAACTGTTCACATGTGCTCATCTCATGCTCCACTCTCAGCACTTGGGCCAGTGTCAGAGATGAGAATTTTGTTAGATCATCCAGCTGGGATAGATCTACAGAAAAGCAATCAGGGACTGAGCTATCCCTGCACATTCCTCAGTTTCTTGTGCCCACCTGCAGGTTGGGTCAGTATTTTCAGGAATTACATATTTTTGACACTTTCTTTTGTGAGAAAACAGATCTAGATAATTTAGATCAATGGATTAAAAACTTTCAAAGGTTATACAAACAGACGTAAGCATCCTTCTTAAGAAACCAAATGAAAGCTATCAATATATATGTATAAATTAAGCATTTTCTTGCAACTGCTGTACTGCTGGCACTTGGTGTAAAAACTTGTAGCTGTGAAGGAAGAATCTGGATGGTTTCTGTTTAATGCCGGTCTACAAAATGAAGTTTTACAAATTCTCATGATTTTACTAACTTTATTTCAGTATGTGTTTAATTATATATCAAAAAGGCTGTGGCTTCATACAGCTATAAAAGGAGGAAGCCTGTCTTGTGAGATTGGGAGAATATTTTGCATATTTTTATCTGTGAGAACATGACAGAGAAAAAAAATTAACTATTTTTACATGACTAATTACACAATTTTAAGTTGATGTAGCTAAAAATATAAAAGATGGCATGTCTAAAATTTTATTTTATGTGTTTTACACGAAGAAATTGTTGTATCAACATAAAGCATACTAGGTGTAATCAGCTACTGATCTAATGCAGGTAGTTCAATCTAAAGTTTAACTTCCCCAGTCAAATACTAAATTTTTGAATCATACTTGTGCTGCAGGGAGTTTCTCTCCTTGGTGAAGGACAGATTGGTCACGAAGAGGAAGAAAAAACAGGCAGTGATTTCTACTCCAAATATTATTTCACAGAAATAGAGAAGTTTTGTAGGATGATTTGATGACTTACCTTGTTTGTTGAACATTGGGTGTCTAAGTTAAAAATTAGCCATTGTGAGTGAGCTGTAGCAGTGCCAGAGATTGGATGTTAACCTTTGTCAGGTGGAGGAAAGAGACAGAAGTAAGATTGAGGTAATCTGTTCTAGCATGTATAGCAGTACTGTTGTGTAATCAACCCAAAATCAAAGGAAAAAATAGTTATTTTTTGTGAATTAGAGTTCATTGCAGCTATTACATTTTCCATTTCTTTGAAAAAAATTATACCCGTGGAAGATGAGAGCAATCTGGGTTCTGCACCTTGGATGGAGCAACCCTGGATGTACAGACAGGAATGAGAGGCTGCAGAGCAGTGCCATGGAAAAGGACCTGGGGATCCTGGTTGGTGGCAAGTTGGAGATGAGCCAGCAGTGCCTTGGCAGCCAGGAGGGACATCCCTGTCCTGGGGGGCATCAGGCTCAGCTGGGCAAGGGAGGGGATTGTCCTGCTCTGCTCTGCTCTGGGACAGCCTCACCTCGAGTGCTGAGGGCATTTTTGGACACCACAATATAAAAATGACATTAAACTATTAGAGAGTGTCCAAAGGAGGCCACAAAGAAGGTGAAAGGTCTGGAGGGGAAGCCAAATCAGGAGTGGCTGAGGTCACTTGGTCTGTTCAGCCTGGAGGAGACTGAGGGGAAACCTCAGTGTGGTCTTCAACATCCTCATGAGAGGAAGAGGAGGGGCAGCACAAATCTCTTCTCCCTGGTGACAGGACCTGAGGGAATGGCTCTGAAGCTGTGTCAGGGGAGGTTTTCATTGGATATCAGGAAAACGTTTTTCACCCAGAGGATGGTTGGTCATCCCCAGCCTGCCAGAGTTCAAGAATCATGCCAGGCCAGGAGTTGGGCTTCAATGATCCTTGTGGATCCCTCCCAACTCAGGATATTCTATGACTGTGTGTTTCCATGGAGTAGGAGAACACAAAAGGCTGGCCTGTGACACTTCTTATAAAATAATTCCTGGTATTTTATTATCTGCCAAGAAAATCTAATGACATGTAAGCAGTGAAAATGGATTCTGCAGTGTTTTCTTTTATTGGGGCATTTTGTCCTGTAACCTCTGCCCGAGCCCATATCCAAAGCACCTCATCTAGTACATGCAAGGATGTAATTTTGTGACTTTGCTGTGGCATAGAGGGACCTGCTCCTGACTGACTTTGTATTTTACCTTGCTTCCACTCCTAGGAGTGTGCCCCAAACAACATCAATATTTTGAACTCTCCTGTGGGAATAGATGAAAAAGCCAACTTGTCATTTCTTCCAAGTGCAACTAACAAATAATTTGTAAGTTCTTACATGAAGCTGTTTTAAGAATGAGAAGTTCCTTTAACACAATAATCTATTCTGAGGGTGAAAAATAAATGCACCTGTAATAATGAGGGCTTTGTCCTATGAGAATCAGTAAAGAAAATATGTGAACGATCTGACAATAGACAGATTTGATAGACGAATAAAATGTTTTTTACTAACTAATAGAATAAATAACAAGAAAGCTATTAATTAATTAGAAGTTGTCTTTTGAAGTTTATATAAAAAACTGTGTAATAGACAGCATGTGGCCACAGTAAAGGGAAGCCTTCTGAACTTTTATGGTGTCACTCTTTGGGTTGTGACCATCCCAACAATGCTCCCCCTTGTTTACTGCTCTTCACTAGGGATGCTGATTTTCTGAGAAGCTCATTCCTGGCCCCACCTTCAGTGGAACAGGCAGATGGTCATCACAGGCTGTCCTGGATCATGGCAGCTCCAGGGTTTACCCTTCTAGGGACACTTTGGGTCGTGTTGTCACGCTGAGCTGTGCTTCTGGCACACAAAGTTCCAAGTTCAGATGGTTTGGTGTAGTCAGCAGCTCCCCTTCTCTAGCTCTGGGTTGCTCCTAGTATGTTTGCAGAGGTGTTTTTGAGATGCACTCACCTTGGGAACTGAGCACTTTCACAAGAGCCCCACTCTACCAGGTGACCCTGGAAAGAGAAGAAATGCAGCACCAGTGCCCCAGATCACTCTAAATGCATAGTTTCTAATTATTTGTCACGACAGAACCTACATTGGAGGCATCAGAGAGGATTCTTGATATCAACTTCAGCATTTGTTGATGTTATAAAGTGGCAGGGCAGTTATTTTCTGTGTGAATAATTACCAAACTGAAGATTTTTTTTCTAAACAAAACAATCCTCATGCAGATACTGGCACAGGCTGACCATTGCAAAACATCTCCATTTTTCAGTAAGCTTTTGCAACCACAAAAATATCCCTGTTGTTTGTGGTGACATTGTGAAAGCAGACAGTAAATGTTGTGTGAGCCAGAAAAAGAACCAGCTGTTCAGCTGAATTCCAGTTTTACCTTAACCAGGAGAGTTATTTCAACCCATTTTTTTCCAAATTCTAATCAATTTTAAAGGGGCAGGGATAGAGTGCTTGAAGCTCAGTAAAGGGGAGGAATTTTTCTATGTTTTCACATCTCTAAAGTTTTCAATAGCAGGACCCAGCTCGTGGAGTAAAGGAATATTGTGAATTCTGAGAGGCACTTTTCAAACACAAAAAGATCACTTTGTCGTCATCATCCTCATCCCCATTGTGCTGGAATATAATGATGTGGGAATTGGTGAGATGAGGTTGCATAACCCTGAAAGTTGGCATGTATTCCTTCGCAGGGAACAAGACAGGATAATTCCTCTGAAAAAAGCACTCAGACTTGAGAATGCCATATTTTGCTACAGAGGCAAATTTTCTCTCTCCTTTTTTTTTTATTTTTACTGTAGAATGCAACTAATCAGGAGGTATTTCAGATTAGAGTTTGTTAGACTGGAACAGTGTTTTTGGGCAGTTGTCCATTTTCACTGGCACAACAGTAACAGGCATTCCAACAATTAGCTGGTTGGTGAGTGCTCAGAGTCCAAGAAAAGGGAGAAGAAAAAAATCCAAACTCTCAAGATTCCAGTAACTGACAAATCTCTTCTCCCCTTTTAGGTACAAGGAGATTTTTACTTCCTCTTCATTATGCAGTGTGGAACTGAAAGGGTGTTCTTTAGAAGTCTGGGTTTTTAATGTTTTCTTACAAAATTTTTTTTTTTCACATTTTTGAGGACAGATTTCTTTAAAGTATGCATCTTGCACACTGAGTATTTAGTGCCCATTTGAAAACTTGCTTCTGCTTTTTTTGGCAAGTTCCGTCTATGTGTCTGACAACAACAACAAAAAAAGGACTTGAAATTCTTTTCTGACCTGTCAGCTGGGAAGGCACTCAGCAGCATTAAAGTATTATGGGATAGTTTTATATTCAATAGGAGGACACAACTAGAAGTGTCCTTGGAGCCTACGTATAAGAGCTTTGGAATAATTTAGGCATTTTATGTTAGCTTATTTGTCATGCCAAAGTCTTCAGTCTTACCTTGTGGTTTGGGTTTGTCCGGCAAGATTTTGGTAGTAGATGGGGAAGATTTTATTTTATTTTATTTTATTTTATTTTATTTTATTTTATTTTATTTTATTTTATTTTATTTTATTTTATTTTATTTATTTATTTTTATTTTTATTTTATTTTATTTTATTTTATTTTATTTTATTTTATTTTTATTTTATTTTATTTCTCATTGTCTTGTCTGGTATTAAATTAAACTGATTTTCCCCAGGTCAAGTCTGTTTTGCTCATGGTGGCAGACAGTCAGTGATCTCTCCCTGCCCTTTATCTCACCTCACAGCCTTTAATTCTATTTTCTCTCTCCTGTCCTGCTGATCAGAGGGGAAAGAACAGCTCTGGTGGTGTCCAGCCACGGTCACCCCAGCACCTTTTGATTTGGGGCAGATGTACCTTCTCTCCTGAGCAGATCATCTTGAAGGTGTGTGGGCTTTGTTTTAGGCAAGCCATGATAGGATTTTAAGAAGCTCACTCAATTTGATGACTTCCTGTTAGCGAGAGATTCTAATCTAAGTTCTATGCACCCTGGGGAATGCAAGTTTTGTTTTACTTGCTAATGTAAGTAAGTAAATAGTAAAAAATGAGGAAACAGATATAATGATATCGTACAATCTCCTTTTGTTTTAGTCCACATGGTAAAAAGGGGGCTACCCTCATCTTATTTATACCAAAAATGGTTCTCATGCTGAAGAAACCACCATGCTCCTAACTAATCCTGCATTTTTTTTCCAAACTTCATTCTTACCTAAGATGAAGGTATATTCCTTTAACCAGGTGTGTGATGTGTGTGCTTGTGTGTGTGTGTGTGTGAGCTTTTTTTAATTTGTTTTTTGCTGTTTTGTTTTTGTGGGGTTTTTTTGACAGAACTATGGGATTTACTAACAAAATATCATCAGTTCCAGGTTCTTTTAGCACTTAGATTCCATGATACTTGCAGTTTCACTGGTGATGGAGGGTAAGAAATTGGCTCATGCATTTGCTTTCCTTCTTTCACTAGGGCTAAGGCTCCAAATATCACCAGATGTCTTTCTGCCTGACTGAGATGTTTCTGTGGTCTTTGAAGACCAACTTGCGTATTAGAGGTGAGCTGTTACCTGTTATTAAAACAAATCATCAAAGCTTGTTGATGGATATTAAATAAATATCAAATGCTGAACACCCAAATGAAGTGGTTTTTATACTTAGGAAAAAGAAAATTAGCAGCAATACAGTGTTTGAATTTGGTCAGCTTGTTTGCCTTTTTTTTTTTTTTGTCATGGAACTGGAGCATCCTTTCAAGTAAAAAATGTTAAGATTATATTTGACTGGATGCATTTCCCTTCTTGGGAAGCTGTGGCCTGCTTGACTGTGAGCTTCAGTTTAATGCATGGTTTGGGCGAATGATCCACAATCAAGTGAGCTGCAGAGGAATTCTGATTTGTACTCAATGTGAAAATAAAAGGTGACTGCATGTTCTGGGTGTTTTGCATGATTACTTGGAATTTCATACTTACAAGGATACATTTGTCTTATTAATTGATTGTTCCAAAAGGCATATGATTAATTCCTAGCCATGTATAAATGACCTTAATTCGTCTTGCCTTGCTATTCCTAAAATGTAATTCTAAAAAAACCCCACTGGTTTATAAGTGGATAATAAAAAAAAAAAGTGTGACATATCATGTCAATTGTACCATACAATAATTTTATTGAAATATTATTTTGAATAATCAATTGATATTCAGCTGGATGTTATTACTCAATTATTGACTCAATGTGTCTTGACATCCCATCTTTGGTGAGAACTGTTCTATGACAACAAGAACAGCAAAACCTCAAAAGCTGTACTTCAGAGAAAAAAATCTGGTGGTTTAAGTAAAAACACAGTTGCAATTTATTGTAATTAAAGCTCTGCTGTGGAGTACTATGCCTAATTTCCACTTTTGACCTTCTTGCTTCCATTTATGCACTGCCTAAGTGCCTCATTCGAAAGTTCTGAGGGAGAAGGGAGGATAATGTCCTGGTTTAAAACCTGCCTGCCTTTTTGGTGCCTTCCTACATTTTTTTTTTTCCATGTAAGGAGTTTCTCCCCATGGAATACTCCTGTCTGACTTTAGGAGGATGCAGATGCAGTGACAAACTAATTCTTTTAAACCAATGCAACATTCTTTGCCACAGGAACCAGCTCAATGATAATACCTGTAGATTGAGAATATTGGATCCTTTGAAAGAGCAGCTTTGTGAGTTCCTTAATCTTAAAAAAACCTCCAACCTGTTGTATTTAGCTCAGCTGTGTCAGTCACCAGAAAACATTTTAAAGTTATTCCAAGACACACTTTTCACTATGATCCTTAGTTTTCCTTGTGAAAGAACACAGAATATGCTATTTAGGAAGGTGGTGAAAATACTTTTGCATGTGTGGAGCTGAAAGGGAAGGGAATCAAAGTGTATGTAAGGGAAATGACAAATAAATGGAAGGGCTTGTCACATCCTTCTTCATGCCTTCTTTTCTGGTTCTTGAAGCTCCCAATGATATTCAGGCTGTGCTTGTATTTTAACACCAAACACTGCTTTAGCAGGCAAAAATTGAGCTGCTGAACCTTGCTTTTACAAGTAGTGTTCTGTTTCTTGTGCCATGTTCATCATTTAATGTATTTACTTTTAATTGTACAGGTGAAGACATTGGGATCCACCAGTACTGTGACAAGAAAGAACCAGGTAAACTATAAATAACCATAACTGAAACTAAACAAAACTTCAAGATGAGCAATGTTTGACACCAACTGCTTGCTCTGAAAAATGCAGCTTCAAATTTCTTGTTAGTATATACCTCTGTATTTCTATGGAGTAAGGAAACACAGGAAGTTTCTCTCCCCAGACTTATGTAGGAATATTAAAAAACTTTTTAAACCATAGAAGGGAAAAAAAAAAGGAAAAATATTAAAACTATTCACATAAAATCAACCATTACATAATTTTCATCTTCTTTCCTTTAGCATCACAGATGAAGCCCAGTTTCTTAGAAGACAAACAAAAGCTAGCAGAATGTAAGGATATTTTCTGAGTTTCCTCTCAGAGTAAGATCAAATTGCAAGTTTGGATTGGTTATGCCCCTGAAAGAGCATTAAAATAACCTCAGACTGCTTCCAATGTAGCTTTCTGCACATGTCATCTAAGACTGATGATCACAGAACTACCCAGCACAAAACAATTGAAAATTTATAATTATTCCTTCCTGGTATATTTGCAGTCTGGTTTTTTGGGGGCTTTTTCCCCTGTCATTAAGCATGATAGTGTGTATTACTTTTCAAGTCCATTGTCAAAAGGAATCACAAAAATAATCCAGATTTTTCCTTATGAAATTTACTTAGCAGATGAGCAATAAACATTTTCCCAATCATCTCTGGACTTGCAACACCAGCTGGCTGAAAACTGGAAATTGTAACTGAAATGCTTTCAGCCAAAAATCAAATTCCAGACTAATAATCAGCTGCCTTCATAGAATGATTTTAGCTTTGAAACACTGACACTGTCCCTGCATTACCTGGTTAAAAGCCATTTCAGTTCATGCCCTCACACAGCAGTACTGTGACAATTAAAGATTTTTATATTACCACGACTTTTCTTTAGCTCAAGTTTTACAACTCCTGCATTGCTCAGAGCATTCATTAATGTTCAAACATCATTACCTGGCAACTCTGAAAAATCAAGTTGATTTTTTTAGACAACTTCACCAAGCAATGTCTGTGCTGTTAGCTTATCCCAATGTAAATTCCCATGGAACTGTGCATGCATAGGAAGGCAAAATTAGGAGGATTAGTTCTTGCCATCACTGCGAGGTGAGTTTAGAGCAGGTTGAAGGTCTGCTGGGGATGGATGTGAAGGTGCAGCCACGTTGCAAATCCACCCCCAGTGCAGGGGATGCTGTGTCAGGCGGGATTAGGGAAGGTGGGGAGGTGAGGGAGGGTTCCAGGCAGGGATGAGCCTCACAGGCTTGCATCACTTGTAAAGATAAAAGGGCAGTGTTATCCCACAGGGCTGAAAGGAGGAGCAGCCCCAGGTAAACCCCATCACCAGCAGCTCCAGTGATGCCTTTTACAGTGTGACAGGAAAAGGAACTCAAGCTGCTGCACCTTTGTCCCTGGGAACATAGGGGTGCCCCCAGCACCAAGCCTGCACAGCACATTTTGGAAAGAGGAGCACTGGGGAGAACTCCATTCCCAGCTGTTGATTTGTACAGGTAGCTTGCTGTCTGTACAGGCAATTTCCCATCTTGCGTGTGTGGCTAAATATTCCGGTATTTATGAAGGCACCCATTGAAAATGTGATCTTACAAGCCTAATTAATATTATCATAACACTTCCACCAACACTGGCTTCAGTCCAGTGAAACACAAAGAGAAGTTGTGTGCTGGTGTCCTCTTTTGTTGATATATGAAATACTTCATTTTTCACTGTGTAGCATTTCTATTGTAAGCCCCTTTTTGCAGGGAGGTTTAGGCGTAGCTGCTAAGTCATTCAGTCTGGAAGTTGGCATACAAACTGACAGCTTGGAGCTCCAAACTTTTCACCAGGTTTCCTTTAAATAGGAATAGATTATAAACAATGTGTTCTAGTTTCTCATGGGGTTTTTTGTTTTTTTTTTTTATTTGTTTGTTTTTTGGTTTTTTTGTACACTTACAAACAGAAAACTGCTCACTTTTAAATGAAGAAGTCTCACAAGTTATTAGAGCCTGATTCTCAGCCATGAAACAAGCCAATTACTGGCAACTCCAGAGGAAGCTTTTCCTCCTGATTGCTAGAATTGATGTATTAGCCCGCAATTTTCTCAATAGTGTGCTGAACACTAATAAATTTGTTAAAGGACTTCAGCAGTCATGCAGTTTCTTCTTTGCTTGACTTGGCAGATTCTTCAGACCAAATTTCCAAGAACATCCTATAAATAACTAGACTCCATAAGTTATGGCACTCACATTTGCCTGTTGTTAATACTTTTATATATGCATATATACATGCATAAATATTTTCCAGACATGTTAGTGCCTGCATTTTGAAATTAGGCAATGAAATGTTAGTTCAGAAGAAAAGAATCTGTTTAGGATGCTTGAAACTTGAAACTGAGTTAATGTACTGAGCAGCAGATACTTTTTCACTTGTAAGTGCCCAGCAGCTGGGTAAGCTTTGCACACAATTGCCATGGGGAAATTATGGTTATTGTGGATAGAACATGCCAACTCTTCCTATGATTGAGCCTTCCAAAAACAGATCCTTTGACAGTAGAAACCATGGCCATTTCCTTCCAGCTGTAGATGAGTTTTTACATGGAAGGTGACTCCTAGAAATCTTGGGCTTGTGTTTCCACAGAAAAGGAAATTCAACTCATAGAACTTTTTAAAATTACATATATAAATGTATGTTTGCTCACACATGCATTTCTCTCTCACCTTGATATTTGTTCCCTCACTTTTATTTGGCAGCTCGAGATTATCCTTGGATCCTGAAAACCAAGCGACCGGACAAACTGCGAGATGCACTCAAGGAGGTGGAGGTACGGTTCAGAAAGCCTCAGGCACAGCAGCATCCAATCTGCTTTTCAAACCTCTTTCAACAGCTTTAATTTTCATAAAGATCCAGCTCTCCCAGTGATGATAAATGTGCTTTTGTCTGGTGGGCTCCTCTGAAACAGCTGCATCTTTGTGTGGCATTTTCCATCTGTAAACTGGAAAATCAGAGGTCTGTTAACTGATAGTGACAATGTGTGCTGCCAACTCCACTCTCTGTTTTCTGTTGTCCTGCAGGACTTAATGCAGAGCACTCCATGTGTGCTGAGCAAATGGAAGAACAAACATACCTGTCAGGTACAGTGTCATCCAAAGGGCTTGCAGTCTTCTGTGGCTGGTGCTGAGCTGTGGTGGGAGCAGGAGTGTTAAAATGTTAACACAGAAAAATCGCTGGAGTTTGTTTTAGTATGTGGGTCCTTCTTAAGTCAATTGTGTCAAAAAATTTCTAGCCTGAAAAACATGCTTCAAATAAAAAGCCTGGGGTTTATCAACACAGAGAAATTACATTAAAAGGCTCTGATTCTGTGAGATGATGATGACTATTATTATTGTTAATTATTGTTATTATTACTACTATTGTTTGGGAAAACTGAAAACATCCTTTACCTCAAAATAGCAAGGCTGAGGGAGCAGCTATGTATTAAAATATATAGACAGGTCTGGAACCTGTGTTATAATATTTTTATGTCTTAATTATCTACGTATCTGTCACAAATCTTTTTTACTTTCTGCTTGTGTAATATGGAAGGGAAGTTACAACCCTAAACCAACTAGATCATTAATCAAGTTATGGAATATAAGATATTGTGACATGTGGCACATGTCTCTGGCTATGGGAGTTCCACATTTTGTGTACAAGAAACCCTTTTTCTCATTCTCACTAAGAACCATAGGGCAAGGAGGAGAGCTGAATAATCCTGTGCTTCTTCTTAAAAACATATGTAGTGAATTTTATATGTTTATGCAACCTTCATGAGGAAATGCATCATATTTGAAACTGCTTTGGCACAGGGAATATTTGTCAGTAATACTGTCTCAAAAAAGGAACTTTGTCTTCTAACTTTTATGCTTTTTCAGACTCATAATTTTTCCTTCTTATTCAAGAAGTTCCAAATGTGTGTCAGCAGAATGATTGTTAACTATCCAAACACTGTACAGCTAAAATTCCAGAAATGCCTTTAAGAATAGAAAAATTTTTAAATGCTTGACATGCCAAATGGTATGTAGTCTTTTCACATCAATAATAAAAATATGATTGTCTAAGCTACATTTGCCTATCAGATCTTACTGCTAGCAAATGTATATCATTCACACACAAATTACATCATATACATCTGTGAATGTTAATCTTCTAGAGCTGATTTAAATATTAATTGCTAATTTGAGGGAATCACTTTTTCCTGTTATTATTGTCCTGATTAGGAAAGGAATTTGGTTAAGAAATACCAAGTCAATTAGCTGTGAGTGCATTGATTTGCATCCCACTTTGCTGTCTCTTCATTTGCTTTCCTTGCCCATTCTTCCTTTACCATTTTCCTTCCCCTCCCATTCACCAGCATCCACCTGCAGTGTGTACAATGCTACTTTGGAAAAGTAAATTTCTTGCCAGGATGTGTCATCCTGCCTTTACAAAATAACACCTTTGGCTAACAGAGTTCTGTTAAACTCTTCTTTATTTTTTTGACTTCACATCTTCTGAGTTATTTCAGGCTCACATCAACGTGAATGAGACAAATACAATTTAACTTATTTCTTCTACAAGATGGGAAAGAAAAGAGATGGGTGTTCTCATCTTAGTTTATTAGTATTGAACCATGTAAAGGGGTGGTTTAATAAATTGAATATTTGGGGTGTTTTTTTAGGTGGCTTCTAAGACCAGAGTATAAGTGATGGGATGGGTTATAACATAACCAAAGTGAGAATTATAGATAAAAGTCATAGTCATTTCTCTGTCCTTAAATTCTACTTGTGGTTTCTCAATCACAAAACAAAATGTTTTTTGTTTAATAGTGACTGATTATTGAAATCTCCAACGAGGGTTCAAATGTTTTGCCAAAACAATTGTGTTCTTCCACTTTCTGTCTTCCTGAAAATAAAAGACCTCCAACAAATGAAAATAAAATAGAGAAAGATGAATCACTTGGAAGAGTCTAGAACAGAAAAGCTGGCTTCTATCAATTTTGATGTCAGATGGTTTGTTTTTCTGCTGCTCATCTGTCTTTGAGCATTTGGCAGCAATACTTGGACTGTCCCTCTTTGATGCAGAAGTTCTGAAGCTTCTGGAGAAGATGTTGTATATTTATTTTTTAATTCTAAGTGGAACACTAATTAACTGTTTCAGCAGGCAATGCTTGCCATGCAATGGTGTCATCTGTGGCATAACACTTCTGTATTCACAGCCTTTTTTGGATGAATACCAGAGTTAGTGGGAAGAGTCCATATTTGCATTATCTTTGGAGAGTTAAAGCAATGTGTCAGACAAACAGCATGAAGAACATGTAGGAAATTACCCTGATTTTCATAATTTCAATGTTTATGGCTAAATTTGAGTGTATGGTTTTAATTATAGTATCTATTTTTCCTTTGGCTTTAGTAGCAATACAATGTCAAATAAACTTCTTTCTAGAAATTAAAATATTCAACTCAACAGCCACATTTTCCCATTTTTCATCAAATGTTATTTATATTTGAATCTGCCGTATCTGTGGCTAAAGCAGGAGCAGTTCCCTCTGTATTGTAATAACAATGTGCCATCCAAAGACTCAGTGCCTGCTGTACCTTGGGTGAGACAAATGGAAAAAGAACTGAAAGGTGATTCAATGAAAACAAGACTGTACTTTAAAAGATTAGTGTGATTTCCCTCAGATTTTGGGTAAAACAAGCTGCCAGTGTGCCTTCTGTAACCTAAATATTCCACTATTCCTAATGCCTAAGGAGTGGAATCACTCTTCCTCCAGCACTTCCATCTTAGAAGTGGCCCACAGGCAAAAATTGTAATTTTGAACGTGCATCTGCTAAAAATAAGCTTGTTGTCGTGTTGACTGTTTATGTGCAAATAGCCAATTAGACTTCATGCCCTAATGAGAAATCCAGTTGTTTTGCCTGCAGATTGTCTTGTCCATTGCATGAGCGTATTTCTCAAAGTTGGCTTTTCTGTATGAGTTTGCCTAGGATGACCATAATGCTGGCCTGGTTTTCTATCTTTGTTAGGATTTAGTTTCATGCATCAAAATTTATCCTATTACTTTTTTTTTTCTTTTTTTTTCTTTTTTTTTTTTTTTTGTGAGCAATCACTGCATTAAAAGTTTAAAATTTGTCCTTGTCCATTGCAAAAAGCCTTCAATAATCTTTATTTTTGCAGCCCTAAGTATGCATTCCAGCACTGCTTTGAGCTTCTGAAATAGGTGATGTGCCAGTTCATGTAAACATAACCTAGACAATGCAGGGATTTTTGTCAAGGAAGCTTGCTCTCATATTTAAAACAGCTTAGTTGAGTCCTAAAGGACTGAGATCTTCTCTTTAGCTCTGTTCCAGTAGAATCTGAACCCAAACAATTTCTGTGTGGTACTTCTGACCCCCAACTTTGATGACCTGTGTGGAGTTGCTGAAATAATCCTGTAATCTCCAGTTAGCTGATGTCAAAGGGAAATAAATAGACCATAAAAGAAGGATGACAGGAAAAAGACAAGAAGTCTTTACAATAAGATGCCACTGTGCTCCTCAGCTTTTCCTGCCAAGGGGTAATAACCTAAGGAAATAATTTTATCCGTATTGTTGGGTTTGCTCAGCTCAGCTCTGGCTGCTGCTTGTCTTGGTCTCCTTCTCTAATTCTTTGGAATGCTTTTAAGTTTTGCCACAAAATCATGAAATCTCCCTATGAAATGATGCCGTTGGTTAAGGTTTGGTTTTACAATATAAAGCAGTAAAAATAAATGAGATCTAGCTGGAACATTTGATTTCCATTTTTTTTTTCATTTTTACATTTGCATTATGATGTTGAATTAAACACATACCAACATTGTTATACAGTTCATTGTATAAAAGCCAAGCACCAGCTATGAATCATATCTGTTGCCTGCTAATGAAAAAGATTTATGTACACTTTGCTGAATTGTTTTGATTTCATTTAGTTGTATTTGTGTTGCAATTTACGTATGTGTATAAATAGCTTTTCTGTTGCCATCGTCAACACACTTAGCACTGGATTCTGAATTGAGATCCACAGCAACATTTTCTTGCTTGTTCTATCAGCTACAAAGCCCATTAGCAAAGTGATTCAGCAAGCCACGTGGTGACAGAGCACATTTGATATCAAAACCAAGACATTCTGTCTAGAACACAAGAGAATCCAGCACCCATTCCCAATTACTGAGAGGAACACTGCCCTCATATTAAATTCTTTTGGTTGCTTTTGATCACAGCCATTAATGTGTTGTGTGGTTTTAGATATTTGGAGCTCGAAGTACAAATGCATTGATTATTGTGAAACAGCAACATGTAACAACAATAACTTCATCTGTAATAAGGCATGCAACGCAGTAATTACGGTGGGGTGGCTAAGAAAGCAATCTGGAATGAAGAGGTGGGGAAAAACCCTGGGAACCTGCTTGAACAAGAAGTGCTTTGCAATTCTCTTCTCCCTTTGCATATTCCTTTGTCAGTTGGGCTCTCTAAGGGAAAACAGTTTGCAGCAATAGGGTTTTTTACAGGCATATTTTCCTTCTCTTCCAATTTTAATCAGATAGAAGCAAATCCTGGCTTTGCTCCACAGGTATCTTTTTAGGTAGAAGGGCTGATAAGCAGCTGAGCTGCATGAATGAGGAGTCAAGGGCTCAGGCTTCTGAGGATAAAGGGATCCACTTAAGCAGATGCTTAAGTTGTACTAAAGTCCATAAGTCATGAACCTGTACTTAAGGCCTTTGCTTAATAAAAACCATCTCAAATACATATTGGAGCACTTTGCTATCAGGGAAGGGAAGGGTTGAGTCTTCCCCTGAGTATCCTCTGCTGCTTCTGCCTTTCTTGCTCGGTGGAGAACAATCTTTGGCACATAAAATACATAATCCTTTCTGTCAAAGTTCTTCACATTCAGCTCCTCAGTAACAGAGAAATTAAGTGGCCCCTCCTTCCCAGTGTGTCAAATAACCAGGTGCCCAAACATTTTGCTCACTTGCATTCAAGTACTCTGCCTTATTCTTCCAATAGGTATGAAGTCATGCTTTCATATTTTGTTTAGGAACACCTTGTGACTTTTCAAGCTCTGGAGACAGCTGTCCCGATTTTATTTTTCCCATCACAGTGCTTCAATCTGAAAAATCTACGATGCGTTACATCATTGTGAATTTAATTGTCTGTTTAATGGATAACCTAATTTAATATCTGTTAGATGGAATGATGTAGTGCCTTGTGTAAATAATGCCTCTTGCATTGGCTTTTATTCCTTAGCATTGATGGGCTAAGGATTCTCTTTGGAGCTGGATCACTGTGTATCTGTGTTGAAGCCGAGTTTGCAATCTTCCCTATTTGCTTTATATTCATTCCTGCTTGTGACTGGACTGCTCCCATCCACCAAAATAGGAGCTTAACTAGGCAAACTTATGTGTAACAGCACCTAAATCTTATTATCGTGGAGCAGTCTTTGCACAGACTACACAGAGTGTGGCAAATTGAAATAGTGATTTCGATTTGAGCACATAAATATTTTTGATTTTATGGAATATTTCTGATGAAAGATATCACAGAATCGTAGAATCGTTTAGGGTTGAGAAGACCCTTCAGAGTGAGTCCAGCTGTTAACCCAGTGCTCCAAAATTCACCACTAAAACCTGCCCTTAAGTTCTATACATCTTTAATATCTCCAGGGGTGGTGACTCCACCACTGCCCTGATTTCTTTAAGTGCCTGCTTGTCCTTCATGGTGAACTCTAAAACTAATTTTTTAAAAAACCTCAGCTCTAATCCAAAGCATTTTTAAAGGGAGATGGATGAAATATTAACCTTGCATGGCAATATAGTGTGCAAGATCTCTGATTAACTTTTTAAATTTAGACTCTAAAAGTTCCTAGAAGGATGAACTTAAACCTATGGACCAACCACACTAAGTTATTATAACAAAAACTTGTTAAAATACAATTTAAGATTTCTCAAACATCTCATAGTTCTGAGGAGAATAATGACAATGTTATGCTGTAAAATGAAAGGAGGAGGGAGCCCAATGAGAGAAACAATAAAAGTAATGGAAATGTTACTACATTTACCTACTATCTGTGATTCTGCCATGCCATGGTGATAGCACAGAGATTTATACAAAATTGAAAACCCATACCACTGCTTTAATGACTGGTTTCATAGATGTAAAGTTCATTAGCACTTTTTATATTTATATAAATGTCTTGTCATGAAACACTGGAGAGGTTTTCATTGATTTCCATTCTAGCTCTGTAACAGGTGCTATTTATGCCATTACATAATTAATTAGGAATAATTAATAGGCATAAAATGAATTTACACCCTGACTGCACCATCCCTCTTGTTGGCACATAAGACTGAAAGATCAGGGGTTGTTTTACTCTCCTCTATCAGGCTGATATCCATTCAGTTATTTAAAACTGAGCTTTCTGGAGTATTTCTGTGATTTCCCTTCATTGTTGCTTACATCACAGTTTGGTACCTCCTGGGTTTCAACCCTCACTTTTTTCCAGCAGGTTTTTCAGGGAGTTATAGCCAACTTTGCTGGGCTTCGTGTTACCAAGTTGGAAATAAATTGTGATTTTATCTAATCTACCTTCCACGTAAGGACAAATTGAAGTTTTGAAAGATTGTAATAAAAGCTGTATGAGTTGGAAGCGTGTCTAACATTTTTACTAGGACAAAACCTTAAAGGACATCTGCCATTGAAACATTGACTATATATATCTATCAAATGAATTTATGATTAGACTTTGGCAGGGTAGGAGCTGATCATTTGTTCTTGGAGATTAATTTCACATCACAGGGGTTTATTTGTTTCTACATCACTGGAATTTATTTTTTTAAACATGTTGGTTAAAGGTGTTAGGGCAGGAAAATAAATTGTTTAAATACACTTGTCCTCTTCTTGGGAGAGCACAGAGGTATAGTAATATAGTGAAATATGTATAAATGAGAGTTTCCGTAACTAAATTAATGGGAGCAGAGCATTGCACAAGGGAGGAGCCCAATTAGATCACTCCATTCCTGTCCCCCATACTTTTTATTTATTATACAATCCAGTGGATTTCACTGTGAGAAAGTCCTAAAGATCACATTGCAGTCATGTTTGTCTCACAGCTCCAGCACAGAACAAACAGGGAATTTTTTTTCTGCCAAATTCTCTTACAAGAACTAGTGTTTCTTTAGTAGTTAAGTTCTTTAAAAGCACAAGGATTTCTTTAAAAATCTACTGTTGGGTAGAAGTAAGAGCTGGAGTCTCAGATTCCTGGCCTTTGGTGGATCCTCTGGACTTGTCTGCAGAGGTCTTTCCACTGAGAATTCCTTTCATGGGCTTTATTTTCTGGTTTCCTTTGCTGCAGTAGTTGCATTCAGAAAGTGACTAATGGTTTAATTATGCAAAAATAAATGTTTTTCATAACTCCTCCCACTGAGCATTCTCTCTCTCACAGAAGATATTGCATAAGAGTGAGCTGATAAATACTGTGACTTAGTCTTCAAGATTATATGTAACATTTAATTTAAATTAATTAGGCATGAATATTCAATTAACTCTGAAATAACCCTGTCCAACAGTTTAAATTCTTTCTTTCTAAGAGAGACATTTAAAACATTATGTCAACAAGTGAATGGATTAATTGGGAGCTCACAGCTATCTCTGTGGTAGGGAGGGTGCAATTATTTGTTTAAACAATGTATGGATGATCAGAAATAACAAGAACAGCACAAAGGTGCTGGTTTTAATCTGTGATAATCATATAGAATTATATTAAACCTTGCTTTATTTTTTTTAAATGCTGGCTATGCAGTTATTTGATACAGAAAATATCAGGTCTGTGGATGATAGAGTGATCTGAGTAATTCCTTCCCTCCTTCACAAAAGGTTTTTGATCTCAGTTTTTAACAGACTTATTTCAGTACATTTTGAGTAATATTTGGGGACTTAGCTACTTCTTCAAGTGCTCAGCAATTGTAGTTCTTGTACCCTTATAATTCAGTGTTGTGTTACATCTCTCTCTCTTTTCATTGAAAAAGCTTTCAAAGTCATTATGACACATCTTCCCACCAATGGCAATTCATTTCTGCAATTTTGAAAATCAGATTACGACGTAACGGGTGGGCTGCTAAAACGCACCCTGCAACATTTCACTTCATTAATGATTTTCTGACGCCTTGTTTTCTCCCTCTTTGGACCCAGCTCCTGTTTCACTCGGGTATTTTGGTGTCCCTAAGCCTTTCTGGGCCACAGCTGGAGAAGGTGGTGATTGACAGGACCCTGGTGGGGAAGCTCATCTCCGACACCATCAGTGATGGTAATTACACCCGTGTGCTAATCAATTGCCTGCACTAACAATGGGGCAGAGAAACAGCATGTCAACAGGTAGACTAATTATTGCCACTGGGGACTTGCAAACACAACAAGTAATTGCATGTAATGCTATAGTTACAACCCTCGGGACTCAGAGCACTTTAAGAATAATATTTAACCATCAAAGTTTTCAGGCTTGTCAAGTGCTGCATGGGTTTCTAAAATTCCCTTTCTTGCACTGTGGACGTGCCTTTTGAGCTTGTCATGTTTCTCAGTGGGAAAATGGGAGAGAACCAAACATTAACCAATTGAATAATTGCATGGGATAGTTGTTATTATTAAAGTTGTTATTAAAAAATGCTGGATGACATTGAGTTACGTGGAGGTGTTCTGATTTGGTTTCTTGACACCCAGAATCTCACTACTATTATTAACTAGTGACTATTAAAAATTAAATTTTCATTTAATGCAGAAGAAAGCTTACAAAAATGCCCCTGTTTTCCACAGCTTTATGATATGACTCATATCATTGAGAAACCAACTGGTATCTTGACATCTGCAGGAGCAGGAATATTAAATTTGCCATATTACATGTGTATCACCTTCTAAATTCTGTAAAAGTAGACCCACATTTACATCCTCCTAGTAAGAATATGCTCTTAGATCAGGTTTGATCTTTAATGATTTAATTCTCTCTCCACTCGGGCATCTATTGAATATTAGCCTAGGTTTTAAGAAACCACAATACCATATCTTTCTGATCTTTAAAAATCAATATATTGTAGTCTAGTCTTGAAAATTAACATTAATATAAATATGTTACTAGAATCTTTATTTATAAAAAATCTAACCCTGACCTCATTTTTTATGAATTAATTACACAGAGAGCATAAAACACATTTACTATCTTGTCTTCTTTTTTTTCACCTTTATTACTGGACTACCAATTCCATCTATGATTTTTTTGCCCTCTGTTTCTGGGGGAAGGATTTCCTACTTTCAGGTGACAAAAAGGAAAAAAAAACCATGGAATCTAAGGTTATTCCCAAATTGGAGTAGTTTGTGGAAATTATCTGGAATATTTTGTCTTTAAAAAATAATAAAAGAATAAAGTATGTGGATCATGCCTTACTTTGGCTTAATGTCACAAAAATTTCATTCAGAAAATACTGCTAACTAAATGAGCTTACAACTAAAATAACAATAAAGCAACAAATACATTTTGCTACATTTGGACAACTGTATTTATTATATAAATAACATTATACAATGTTTTGTCCTTGATTTCACTTATTCATGGTTTTCTTAAACCTCCATGTTTGCTAATACCCAAGTCTGTAGGTGAAATAAAACTGCCTCTGTTCAGTAAAAGCAAACCACTCAATAACTTTCATTGCAATACAGTTTTTATTTTCATGAACAATAAAAGAAGATGCTTTTGTTACTCAGGCAAATAGTGCTCAAAATACAAATTTTTGTACTGAACTGTCCTTACATGAGAAATGTGAGATAATGTTGTCCTAGAGGAAATTAATTTTGATTCAATGCAACAGCACATCTTTCCAAATCTGACTTCAAATTATGATCGTGATTATAAAGTTGGCCAAGAGAAATTCTACATTTAGCACAAGAAGCCTCTATAAAAAGAATAGTTCTTACTTCATCAATTGTGTATATGTAGAAATGGATAAGGACTACAATCTGCCAGAATCACTTATGAAATGTTGTAATTCTCATTCAGAGTAGCATGTCCTCTCTACATTTGGAATAAAGGTCAGATTGTGTGCACAAAATGCAGAATTACTACTGCTTTTATGATCCCCCTGCATTTAGGAAAGTGCTCCTGATTCTTATTATTTACAGGCAAAATTTCAGCAGCATTTGAGGTGTGCTGCAGCTCATCTTTAGTGCAAACAATGTCTGTGAGGACATCAAAATATTTTAGCTGTGTACAATCCATTGAGGCTACCATATTCAGTGGTTTTCAAATTTTCATGTGTGTGCAGGATCTCAGGTCTAGCTTCTGAATCACCTTATCAGATGCTTTATCACCTTTTTTCTTTTTTTTTTTTTTTTTAACCAAAAAAGCTAGTGTTAATGTTACATTTCAAAGGCAGTTATTTGGCTCTAAACTCTACCCTTTAGCATTTGCATACCAGAGTGTATGCCAGGACATGACTGTTGGAAAATGCAAGTGGTTATAAATCAGACCAAAGCAAAGCAAAGCTGAGTAGCCAGTTTTCCATGCTCATATGTAAGACCAAACTGTCAGTCTACTTCAGGATATGTAAAATTTAGATTTAAGAATCTGGGATATTAGTAATAATTTTTTTTTTTTAGTTTCTTTTTTCAGAGGTTGTTCCAGAGAGTTTTGTTTGTTTATTTTCAGAGCTGATTCCACTTTAATTGGCATTTTCCCTTTAGGAGAGGTTACAGTTCAGGTAAATAAGGGTAAATAAATGCAGATAAATACCAGATACACCAGGTAAATACCAGATACACCTTGAGTGCTAATTTGCATTAATCACCCTTAACACAAGCTAAGCTACATGAGGTCCATTTGCAAAGTGCTTGGTGGATGCAACCATCAGAAAAAAAACCCTGAAATCTGAATACTGAGTTGAAAATTAATTTGAAAGGGCATAAAATGTATATTTGGATGTAGTGGCATTTTGATACAATTTATTCAGGTGTATGTAGTCAGAGTATTCCCTAGGCTGTATTTCTCATTTCCAACAGGGTCCTGACAGGATGACACACTGATATATTTTAGGACATTGCAGGGCTTTCAGTGTAATACTTAAGACACTGTCTTGAAAAAAAATTGCTTTTTGCAGCATCTCAGTGGAGTGTTCACTACTTTGTTTTGTTCCTAGAGACAGGTATTACGGTGCTGACAATTTTTATTTCATTTTGGGTTTTTTTCAGCTGTTCTTACAGACAATTTCATCATCTTGTCATTCGAGGACCACAACCAACTCTGCTTTATTCAGTTTACAAAGACTATGGATCCTCCCAGTGTAAACAAAAGACTGGAAAAACTCTCCTGTTTGGACTCTAAGGTACAGGTGCCAATGGACTGCAAATATTGCAGGGACTATACATCAAATATTGCAGGAATTATACATCAAATATTGCAGGAACTATATGTGAATTGCCTGTATTCACTGATACTGTATAGCCACATAAACTGCAAACCTTTCTATAATTTATATAATTGACCAGAGCAGTTCAAACTATAAAAATGACACAAAAAAAAAAATTATTTAGAATGGTATTCTGAGTTAAAGAGTTAAAATACTGTGCCAAGGGATCCAGATTTCTGCTGTTTGTTTTCAGCCTCAGACACACATTTGAGTTACCCCTGCTCAGTGGATTACCTTGTGTCCCTTGAGCAGCAGGAAGCGACCCTTGGCACATTCTTGACATCTAACAAGCATGAAGCAAAGTCTGCAATGGTCAACCTCAGTGTGAAAGGTTTAAGTTAATGTGTTTTACCTCTTGTGTTTTGTGGCCTGAAAACACACACATGGTCAGTCACTGTGGCTCAGCTGATAGACACAAACACATGGAGCTCTGATAATTCACTCATCTGCCTGAGGTTGTAATTCCTTGCATCTTAAATCTTAATTTTCCCCACTATGGAAATACAATAATGGTGTTGTTGGGAGAGTTGCTTTTGGAATGAAGCCACTGAGTGAGGAATTGAGATATAGAAGCTTGAGTTTCTCACCACTGGCCACCTATGTGTGTGACCTTAGGCAGGTGATTTGGTGCCTGGGTGTCTCAATTCATTAGTTACACATTGAAGATTGAAATATTCCTTTTTCGTAGCCCTTTTTGTGAGGGTGTGTCTTCACTACAGTGACTGCAGATGCTGAAAGGCAGCCTAGAGAGAGCTGGGCTGAGCTTTAAACTCCCCAGTCTGGAGGTCAGTGGAAACCAGCTCATCTCAAGATGAATTTCACTGTGTCATGGATGGTTGGGCTGGGTAGATAGAACTTATTTCAACCTGAAGCATTTTGGCATCAGGACACCATTTCCATAGGTGGAAATGCTTGGTGCTACAGCAATACGAAAAAACAATCAGCCAAGGCAATTAACTTGGAACAGTTTAATTAGAGAAGGGGCTGCATCCACTGCAAGAATGAAGAAGGGTCAAGCTTTTTCTCAGGAAACGTAGAAAGCTGTTGCGAGCAAAAGAGAGAGTTTGTATTTATTTCAGACTGGGTAAACATTAAAGAAAACAATCTTGTGCTAGCAAATATTTTCCCCTTGACAACTCCTCAGTAATTTACTTCCTCACATAAGGGAGCTTGCATCTTCAAGGCAAGCTTTTTAAGGCTGTGTTTAATTTAAGTTTCGCCGTAATGTGTTTTAACTTGCTCGGTAGCAATACTTTCTGCTAGGATTAATATCTAATACATTTTCCAGGCTGTTTCAGTTCAGGGCCTCTTTTCAGCAATGGCTTGTGTTTGCAAGATTGATCCAACCTCTATAAGGTGGATTTGAGACAGTTCACTGTTCACTGGGAACTGAGCTGATACATACTTTACTTTAAAATGCTGTGCCTTGTGCCTGGCCTGTGGCATTCATTGAGGCTGTGCTTTGGGAGCTCTGTGCTGGGGCTTTTTCCTTAATAGCACTAAAAGTTTAAAGAAGAAGCTGTGGTGGGCTGCCTTTTTCATTGAAGTGTGAGGGCCACAGCTCCTGGCTTAATGTTTAGGAAAACCAGAAGTATCTGCTGCACTCCTTAATAGGGTTGTTAAATTCAGTTCTTTGCTGACACAGCTGAGCTTCTCAAAACACCTCCATGCTCAACATTGACTTTGCTTTCTCTCAAAATCACTGGGAATCACTGTGGAATAGTTCTCCACCAGCCAAAAAAAAAAAAAAAGGCATTTGCATTTGCATTTTTTAATTGAATGTTCTTTTGTGTGAGGCTTGCTAGTTAGGCGGCTAAATATAATTTTTATTATCTTCAGAACTGCACCAGTGTGAGACTGCAGAAAGTATTATTCACTTCTGCACTAATATTGTGTCAGCTCTCTGCATTGATTTAGAGTTCTTCATGGCTGATTTTGGTCAAACTTCAAAAGCTGAATGATCACAGACAGAGCCACTAGTGTCACTCTCAGTAGAAAAATAAGATGCTCCTCAATTGCAACTGTGCAAACTTGTATGGAACAATATGTAACAATAACAAATGTTGTGGGTTTAGGGGGAAAAAAATGGTTCTTTAGAGTTGGGGTTTTGTTCAAGAGAAATTGAATGAAAAAGGTGGCGTGCACTGGTATAGAACTAACACGGGATTAAAACCTGGAGCCAAGATTCAGGAAATTTGATTGTAGCCTTCATTTTTGTCTCTGCCTTTTGGCGTGGTCTTGAGAAATGTAGTATTTGGGTTTAAAGTTCCATTTCTAAAATGAGGCAAGTGTTTGTAATGATATAATTAAATTTGTGTCATGTTGTCATTGTCATGATAAGCAACCTCACATTGTTCAATGGCCAGGCTCATGGTGGGCAAAATTGGCAGCAGTGCTGGACTGCCAGAATTCTGTCAATAATAAGAACAAGTCAACCATGCTTTCCTCCTCACAGCTTGATATTTATCCAAAAGTTGAGTTTTTTGTGCAGTGCATACCTAAATGAATGAATTAATCTCTCTGTGCTCTTCCTTCCTAATTGATGCCACCTTGAATTTTATTTGCACTTGGAAACAATAAAGGAAGATGACTTATATGAATAATTACATTCTTGATGACCAGTAAAACAGAAAATCAACTATTATTATTTGCCTTTTCTCAGTGACAGGAGTCCCTGTTGGAGAGTGACATGTCTAATGCCAGATATAAAGGTCGACAAAGATTTGTGGCTGTTATGACATGTGTAATTGTCATGAACAGTTAACTCTACAATACAGGACTAATTAATACTTGTGGAAGTATTTCTGTTTTTCCAGCCTAATAAATCTGTTGTCACCAAATTAGCCATTCTAATTCAAGTAGCAGCTACCTCCTAACTATTGTGCATGCTTTATCTTTACCCGTTAAAATATTTTGACAAGTAAAACACAGGATATTCTAAAAATATTGACCTTTTTCAAGTTTTTCCTGTCTGTGCTTTTTTTAATCCATTTCAATTTACTGAAGGAGACAGAACAAGGAGTTAAATGTTTACCATAAGAGAACAACATTGGTAATTACTTTGATTTCAGTTCCTTTTTATGTGTATTCATGGGATGAAGAGGTCAATAATATTATGACCATGCAAATAGAAAAGGGTCCTTTTTGACCATATAAAAAAAACAGCGAAGGATTATTAAAGCATTAACCTTGATTTTAATGGCCTTGGTTGAGAGCTGAGATCACAATTTGGATGAGCCTGATTATTTACTAAATACAATACATAAATGCAACGGGTTCTTAACACCCATTGCACTCTGGCATTATCGCATTACTGCCAGCCTTTGTTGCCTTGCAGACAGGAATATGAAAGCAATCTGTCATGTAGTGAGACTGGCTCCAGAAGCATTTCTCTGATAAGAAGACCCCCTGCCCTTTGCTAGTGTCTGGTCCAGTAGGCTTAGCCATGCGCTTAATCCCCAGAAAGTGGTTCGATTATTGCTGACCAGCAATGGCAAGATAGTTTTTTTTTCTCCCCTAGCTATCAACCTTCCATTAATTCCTTAAGCAGAAATGCGGTGCAATCTATATTTCCTTGGCATGTGTCACCCAGATGGTGTGCTGCTCATGTTTTCAAATAACCATGCTCCAAATAACAGAGTTTGAATAATAAATTCCACAAATCCTTCCTGAGAAAGGGGCACAATTCTCAAGAGCTGCATAAACTTTACGCATGATGCCGTGGCTCATCCACATTATGCAGAAAAGTGTATGTTCTTCTGCAAAGAGGATGTTTGTGCTTCCATCCCTTAATTTGGGGGGGAAGAAGGAAGATATATGTTTGCTCAAATGCTGGAGAATATATTTAATATTTGATTATGTCTTAAACACTAGCCTCAGCTCCGTGGGCAGCTTTGCAGAACTTGTCATTTAATATGGCTAAGCTTAAATCCTGTGTGGAGGTCGATGCTGTCAAGCAACCATGACTGTACATTTTGGTATTGATTGGAGTCATTGCAGTAAATTCCTTCTTAACTCATATTCCTTTCCATCCCAATCCCCTCCCCACAGATAAAAGAGTGAGCATGTCTTTCTGTCTGAGGAGATATTTTTCACGTTTACAGACAGCCTCTATGAAGATATATGTACACTCTGTGTATATATACATTATTTCTCACACATCCCAAGTAAATACTCCCATTTGCTCCTGCCTTGCTGTTTTATCACCTCCAATAATATTTCTTGAATTTGTTTTTCTTTTTTGTTTTTTTTCTTCCATCAGATTTCTTATGTTGATATACTTGGACCAGAAGGTAGAAGGATGAAACGTCACCTGGCAATAAACTGTGTGCAAGATCTGGTCATTTGCTGGTGGTCAGCAACCAGTGATGGAGCATGGCCTTGGTCTCCTATTTCCTGTCAGAAGGACAGAGCCAACCTCTTGCTTTTAGGCTGTGCACATGGCAAATTGGAGGTAAAGTGCTGAACTGTCTTGTTACATGATTTTTTTCGAGTTTGCTAAAGAAAGAGCTATTCAGCTTAAATGCATATTCTGGTAGATGTAAAGAACAGGTATTTTTAAAACATAAGACAGGAAGAGCAGCCATTCTAATAGTAAAAACAAAGGTTTGTTATTTAGCAGAAAAGCACCTTATTTACTGTGTTTGCTATTTGCACATCAAAACTGTCAACCTGAGAAGTGTAGCCAGGAAATGAGGTCTTTATCAGGAAACAGCTTTGCTGCTGCTGAAACTGAAAATAGAAGTGTCAGAGTTCCGCTGGAAAATTCTAATATGAATTAGGAATTGTTGCATGTATGTCTGATGCAATTATTTCACACTGCCTGCAATGTTGACTGGTAGGCAATTTACATCTCTTTCAAGTGTTTTTCATGAAATATTAGCTATGCCCAGATGGCGATTAAATTTTTGTTATGAGTATTGGTCAAATCAAGGACTGATATTTTTCTCCAAGGAAAAGTTAAAATTCCCCATCTACAGGTGGGAATGTGAGCTATGAGTAAGGACAAAGCCACAAGCTGACCCTGCTCCTGACACCTGCTTAGCTTACATTTATAGGCAGATGTTTTCATTTCAGTTATTTAATTTTTGTTTCATCTCTTTAAGGACATTTGAATCTAATTTGCTTTGTTAGGTAGGAATATAAAAATGAAGCCATCTGGGCATACTCTGAAAGATCCAGAGCCTGGATTTAAAATGTAAAAGCTTTTCTGGACTGACATCTTGTATAGATGCTTCTGTATTTGGAGTTTTATTTTCAGTTTATCTTTACCCACTTTTAATATGGACTAAAAAGGCACTGGCTGTGGGAGAAGAGCACAAATTCGAGGATCAGCTATGGAATAGCTCTTCTGGGTTAGCTATTGCAGACTATTTCCCTGTAGGGAAAACCCCTAAGTAACACTTAACAATAAGCTACTCTTACAAACAGCACTCTCCTCTCTTTAATTGGGGAAGATGTAAATGTTTTAATGTCTTGAGACTATTACTTTGATAACTACTATTCATTTAAGTGAGATTCTTTTCCCTTGGGATTTTCTACCTATTGAAAGTGAAGAGAAAAGGTAGCTGAGGCAGCTTTTCTGTCCTTATTTCTGTCATTAGTCAGTGCAGAATTGAAGTTTAAATTACCTCCAGCTCTGCCTTCTTTACTTCTTTTCAATTGACCTCTCTCCACTTGCGGTCATCTTTGACTCATCTCTCTCCTCTGCCTGATCTACACCTGCAGTTCTCCATTCCCCCTGCAGCTATGCCACATCACACAGGAAAAATTACTCTGGGAGCTAAAACGTGAGGCTGTTCTTTGTGAGCTTTTCCAGCCCTGTGCCAGTTATTATGAAACTTCATCCTGCTAACATTTCAGACTTTCTTTTCTGCCATGACTTCTGCACATCCATGTTCTGAGGGCAACATTCCTGTGCCTATTTTATTCCTTCCCACATCTTCCAGGAATCTCCCTCATGCCACCATAGCAGTTTGCAGTCTCTGTTCCCTGAGATGGTTTTTAGAGACTCTTTTCTTTTAAGAAATTAACAGAAACCACCCTATCAGTTTGAAGCTCTCTGTGTTTCATTTAATATGTTTTAGGGAGATTTCCAAATCACCGCATTCCCCTGCATCTTTCAATAAACCTTGTTTCATCCTTTTCTGGTTTAAACTCTGGTACAGTCCCAAGCACACCACTGGTGCTTTACACAATAGTGCTAATAAACATTTCCTGAGGCTTTAGGCTTAAAATAATTTTAATTTGACCCATATTGTAACAGAAATATAAGAAACTTCTTTTTGAAAGCAGCACTGCCAAATTTGTCTGTTCGGTCGCTTTCCCCTTTCTGATTCTTTGCCTGTACTTTTCTGTCTTAATTCTTAGACCTTCAGATGAAATTTCTTTTCCTGTCTTTATCAATAAAATACCAAGCACTATGCCATGGCGAGGGAAAATTAAGTCATATATGAGTAACAAACTGTCCAGCTAATTGTCAATTAGCCTGTTCCACGTAGTCAGCTCTTGGATGCTGAGGTCACTCTGCCTATACATTTAGCCTATATGTCCATGATGAGTCACTCATGCTGCTGTTTGCTTGAGATTTTTTATTTGATTTCTCTGGAGTTCCTTATGGGCAAGGATTAAATTCCTCTGCATGGATGGGAGAATGTCATAACACAGCAGACCTAGAATTAGCATCAATCCCCAGTCTTGCATTTAACTGATTTTTTTCCCCTACAGTCTTGGAGGGAAACTTTAATTTAACACCTTTAACTTCTGAAAGACATTTAATAGCTTCTATGTGAAAAAAAAGAGCATAGTTAGCATTTCTAGACAGCTTGTAAACAGTTACTGTCTGGGTCAGATACCACAAAAATACAGTGGTTCTGTAATCATTCTTGTTTACCTCTCTTTGCCTCTAATCCATTGCCATTTGTAGCATTCCTCAGGTAGAGATTTGAAATAAAAATTGGACATACCATTGTTATCCATGAAAGTAAATCCATATTTATCATATTTGACCAGTAATATTAATTTGCTCCCAGTGAAAGATTATTGCCAATACAAGAAGAATGAGAAGCGTGAACTTACTCAGTTTAGAGCATTTATCAAAAAGAAGTGTTGTAAAGTAATGCCACCAATATTTTACTTGAAAATAGTAGTATCAGCTGGATAAAATAGCACTATTATCTAGAATGGGGAGAAAAACAGAAATTGCTGAATAACAAGACCACAAAGAGCTGTTTGGCATGTTGGGTTTACGAAACCAAGTCCAGGGAAATGAATGGGTGCTCCCCACAGCCATCACCTCAGTGCTGACCTCCAGAAACCACAAAACAACCTGCCAGCTGCTGCTGGGGCACAGCAAAGGCAAATGGGCATTTATGTGGTACTTCTTCCTGCCTGGAAGAATTTTCTGAGTGCTCCTGGCTGCCCACCAGAGGAATACTTATTAGGATGAGGACAGGAATAGCTCTGGGATGAGACAACTCCAGCCCTCATCATGATCACCACCTGTAACTACACGTTCTGTGTTGGGATGATTCACTCTGCACATGGAGTGTACTTCAGCAGCTTTTCAATTTAGGGAAGGAAATACATTTTACTTCTTAAACACGCTAGAAATTTGAATTTTGCCACATGGCTTTGTATTTTTCGCATTTGCTACTATTAAAGCTACAGGTGACCACTGTTCCTCTACAAACAGAAATAACTTTTTCCTGGCAAATTTTGGCTTATTTTATTGGTTTATTTTTTTTTTTCTGAGATCAGTGTTTGCTATGTTGAATGCTGTAAGATTTGGTGAAGAATTGTCTCTTGAAGAAATAAAAGTGCTTTTCTTGGTGACATTATGACCTTGCTTCGGAGTGCAATGCACGTTGGTGCAGGAGGATTTGTCTGTTGGACTCTTGTCTGCTTTCCTGTCTGCATGGGTTTCCTCCAGTAAACTCTCCCATTTTCTAATTTATTTATTTAATTGTTGGGGGGTTGTTTGGTTTATTTTGTTTGGGGTTTGTTGGGTTTTTTTAACCTTAAAGTACCGACGATCAGAGAATGTTATTTAAATTGCCTCCCTGCGGAGATAATGCTGGCGTTTTGATTTCGAAACCAGAAGAGGAATCTTCCAGAAATTATTTCAGACAATTTGCTGTGAATGAATAGGATCTGATGTGAAATCATCTTTGGATTAAATGCTTTGGGAGAAAGTAATGTTAAAATCAACATGAACTTTATTCTGCAAACACAAATTAACAGGAGGTGCTGATGCCAGGGCTCAGTTACTGTAGCACTTTGCATTTGTCTTTGCCATTCTTATTTTCACTCCACTTAGTGCTAGTGGGAATGACTGAAATTGTACTTCAATCTTGTGGAAAAAATAATTTCCCTGAGAGAGAGTATTATTTTTTTTCTTTCTCTCAAGAGATAGTATTTAATAGTTATTGCTTTCACATTGTGCCTCGGATTTGTGAAATAAGCACAGCAGATCTTTTCTGTGTGAGCTGTCCTACAGTTACTGGAGTGCTCAGAAAAAACATCTGCCCTGTGTGCCTGAATGGCTGAAATACCTCTCACATACACAGAGCAAAGAATGTGAAATCCTCAGTGTCACATTGGGTTAGAAGTTCAATGAATAATACAGGATAAAGATGATGGCGATGATAAATTTTGAAAGAAAATAAGAATAAGTGTTGACTGGAGATCTAAATAATAAGATTGCATGTAGGTCTGTAGATACAATGAAGCCAAATAAGCCAGCCCAGAGTAGGAGACTTTCATTTTTTATTTAGAAATGTTTCAAAACATGGTTTTGGTTTTTTTTTTCCTTTCAACTTCACTGGGCTATATTTAAAATTACTTTACTTTGGTGTGCACCAGACTTCTCATTTTACATTTCTAATTAAAATGTTTGTTGCTATTTGGAACCTCACTGTGTGAAATTAAATAAGCACTTTTATAACATCCATAGCATAAATCAAACATTTTTTTTCTCATCTGAAAGACACACAGTTCAGTCACAGCAAGCTTGTTTCTCTGTTTCTTTTGTTTTCTTTTTTTTCATCTGCCTGGTAAGCCAATTTTCTGCTTAAGAACTATTGGTTAAAACTCTTATTTGTTTTTCTGTGTGGACTTTATCCTTTCCCAGCACTCTATGCAAAATACTTCAATTTTAAGTGTTCAGAGATTTTTCAGTGAGAAGAGTGATGCTGCTCACACAAGCTAGCACTATTATTTCTCTCAAACATAAAATGAAAGAGAATATTTTTAAAAGCATAACAGGCCTCTTACTTACGAAGATTAACAGATTCCTTTCCTTGGATTGTTATGATTCCTGGCTCCAGGATTTGGGAACCTGGCATGTGTAGCATCCCTCATCCTGCTGATGGACTGAGGCAGAGTCCAGGGCAAGGGAAAAAAATATAAATGTGCAGTAGTGGTGCATGACTTCTACATTAATAAAGGAAATATGTATAAGTTACATGGACACTGTTTAAATACATGGGTTGTATTTTTGTAGCATTCGTGTCATAACACTTTAAATTTTTTTTAAATTAATGTACTTTTTTTAAAAAAAAAGTAATTGGTTTTACTTCATGCAAAATACTTCCAGAAATCTTCTCTTGAAATCCAAGGCTAAGTGCTTAGTCCAAGATTTATGGAAGTATTTAACACTGAATGGGCTGTACATCCTGCCTTGTGATATTATTCAGATCCACTGCCCTGTCCCCTTCTGCACAAGTCTGACACCTGTTCCACTCATTTCTGAGGAAACTCCTCCAGCTTCTGCTTTCCCATTCCATAAGCAAATGTTTTGTGAAATGTTTTGATGTCACCTTTTAGGGTTCCAGATAACTGCTGCTCATCAGGAGGGAATCTCAGTGGATTCCTTTAAATGGAAAGCTAAAGCACTATAAGCCCTACATTTACTACCATGTGTCTACTTACCAGAGTGAAAAACAATGGCAGAATACCATCTTCTCGGGAAAAAAACCCCCATTTTGATTATTAGACTTCTTATCTTTGAAAAACATTATCTTAGCACTATTAACATTTCTGTAGTCGTGTGTCCCTCTGCTTTAGTTTTCCAGTTAGCAATGTGAAGAATGAGTAATAAACCTAATTTCTGACAGAGAAACCCAAATCTTCCCTCTCAGATGAAACAGAATATTCTTTTTTTTTCCCCTTCAGAATGCTGAATACAGCAGGACTGGAAGGCAGAACAAAGAGGTCTCTTGGCTTGGTTCTCTTCCTGCAAGAGGCACACGAGGCCACTGATGCATGAGAAGCAGCTTATCTGCTCCAATCTGAGGAGAAATGTTTCTCTTGTTTTCAGCCAGGATTGGAGCAGCAGTGTCTAGAAAGGCTTTCCTTTAAGCCTGATGTGTTTCAACATTATGCCAAAATTTGTGTTTTGAAAGGCAACAAAGGGCTTCTCTCCTTGCAGGGACTTCTTCCCAATTTTAATATACAGAAACCAGACCTACCCTAGACTTCATTTCAAGGATTTGATCTCAAAACTATGTGAGGCTGGGAAGCTTCTTATCTCAAGACTCATTAGATCAGTCTTCCAAAATGCAAGATTTTACTTCCTTTGGGATTCAAGGTAGTGATCATCATTTTATCCGACTTTTGAAGAAGGCAGGACAAAGTGATGAATTGGGTGCAGTTTACTTGCTGACTCTCAAACAATCATATGGTAATGTTTATTTTTCTGTTGTCTGCTACTGTTTCCATTGCTGTGTTCCTGCAGTCACTCCTATGGAGTTGTAAAATCCATGTTTCACATATTTTCTTCTCTATTGCCTTCACCTTCAAGGCCAGTCTCTCTTCAGAATTTAGTAGTGCTTTCAGGCTCTCATCCCTCACAGACCTGATTTTTGTGTGGATCTTCATGATTTTCTTGGAGCTTTTGAAGAGTTGTCCAGAGAAAAATACTGGTTTGGGGTCAAAATACGTAACAGAATAACGCAGTACATTGAAACTTGCCACAGGAAGACAGAGATGTGAGTCCCAGAGAGCCTCAAGGCTCACTTCACTGAAGTTGTGGAAGCTTTGAAGACTTGCTTGGGCAGGATTTCTGTTTCACACATTTGAAAGAGAGCTACCTGGGTCTCTATCCATGCTCCTAGGGAAAACTGCAGAACAAACAGTGACACTTCACTTTGGCTTTATTTGGGGTTGGAGAACTCTGTGGTCACAGTAATCCTTTGTCCACAATTACCTCTTTTAGGAGTTTCCTTGCCATGCAATTTAACACCCTAATAAACACACTTCAGCAGTTCTGACATCTGCACAGTAGCCACTGCAAGGTTTTTTGGGCACAAAATGACTGCTTGCAGAGGCTAAGCCATTGGTGAGGGAATGGTTGAGGTGAGAAAATGTTTTTCAGACTATAAAAGTAATGTAATCTTTTATTTCCCCTTTGATCCATATTTTCATGGATCTCTGTTGGGATTGGTTGATGTGGTTTTCACAAGTTGGATGCATTGGCTCCTCCATCAGGTTCTTTTGCATTAAGTGGTTCTTTGCACATCCCTAGCTATTCATGTAAAAGTAGCAAAAACTTTTGTATTAATTGTCATCTGGTTTCCAGCCAGAGAATTGCAATGATCCTTTTTTTCCCTTCCTTTTGAGTGAGAAACCCTTTTGCTGACTAAATAAGTAAACTGTCATAACAAAGCATCCTAATCAGTCTGATCAACGTCCCAAAAATCTTGTTTATAAATTTATCAGTTACTTTAGAAGTAATGGGTGGTATGCAAAAAAAAATCTGAATTTCTTATTCTCCTTTACAGGATGAAAGGCTAAATTGCATATTCAGTTGGTCTTGAGATATGTGGAAATCAAATTTAAATTGCTCTAACACTATGTGTGCCTTTCTGTTTTCACCCTGAAATTTCTAGATTCCCGTCCTCATCCTCTCTCTACCTTTTAATCACAATTTTAATCCCTTTCTCTGCTCTCATACCACCTGGACTCAAGGGGCTTCCAAAAGTTGTGGCAGGTCAGCAGCTTTAATTTACAATGTGGAGATTGCTGTGGGTGTACCTGAGGGCAGGGTTCAGCTCAGGTTCACATTTTCCTTTCACTCTTAATTTCTGCATGAACAAACACCAGAAGTTTCTGACTGACTTCCACTACTCTCATTCTTCTAGAGCCACGGGTTTTCTCTCTATTTTTTTATGAAATAGCTTTTCATAAGCTCATCTATGACTTATTTACAGCTGGTTTTTTTTCCTCCCATGGTTTCCCTGCTCAAATTCTATACAATACCTCTCGTTCAAACCCATTTATCACAGTACATGAACCTTCACTGGTCTCCACTGCTGCTTCCACCTCTTCAGGGTACTTCCCATGTTTCCACACTACAGATTGCTCTCTTTGCCAGCTGCTGTCTTTTTATCACATTCTGCCTTTGTGTTCCTCCTCCTGTTCATTTAACTTTCAAGTACCCTGTAATGGTCCCCACTTTTTTGCTATCACAAATATTTTTTCTGCATCTAAAACTGTACGGCACCGAAGAACATCTACCACCTACTCATTTGGCAGTGTACAGTAGGTGGTGTTTTAACATGCCATTGTTTCTACCACTACAATGTAATATTTTCTGTTACCATGGCCCAAAGCAAATAGTCAAAAATCCTCTATGCTTGATGCTCAGAGTCACTTACTATAGATTTTTCCAGGAATTTTGAGATTTTTGCCCCAGCCTATTTGCGAATACTTTGTTATTCTTTCACATCAATCCTTTCTCCTCTTAATATCACCGTCAGGACCATCCTCTCTTTTATCTTCTGTTCTGCTAACCTGTTACATAGGTCCAGACGAACAAATATGGCTCAATTGCAGAGTTTTTAAAATCATATTAATTAACTTTTTAAATGTTAAAAGAGTAGATTTCAGAGCTCTGTTTCAAGAATGTGACTGACCCACATTAGTAATTCTTATTATAGTACAGTCTCACAAATCCTGAGTTCTACAGCACTTCCAGCTAACAAACTAAAAATGGAGCTGTATCTCTCTCTTTACAAGCCTTTTTAAGGATAAATTGTCTAATTAAGAAATGACACATAGATTATTTTTTACTTTTAGCTCAATAACCAACCACCTATGGCCCACAATGTGGCTTTTCTATCCAATTAGAAGATATTGCTTAGACTTGTGAAGAAGGAAAAGAAGGAGTCAGCCTCTGCCCTAAAACCTCCATCTTGCTTTATACATATTACTATATTCTAAAGCCTTAAACTCTTGAGTTTTCCACCCTGTGATACTACATACTTCTATTCAAGCTCCACACCCACAATCCCAGTTTTATCATAATTAAGAACGTGGCTGTTTGTGACCGACCCGCAGGAAGGCGCGTTCGCGGCGGTCAATTTTTAACGAGCAAATCGCTGCAAACGACTACAACGAGGCTTTGTGTTTTTGCCAGGTGCTAAGCTACATCCGCACGGAGTGGGAGCCCCTGGATGCCAGGTTCAGCAGTCTGCAGCCCCAGCAGGTGCTGACAGTGGAGCACTCGCTGTCCTCAGCCAAGGAGCCCATGGCCGACAGCTGCGTCTACAAGTGCGTCAAGAGCAGGATCCAGTGCGCCGCCGTCACCAGGATCCCCCTGCCAGCCAGGGCCACCAGCTGCTGCAGGGATGTGACAGAGGACAAGCTGGTGCTGGCCTGTGAGGACTCCTCAGTGGTTCTGTATGAAGCCTACAGCCAGGTGACTCTGTTGGCCCAAGCAGAGCTGCTCCCTGCTGTGGTAACCTACCACCCCTCCGGAGCCGTGCTGATGGTGGGCAGCTCTCAAGGGGAGCTGCAGCTTTTTGACACGGCGCTGTCCCCAGTTAAAATCCAGCTCCTGGCACAGGACTATTTGCCTGAGGCAACCCTGCAATTCAGTAAACACTGTGAGGTGCCCACCAGCCTCATCCAGATCCAATGGGCTGCTCCTCCAAGTGCATTTCCCAGCCCTGACAGTGTGGATATTCACGATCTTTTGTTGGTCAGATTTGATAAAGGACCCTTGGGAGTGCTTCACTTCAAACTTGGTAAGTTACTAAGCACATCTCTTGAACCTTGAGCTGTCAAAGAAGAAACATCTGTATCCCACTAATTTTAGGTCTATGAGACCATACCCTTAAAAGCAAATTGTTCCAGAGGTATCTGAAGATACCAAGGAGTTCTTTATGTTTCACAATTGTTTTATACCTTTTTCCGTTCATAGAATAAGACCCCAATCTGCTGTCTGATCAGCATCCCAAAATGTTCCTCACTACTTTAATAAGGCATGATAATTTTTCCTCTGGAAAATTCATTTAATCAGTAGTATATAGTATATACTACTGATTAAATACAACTGATTATATACTACTTTATAGTATATAATCTTAAGAATCATTCATTCTGTGGTAATAACTCTAACAAGTTAAAATAAGCTATATTTGAGAATAGAATAGTAATGCTATTTTCTTTACCAAATTTTTTTTTAATGTATGATGTATATTTGTCCAGTATTCTGTTCTTCCTGGCTTCAGTACGTGAAGTTGCACCTTTTTTTTCCCCTTTGAAGACTTTCCACAGAAGAAGAATGATTTTCATAACCTTCAGAGAAGTTTGGCCTCTTAATTAATTTGCAAGGAATTGTGAATAAAAGAAGCATTAATGCTAATTTTAGGATTTATGTAGCACATTTCATTTAAGATATGAAGAGACTTTAAAAGAGTAAAACCACACCTAACTTCCTTTTACAAGCAGAAAAACAAGAAGCAGTAAAGAAAAGCTAAAGGGCTATCCAAGAGTTACACAGAATAAAACCCCTGCAGTGGCTCATCAGTGAGGAGTGTATTCATTTCATTCAAGTCAGGCAAGTTACAGTGGTGCAAGCCCTTTGTGAGAGCTTAAAAAAAAAATCATGCTTAAACCCTCTGACTCCCAAGCCAGTGTTTTAGCAGGGCAGACAGCTATCCTGGAAAACGTCAGCATTTTGCCCATTGTCTGTCCAAGAAAACAGATCTTTATGTGAGTTTTTAATGATTCTTTTGTATAAAGCTCTTGAGATTAGGAAGAAGCCTTTTTTATATTAAAAAAGGAAAAAAAAAAAAAAAAGCAAGCAGCATGCCAAAAGACTCAAAATAACAACCTAGGTGATAGTAAGATTTGAAAATCTGTTTTATTTCTTTACTGAATGAGACACACATGTACTTTTGTGGGGAAAACCTGTCTAATATTACCAGAGGCCTAAAAATTTGAAATACTGAATTAAAAAAAATTAACCAAGTGTGTCACTGCGGAAAGATAAATTAATATAATAGGATGTTAGTAAGAAAAAAATGTTGGATTGACTTTTGGTTGTGTAGTTTTAAAAGAGCTGCTCCAGATTGTTGCTGTTATTAAAAAAGCTATTAAAAAAAAACCAAACCACTGTTTGCAGGATATAATTTATTTTGAGATAATTAGCTGCATTAAGTTCAATGACAGGTCTAATAGTTACAGAGTACCCCAGAACACTAATTATAACAGCTATTTGATGGGTTTGTGCACATTGGCCATTACAAAAAAAAATAAAACCCCTCTAAGTTATCTCTGTCCTGATTTGGTGGGATGGAGTTGAGCAGGAGGCACTCTGCCCACCTCCACCTTGCTTTTCTTCAGTCCTCCCTGGCGAGGTTTTCTCACAACAGCTTTCCAGAAATGCACAGCTTTCCCCTTGCTATCTTTAGCACATTTATGTCCCTACCAAGGCGAACAGGCTCTCAGTGCAGGGATTTAGAGGCCTTTCCTGCTAATTGCCAGCTTGTAAACTTAATTGGACTGTCTCCCTGGGCACCGTTCCTAAATCAATTAGGCAGTGAGTTGGCTGTCACCTCTTTTTCCCAAGCAGGTTGCCTGGAAGCTCACCACCCAGGAGAAGTCAAGCATCCAAGGTCATCCTTCCCTTCCAAAGGGAAGAGGTTGACCTCCACTGCTGAAAAGTTATCACATTGGAAAATTCATTCTCTATAATTACTGTAAAATCTCTTCCAGGAAGGAGGCAAAGCTCTCTCCCTTCTCTTTGTTGTCCACCGTGCAAAACTCTCTGTTTCATCCTGCTGCTCAGTTTGCCACGCTGCCAAGGGAGCTCTGTGTTGATTAGTGAGTCCCTTCTTCACAGCCTCAGCAGTTTTTTAGGTTCCTGCTATTTAAGAAATAATGCAGAACAAATAAAATTCATTAATTAAATGCAATAATAAATTATCACAAAAATTTAGGGGCTTGTGACAGCAAGACCCAGACAGGCATTCAGGACTGAAATAAAATCCATGAGGAACACATGGCTTGGAATTGTTTCCCACAGATGTTTGCTAAGAAACTTATGTCAGTGAGAATAGGCAAATATGTTTTTAACTTCCAGCTACATTATGGTTTTGGACGAGTTCTGTCAATCTCCATTATGTTGTCTATCCAGATTAATTTCAGGAAAAAGTCATATTAAACATACCCTCAAACACTAATGGCAAATATTTTTGATGTCTAATGCCAAACTCGTTTCCAAAAGCGACTTCTTGTCATTGATGTCGAACCAGCTCTTGGATAATGCCAATGGTTCAGCATTGCTGTCCTCTAAAGGCATTTTAAATATACTATTGTATTTAATTAACATGAAAATAAGTATTTTCATCTTCGCTGAGAGGTTAATGTGCGGATTGCCCAGCTGCTGTAATATTTGAAAAACACTAAGTGTTTAGGAAGAATAAAGGCTGCCATAACTATTAAATATTAACAAGTTAAACATGGCTGTTACCCAGCATAATGTCCATAGGCTTTAATACATGCAAATACAAGGTGAAATACAATAGAAAAACTTTCTTTAATGATGCTAAAAAAAGAATTAAGTACTTCTCTGTTACTAAATATGTAAGATTTTTCCCAAAAAACATCAGTTCTGCAAGTTCTCCGCAGTTTATTTCTCCTCAACCTAGATTCAGATGTTTTCCTCCACTTTTTTTACCCCTCACTTCTTATTTCACATCACAAACAGTATTCACAACAGTTATGAAAGTTTTGTGAGGTATATTTTTATATTTATATATAAATATATTTTTATATTAATATTTATATTTTTCTATAAAACATATATAGCATATACCTGTTATATATAAAATGTATTGTTTTCCCCGGCCAGTCCTATGGTTTTAACACTAGCATTGAAATTCAGCTTGTTCCCTTTCTCATCAGAACTTTTTCCATGTGTTTCGTTTCAACAGACAAAATCAGGATATAAATTGAGAAAATAAAAAATAAGAAATTAAACATAATTTTTAAAAACCCCTCTCCATGTTGCAACTGCTTTGGAACCTCCTTCTAGCTTGGCAATATGGAGAGTGATTGAGTAAGAGTTGCTTTGGGGCTGGAGCTGCTCTACAGTTGTGTGCAAAGATCCATCTGTGTGAGACAAATGCTGGGGTTTGGTGTTGTCCAGCAGTATTTCCCTACAGGAAGGAGAAGCTGAAAGTAAATTTATTACCTACCTTACAGCAGTGATAAACTGCAAATACACATGTTCTACCTTGTCTAAGCCAAACTTTGATGTTGTCACCAGTGACTTTTGGCTGCATTCATTCAGCATCCATGTGTGAAGTTCACTGCTGATTTTTGTCTGCTGTCCAGCACCCTCAGTCTAAATATACCAAGATAGTAAGGTGCTATCTTTTATTAAAAAATTAATATTGAAACCCATCAACTTAATTTCAAATGACAGCAATTATTTTTAACTGTGCTGAAAAGGAGTCAGATGCTGTATCAAAGTATAAACCCATTATCTCTGGTTGTAATATTTCTTGTTAAAGGTGTGCTCACAGGAGGACAGCTGGGCCTGGTGGAAATCATCCACCAGCACCTTCGTTATGATGAGATACAGGAGGCAATTAATGTCCTGAGCACCATGAACTGGAACACGATGGGTCAGCAGTGCTTTATCTGCCTCAGTGCTATTTGCAACCACCTCCTTAAACAAAAGCTTACACCAGCCAGAGAAGGTAGGAGGCTGTTTGTATTTCTAATGGGTTTTTTGTGGTGTCTTGGTAATTCTTGTGTGGATTATGACAATGTAGTTATTGAGTGTGTAAAGAAAACAGCAGTGAGAATCCAGAAAGACAGCCAAATTGTGGTGCCTCATAACCACATGCCATTGTACACAAGTAATTTCAATAAAATCTGGGCCAATGCATTGACTACATTTTAGTTTGTATCAATAGTGACACTAAAATAATGCACATTGTTTTATATATGTATATGCTATAGACATTAGTTAACATATATAGTGCCAGCATGACATTCCATAAGTTCATTACATTCTATAAATTTAGTTTATGTTACAGACAAAGGTTAGTTAATACAGGATTGGAATATTTGTGTTACATTCGTGCTGACACAGCACCGACTTTAGGAGGGATGTTTTCCTGCAATGGGGACAAGAGATTTTAGTCTGTTTTTCAAGGTGCTTTCAAAGGGTCATTCTTTCATTATAAGATGCAAAGGCCTTGAATACACTATCCTCTGCTGCCTCCTTTAGGATTATAGCATCTGTCCTCACTGTAATCTAGCCCCCTGCAGTAGTAGCTGGGGTCCCTCAGAAGAAATGATGAATTTTAGGTTTAGCCCCAGTCTCTGCTGAAGCCTGGTGTGGTGCCTTCCTCTTGATTTGCTGCCTATCTTGAGACTCAATAGACTTCAAGATTTGAAGTGCCTTGATTTAGTGAAGGTGTTATCCTCCAGTCTAGCAGGCAGACAGCTGGAAACCAGGCATCTTTTGTGGGAAGAGAGAATACTTAGGATTCTGGTGTGTTTGATGATAGAAAAACTCCAAGGTGTCCTACATTGCTGCCAAGCCATCAACTATCCCATTTTGTGGGATCTGATTAGGAAAAAAAAAAATCTCTGTGTTGCAAACACAACATATAGGCTCTAAATAAAACATGCTTTGAAAAGGACCTGGAAAAAGGGCTGGCTATGATACTCTTCTAAAAATATGTACATTATAAACAGATGTCTGTCTGTTTCCCCCATGCAGCTCCCTAACACTGTTTACAGCAGAAGGAATTTTATGCCATCCAGGAGTTATTCTATCTAAATCTAACAAATTTGGCATGGTAATTTGTTTTCTTTTTTATTAACAAAACCCAGTGGGACCCTTTTATTGGTAGTGATGGGGCAGTTATCTTTGAGATCTTTATCCTGCCTTCAACATCAAGCTGGGCTATTTAATGAATGTATAACGGTGCTAGTAGTTACTCATATTTCATGTTGGTTGAAATATTTCAGAAGCACAAAACATGCTGTCAAGAAAACAGCAATGGCAAGAGAGTATGGCTTCTTTTTCTATTTTAATCTAAAATGACTGCTGCTTTGAAAGAAAATACCTTTAAAGTTCGACTTATCTTACTATCTAGATTGGAGATAACATGAAACTAATTTACTAACGGTTTGCCTGTGTAACTAACACAGTACTATTAACACATTTAGTGCTATCAAGCCTAATAAAATCAAATGTAGCTATGCTTGGAAGTAAAGAATCATTATCACTAAATACAGAAATGCCCAGTTCAAACAAATGTTAATAATGGCAAATCAATGAGGTTCTGTCTGCCTAATGAGACAATAGGTTGTATTTTGCTTGTGGAGCAACGTAAATATACAGCAAATACATATGTAGCAAATTCTCCCTTTTCTGCCTACAAGGTTTTGTACTACATTGTTAACTCCCAAGCAAAAGTCAAAGAGCATAAATATTATTGATAATTTAATTTCCTTTCAGCTCAGCATGTGGGACACATCAGTGTACTGCATGTTTACTTGTGTTGTTTTTAATTTTGTATTAAAAATATGTAGAAAAAAATGCCAAAGAGCTTGATCTGTGGAGTATAGCTGTCAGAAAGTATTTAAAGAAGAGAGAACTCGTGTAACAAAAGGGCTTTATTTTATTGATTACAAGGGAGGTTATCCTGTTTGCCACCACTGCATGCTGCCAAACCCTTAGGGTTTCTAGACCCTTTTATTTAAAATTTTTAAAGAACTGTGGGCTGAAGGAGGTTCCTTAGACCTTAAGGCCATCACAAAGAGGGTTCTGTTACCCGCTGACCTCACACAATAATCCCTGGAATACTGAACTCCCTGGTTGTTTGCCTAAGAGGACAAAGACGATTTGAGCTAATTGAGAGTTGATCTCCACTGGACAATCTTGTTCACACTGTATTAGTCTCATGAGTCACTTTGAGTTGTAGGCTGGCTGGTGAGAACTTGATGTGTTACAGACTTCTTTATCCTTTTGATGGCTTTTGTTGCTCAAAGTCATTGTCAGCTGTGCCTCCAAGCCAAAGTTTATATGCACGTTTGTGTTTGTACAATCTGTCATATTTTAATTTCATCTCTCCTACAACAACATCACATTTCATCACCGTTTGAGGAATTTGACTGACTGCAAACATGAGCAACCTGCTGTAATTGAAACTAATTCACTTGTTTCATTGCTGCTGTGTTTGAATTCCACAGCACAGCTTGAGGCAAGCCTTGGAACCTTTTATGCTCCAACAAGGGCACTCTTGGATAGAACTGTGCTGGAGTACAGGGACCCCATCAGCAGATATGCAAGAAGGTTCTTCCACCACCTGCTCAGGTGAGTGACAGTTTCAAGTTTTTATCAACTTAAAATTAATTGCATATTTCAATAACTAACTGCTTTAATGTGGTTAGCATTTTCCAAAAGGACCACCCCCGAAAAAAATGCATTCATTGTTAATGTTTGTTTAACTTGCACTTTGTTCCTTTCAAACAGAGTAATGCAGATAAAGTGCTATTCAGAGCTCTTCTGTCATCAATACACTTAAAATGAATCACCCTTTCCCATTTAGCTTGATAGAAAAAAAGATAATGTGATTCTGAGAGACTGGTATTCACCAACTGCTTGCAGATTAGTTATAGAAAGAACGCACAAACTTGGAGAAAACACTGAGTTTAAAAAGATGCTAGAACTCCAAAGAACGCTGCGTGGTGCAGGACATTTTTGTCTTTGCACCACTGAAATCTGAACATCTTGTTATCCTCACTTTTAAAATTTTCATGTATGAATTCACGTTCCAGTAATTTTCAGTGCCATTAAAATAAGAGGGGGAAATGCAAGGTTGATTTGTCTGTGAATGATACAGAATGATAGAATGGTTTGGGTTGGAAGGAACCATAAAGATCATCTCATTACTAGCACCTTCCACTAGACCAGGTTGTTCCAAGCCCCATCCAACCTGACCTTGAACATTTCCAGAGACAGGGAACAACTTCTCTGGGCAGCCTCACTATCCTCACAATAAAGAATTTCTTCCATATATCCAACCTAAACTTCCCCTCTCTCGGTTTGTGGCCATTACTCCTCGTCTTACCACTACAGTTCCTGACAAAATTCTTCTCTGGCTTCCCTGTATGCTCCCAACTTCCTCACCTCATCTTCACAGGGAAACTGCTCTGATATTGCAAGAGAAATAATAACAAATTCAGCCAGAATTTATAGCACACTGGTTTATTGTTGTATGTTTTTCAATCCATTATAAATATTGACATGCAGCAGTTTAACCTGTTCACAAATACAGCTGAGGCATTCCCTTTGAGGATTATCCAGTGGATGAAAATAAGGAGAAATTGCCTTCTGAATGATACAAAAATGTTTGTAACACTTTTGGAGAAGGAATGTGGATGGACATAGTGAGAAGACTGAAAATGCTCCCTTTTGCAGGATTCATCTGGATTGTATATACAGGGGCAAATTATATATGCAGGGGCAAAGCAAGTTACTTTGATAGCTCAAAATGTGCCTTTTTTCAAATCTAGAAGAAAAGTATTCTATATTGTCTTCTACATTTTGAGTCTGAAGAGGATCATCTTTCTGCTGAACAGGTCCATTCCAGTGGGGAAATCATTTCTTGTTGAAAAATGATCCAATATCCAGTCTTTCACTGGAGTTTTCTTAACACACAGGGCCACCACAGTGGGTACAAACTCTGTTATTATTGCCTTGCTCCTATTAACCAGCAGGGAAGATGCTGTTGTGGCAGTGGCCAACTTGTTGCCTGCAGAGGACAGATGGAGGAAGAACGCCTCAGAAATTGCTGAGAGGTGTAACTCCAGTGCTCTTACATCTGCCAGAGAAAGGTGTATTCCCTGCGACTCAGGTTTTGCTTCCAAGTGCTAGCAGGCATGCAGAGGCATGGGGCCCCGGCTGAGCTGCCAGCCCCTGAGGCTGCAGCTGGAGCACTGACTCAACCCTCCGAAAACAAGAACCTTCAGTGTCAGAGTGCTGCCTGGACACAGCAGGAGATGTGCACCAGAGCCTCCTCATGTCTTGTACCTCCCACTCTAAAGCAGCCCTTGGACAATCTACAGTTGTGGCAGGTTTTTGGAGCAAACGTGTTATTTTGCTGTTTTCCTGTTTTCAAAGGGATTTGTGTTCAACCAAATCAAAGTGATAGGATCATGTGATTGCTGCAGAACAGATGGTAATGCTTAAAGCTTATCTCAGAAGACATAATCTAAGTACAAAATTAAATGTTCAAATATGGGAGATTTATCTGATAGAAAGCAAGGAAGTGATGTTCAGAGCTGATCATTATTGCATTAAAGTGGCTGTGCCTTCACTGGTGTTTATTTCCTTTTAAATGTTTCCTTAAGTGACTGGAATGATTTAAATGTAGGCTAAGCAGGGAGAACTAGAGATTTGTTGGGGAATGGTGAACCACGGTTCTGGGTGAGGGAATGCCATCCAGGCATGATGCAATATCTAGGAGGATCATAGGGAGGCACAGTGCCCACTAATTCAGGCACATGAAAGTTGCAGCTGCTGCTCTTGCATCTGTGATTGTGAGTGTGCAAGGCACTCCTGCCAGCCTGATTTACAGCTGTGGGTTCAGAGCAGGAGGAAAAGTGAGAAGGGAATTGTGCTCCTGCCTTCTCAGGTCACCATGTCATGCCCTGAAAATGAGAAATTCCTCCCACTACTTGCTCATCAGGGAAAGCAAGATCAGGTGAAATGGAAGGAACACAGAGATGCTGTTCACCACTGCAGGGAGAACTGGATCTGAAGCTACCCAGAACTATGGGAGACCATAAAAACAGGGGGGTTTGATACATTAATATCAAAAAACAGTGCAGAAATAACATCAGCCTGTTACAGGATGAGGATGATCACCTCACAAACAGGACCATAAAGCAAAGATGTTTAATGCTTTCCTTGTCTATGTCTTCAACACCAGTGATGGGATAAGGGGGTCCCAGAACTGAGCCCTGAGGACCATTCCAGTGCTCCAGCTGGACCTCCATGAGTCCATGGGGCCTGATGGGATTCATCTTACAACACTCCAAGAGCTGGCTGATGTCATTGTGAGGCCTCTCTTCATGATTTTTGAATTGTCTTGGGCATCTGGAGAGGTCAGAGAAGCTGGCAAACATTGTCCCAGTTTTCAGGAAGGGCAAGAAGGATGACCCTGGAAACTGCAGACCTGTCAGACTCACTTCAGTGACTGGTAAATTATGGAGTAGATTATTGAGGGAAGTATTGAAAAGCACCTGAAGGACAAGACAGCCACTGGTCACAGCCAGCACAGCTTCAAGTCCTGCTTATCAAACCTGATTTCCACCCAGCTGATCAAGGGAAGCCAGTTGATTTCTGGATTTCAGTAAAGCTTTTGATACTGATGGATCTTTCTGGACAAAATGTCCATCCTGCAGCTGGATAAACACATCCTGTGGTGGGTGAACTCGGGGCTGGGGCACAAAGGGTTACAGTGAACAGGGTGACATCAGACTGGGGACCTGTCACTGCTGGGGCTCTGCAGGGCTCCATCCTCAGCCCTGTGCTCTTCAACATCTCCATAAAGGACTTGGATGCAGCACTGGGAGGGACACTGAGCAAGGTCTGAAGGCAGCTGTGGGAATGTTCACTGTCCTGCAAGGAGGGCAGAGTGGCAGCACACAGCCAAATGGGAACAGACAGCTTAGGGTGTGTGTGGTGGGCTGTAGAGGAGACCAGACACACCAGGGATGGACAGGGAAGGGCGGAGCCCAAGATTAAAACATTTAGATGCTCAAATGTTTCGAGATCTAAATCTGAGAAATGTTCGTATAAACAAAAGTTTTCACCCCCCTCTCCAGCTTTCCTTTGAGTACCCCACCAATCTGCCTTAAGCCTTTTCAGAAGGACCAACTCGCGGGAGAGAAATATTAATTCATTCTACATGCTGAGACAGTCTTTGACCTGCCTGCTGAGTCTGCCAAAAAAGTGCCATTTATTGTTGTACTTTTAAAGATGTGATTGTCTATTTACTAGAACTGAGAAATACTTTTTCAGAAGGGCTGTCCTCACCTAGAAAAAACCATGTGCTAGGGATTTTACTCTTTACTTTAGGCCAAAATGTTGTATGTTCAGTTGCAAATAACTGGGGACATCCATTTTTGCCTTATCAGGGAGATTACAGGCTATCTACTTTTCTACCATCAATGAAGTCAGTTCCTAGAAAATGCTGAATGCTGTGATGGCAGATTCCCTCTTTAGGCATGAGGACAGTTTAGAAAGAAGATGCTCCATCCAGGCTGAGATGGGCAAAGGAACACTGACACCACAATTGAAACAGATCACAATTAGAAGGAAGGGAAAATTCTTTGCAATGCATTGGACTCAGCCTTATTATTTGTCTCCATCATTAAAAAAGCTAAGTTCTTAAATTTGCAAACCACACATCACCTTCAGTTCCCACTAAAATAGAAGCTTAGAGCTTTACAGGTATAGGCCCTGAATGTGAAATATGGAATAACTCCAAACCCAAGCATTCAGTATACAAAATTAAAATTAAAGGCCTCTTAATTATACGCCAGGGATCCATTACAACAGTATTTATGGAACGAGTAATTATTTTCACTCTAAATCCTTATCTATAATTAAAAAATACAGGAACCGAATTACAAGCACAGAAATGTATCTTAGGTGTTCCTTTGCCACTTCAGTAGCACTCTGGTATTTTATTATGATGTCACTGCTCATAATAATGTAAGGCATTATATCATTATGTAAAATGTTGAGCAGAGGTGGATTTATTGGGAAGCCTTGGGCTCCCTGCCCCCACCCTTTTTGCTGTGTTTGTGTGATGGGGGAGTGGCTGTTTGTGTGATGAACACGGAATGGGATGGAGCAGTTTTCCCCTCGTTGGCTGCGGCATCGCTGACTCACTCCGATCAAGCGTTGGTAAATCGTGCTTGTCACATTTTCTAATGCATGAAATTATCTTGTTTGTTCGACACGGACACGCAGGCACAAACACACGTACCTGCTCTGTTGCGTTCCATTTTTTTTTTTTGAGCGAGGAAGCAGGGCTAGAAAGTAAAGTCTGAAATGCAGTGCAAGAGTTGCAGAATTAAGATGCAGCCACAGTTCGTTCTGCTGTGCCCTCTCCTCCTTCGTAATTCTGGTTTTGTGTTTGTGAATACCCAGTTTAAGGATTCTTTTTTTTTTTTTTTTAATCCTATATGGAAAAATACTAAGATTCAAACCCACTTGCACCTTTCAGTCTGATCATTTCATTAAGTGAATGTAACTGGGTTATTTTCCCTGCAGTACAAATATGTTTACCTACAAAGCAAAGCTTTGCTGTAAATAACAACATAGTGCTTTTTCATCTTTCAAGAGAAAAGCACAACTCTGATCACACTCAGTGGTAGAATTTTGGATGGATTCGTGAACGATTCTCCTTTGTAATGAATCCAAAAATGGGAACCTCCACCACGTTTTTACTTTTGCTGTTTTCACTCCTTCAGAAATTTCAGAAGTGTTTTCCTCTTCGCAGTGTTCCATGTAAGATGCTACTGGGTAAATGCAAAAAATTATCTTCATGTTGGGCAGAACATTCATCCAGTGATATGATTTTGCACACAGGACTTGATAGGGCTCCTTTGTAAATAAACACTCTTAAAGAAGATGAGAAGGTAAGTGGTCATTAGCGTCAGGGGAGACCTGCTTCCAGCCACCAGTGATCTTTATTCACTGTTTAAGAGTTCTGAAATGCACTGCTATACTACAAGACATGGTGTCTGGACACAGACAGTTATCACTTAAGTCCAAGACAGCCTTTGAAAAGCTAAAATAAAGCTCTTTTGCCCTGCAGGTGCATCACTTATGCAGTACTAACTACCCCCTTGGTAAGCAGGTTCCTCTATCACTACACTGCAATCTCCAAAGTAGATATTCACTGTGAGTATTTCCATCCTAAATAGGACCCTAAATCAAAGGTGAAAAAATGCCTCAGCTCCATAGGAATAGTTCCCAATCCCAACTGTATGGAACTGAGAGACACTGTGAGCAAAGAGCTTTTATGATCCTTTTTAAGAGCACCCTAGAAGTAGAATCTATAATTATATTGGTACGTAGTGTGTCACAAAATATGTATCAACATTAATGATTACATGCTTGAGGAGTAAGAATGTCTTTTGTATTCATAAGGTAACCTATTAGGCATTAAATTATGCCTTCAGATAAAATGATCATTGGTGGCAGTCAGGTTCTCTATGGTGGCCACACAAACAGAATCCATCTCTACGGGAGTAAGTTCAGTAGTAACATTTTCACTAAAGTAGCACCTTCTGGAGAGGACTTTGAAGAGTCATCTTTTGAAAAACGATCAAAACCAAAGGTTTTCATATTACCACAACACTGACAAATGAGAATTTATATTGCTGTGATGGAACTACACATGAAAAGATTCCCCTGGTCGTGCTTCTTGACCTGTGTTAGAAACAAGAAATAAAGGCACTTCTTTAATGGAACTAGGTTATTTTTGCTGTTAAAGAGGGTAAAGATCTCATAAAAAGTTTAGACTGTCTTTGCTTCAGTCCTATGTTGGTAATGATTTCTTTTCTTAAAGCAGCTCCAACACAGTTTTCAATTTCAGTCAGATACTTTGATGCTACAGGAATGACTCTGGGATTTAATTCTCTAGCAGTGATTACAATATGAGAAATAATGAGCAAAATATTGGGGGTGGGGGGACAACGAATTACATTACATAATTGCTTGAGAACAAAATGCCGTGAAGATGAACCATGACAAATCACTGTTGGAGATTTGGGCAAGGTTTGTTGCTCGACTTAACAGGAGAGACATTGCTGGGAGGATGGGAAGAATGGCCCCTTACACAAACTCAGAGCAGTCCCAGAGCTGCTGTAATCTTGGAGCCACTTTGCACAGCCAGCAGCAGATGCAGTTTGGTGGCCCAGAGTGCCAGAAGTCAACCAGTTCTCTGCTACGTCCCCACCCATGGGACTGCGCTAGAAAAAAGGAACACGAAATAGCTGCACTGGGCTGATGTTGTTTGTGCCAAATCTATTCCCACATGCTGCTTAATCTGACTTTGATATTGCTACTTTCAGAAGCTGAGCCCACATGGAGACCACTGTTGTGTTGTGTAACTGATAATCTGCCCTCATGAGGTGGCTTTTTCCTGCTTTACCAGCTGTGCAATTTCCCTGAAATCTTGAGGGCTTTGGGCATACACTGAGTGCAGAAGCAATGCAAATATATCACATTCATGAACAAAAACCTCAAAAATTAGTTCTTAGCAACATGTCTCCATCCTTGAGCAGCTGTTCTAAGTCAGCCTCAGCCTTCCCAGATCATCAGTTTCTCCCTCTCCATCAACTCCACCTAGTCACTAATGTCATCTTCTTTTAGAGTGGCGCTCAAAAATCTCTAATTTGAGGTCCTGACCAGGAACTGAATTTGAGATCGATTTTTTTCTTTGAAGTCTTTCCAGATCAGTTCGTGTCTCATCTCTTTACCAAGACACTTTTTCTTCATTCATCTTCAAAATCTTCCTGAGCCCCACCATTACACTTCCCTTTACTGTATGTGAACCATCTGGCAATATTCTGTTGTGGGTAGCTCATCCTCAGCTCACCAGATCAGAGTTTTCTCTCACTTCCTCAGCCTTTTTGCTGCCTTTTCTCCCATTTCCATCCAGTGCCCTGCAGGAAGAGCTAACTGAACAGGCAGCCCTAGGCATTCCTCAAATGCAGATCTGACTTTTATGGTTCTTCAGAACCCAAGAGGCTGAGAAGGAAGGAACACCAAAAGGAAAATACAGAGAAAAGCCAGCAATAGTCATTTGTCCAATAACTGGATGTAGTTTCTTGAAGAGTGCACCCCTCATGCCTTAAGAATGTAGAATTTATGTGTCCTACATGCTCTGTAGTTAGGATAAAGACATGGGCACCCAAAGGATGAGTAATCCCATTGAAGGGAGAGATCTCAGATAAGCATGAAGAGGCAAACGTCAGGGCCTATCCCTATCAATTAACTACAAAAGGAGCCTACCTAATTAGCTTAAATTAGCCATGTAAAAGTAAGCTGTTTGAAGATAAATGGAATGATTTGCACTGTAAATGTCTAGCTCCTGTATCACATTATTACTGGCCAGTTAACAGAAAGATCTTAGATGTTCAGATAGTTTCTGTAATAGAAGGAGAGAGACAAAGGGACTAAATATATATATATATCAAGAAAGGTTTGCAAAAAGGTACAAAAAGCAGACAGGCATGAAGAACTCTTTAAAAATCTCCTTTTGACCAGTTGGCCAAGATAGGAGAGAATGGGGATGTTTCTTGGTTTACACTAGTAAGTGCTGAAGTATCAACTAGAGATAGATAAATAGTAATATATGACCAGCACTAGGTAAAATTGATTCAGAATTTCTAAAGGTAAGGGATAAAACATCTGAAATACACACTGTGGTGTGTAACCTCACATTCAGAATGACCTTAGCACCTGAGGACAGAAACATGGAAAATATGAAGTCAGTTTTCAAAACAGTCTGGAGAGACCTTGGAGAACTGTGACCTGTAAGTCCAGCCTCTGTACCAGTAAAATGAGTAGAAACTATATTTTTTAAATGTGTGAACATACAGACAACTAATGTATTGGGGGAGAATCAGCAGGATTTCTGTAAAGGCAAGTCATGTCTCAAAACTCCCAATTCTTTGATGTCAGCAATCATGTGAGTAATGGCTATCCAGCTGCTGTTGATGAAAGTTTGACCATTGAAGACCTTTTTGGAAAGTCTTCCACCAATATATCTTAAAAAACCACAGGATTGGATCAAAGCTTCCCTTTCATAGATAAGTAATTGATTAAAAGGTGAGAAACAGAGTAAGTGTAAATGATCAGTTGTCATGGAGGCCACCAATGGAAATTTTAAGTATAGCAGATTTATACTTATAAGTAACCTGGCAAAAGAGCAGATAGTGAGCTGTCAGCATTTTCTGGTGACACTAAATGATTAACATTAGTAAAGATGAGACCTGCTGTGAAGAATAGCAAAAGGGCTTCACAGGATGCAGTGACATAGAGTCAAAATTGAGGATAAAATTAAATGTAAATAAATTCAAAGCGAAGCACTTTGTACACAGGGGTGTGTGACTCCAGTTTTCACGTGTAACCTGACGCAATCTGAGCTCAAGATTATTCTGGAAGAAGAATCTGGTCCTATAACTCTACAGCTAAAAAACACTCAGTTCAGTGCTCAGCAGAAGTACAAAAAGCATGTTCCAAACTAGGAATTCTTAGAAGAGGACTAGACAAGAAAACAGTGAGCTTCAGTTCACCTGAATTTTGTGTGTAGTTTTGGAGTCCCATAATCTGTAAAGGGATATAGGAAAACTCAAAAAGGTTTAGAAAGGGTAGCCAGGATGATTAAAAGCATGAAACAGTTTTAGTGGAAGGAAGGGCTAAATAGACTAGAGCTCCTCAACTCAAAGAGGAGGCAGCAGAGAGAGATTTATTAAATTGTGAATGCTAGGGAGAAAGAGCACAGTAAGTGACTGCTCACTGCTTCTTCTAATACAAAAAACAGAGGTCATCAAGCAAAGCTAACATGTGGCTGTCTCAAAATATAGTGATTCTTCACATAATGTGTAATTAGAATACGAACCTCCTTCCCACAGGATGTTGTGGATGATAAAATTGTTTGTGAGTTCAAAGGCGAGGTCCAGGGAAGAGAAATTCACTGAGGAACACCAGCCTGGAAACCACCTCTGGCTCAGCAAATCCCTTAACCAGGAATTGCTGGAGACTGGGAGACTGCTTAGGGAGGTATCACCATCTGCTTGTCCTGTCCTAACATTCTCTCCTAGCTGATGGTGAGAGATTAGGCCAGGAGTGCCTTCAGTCTCAGCAAAAAATAGGCTGTTGCTATGTTTTATGTTCTGGACACGATCCTGTGCAGAAAAAGCACTTCAGACTCAATAGTTTTCCATTTGCTCCCTCAAAAATGTGCCAATTTTCAGGCAATATCCTGTCTGTCTCTTCTATGGCTGTATTTACTGCAATGGATCTGTTACGTGTGGAAATTTTGTGAGCATTACCACTGCATTATTTTATTATAAAGAAATAATTTGAGTATTGACAAACATAGATGGAAAAGGTAAAATATACTCTAATGGATCCATAACTCAGCAAGTGATTCAAAATTTGGCCCTGTACCATGATTCTGTAAGTAGATGTTTATCTTTAGGCAGCCAGCTTTTGGAAAATATTGTATTTTCTCCGAGAAGCCTTAACACTAAGAAAGCACATCTTATCCAACGTCAGGCATGAGGGAGAATTGGCCCTGTACCTCATAGAAAGCCAAGGAGGGAAAGGGCCTGTTCATCTTAACTTTAATACCAAATTTCCATCTGCTGCAGCTGGAAATTGCAGAGATATCACAGGCACACAATGGGGATTTATTATAGAGGCAGCAACTCATCCTTAACCACAGCGATGATACTGGGCCTCTGTTATGTAGCTGTCTTTAGCGTGTAGACATGCTGATATGTTTGCTCAATAAAACCCAGCTTTCAAGACATACTGTTAAGTTTACATGATCACCAGAGTGAGAGGGATAAAGCTGGAAAAGAAGAAAAGCAGAAGCGAATTAATGCAATAAAGGCTAGGATTTAACAGACAGGGTTGAGTAAAATAAATGTGAAACAACAGGTGTCACTGACTCTTATCAGCATTTTTAATTAACACCTGTTTTTAGCCCACAGTACTTTGGAAGAGTATGTTGGAGTGTGTCTGTGTTTAAAGATAAAGATAGGCTGTTGAGAAGTTCCTAAGTAGTTGAGAGGTTGGAGGAATGAAGAGGTTTGGGGGTGGGGGAAGCCTCTGTTTGCTGGGTAGGTGTTGGTTGCAGCTTAGAGAAACCCGAAGGAAAGCCACAGTGATAAAATTGCAAGGTAGGGAAATACTGCTATGGCAACAAAATGTGTTCTCCTGGAGGAAAATGAGTATGAAAAAGGAAATAAGGAGTGTAGGAAATACAAAGGAAGTACACATTCCACAAAAAGACAGGATCTAGTTTGAAAATATACTGAAAAGATACAAATTGTAATTTTTTAAAATAATATTTTATGATAGTGATAAATTTCTGTTATCCAGACTTTTATGGCACCTGCTCTGGAAAAATTTCAGAGCACTTGACAGATGTGAAAAGAATTCTCATTGACAGTAGGAAGGGGATGCAGTCACACCCCTCAGTGGCCCATCCTACAGGAGCACAAGCCACCATGGATGCCCAGCATCACATGAGAAGTGTGTGACATAAATGTTCATAGAATCAGCATCTTTAAACAAATGTTTCTTCAGTGTAGGTATGAGGCAGTTCCAGGGTGTTATAGTAGTGCTGGTTTATAATTGATTTGACCAAGTTCAACAAATAAATGACATATCTTTCCTTATACCTAGACCCACTGCTTTTTCTAGAATATTTCACACATCTAAACTATTTCTTGCTAAGTATGTATTTTAATAGTTTCAGTGATCCTTTATTATTAAACTCCTTCATTCCAAAATTGACTTGGTTCACTGGAAAATCTGACTCAAAATTCTGTCCTGAGAAGAAGTGTGTAAAGGCAGAGTCACCTGAACTATTTCACACATATTGGTTTCCTAGAGCAGAATATCACCCTAGAAGATAGGAATCACATGGTAAGATTATTAACTTGTTTTATGGTTGGTTTGGGAATGACCTCAAGATTCACAGCCAGTTAGAGCCCTCAAGGGCTTTCTCTGGCCAGAGAGTCATACTGTCTGGCTTCCCTTATTAGCTTTCTCTCTCCTCCTAATTTTTAATTTGGTTTACTTGTTTGCTTTCTTGCTTCAAACCAGAGGGTACCCTTTGATGTGAAGGGCATTCAGTTCTACGCCCAGCAATCTGTAAAATCATGGGTGGACTTCCTTTACGTCAGAAATAGTGTAACTTGAGAGCATCTTTCAAGGGACAGAAATTTTGGGTGCCTTGAGATACTTGTATTTTTGTATTTGTGTCCTGTATTTTCTCATGGTTTATTCACTGACTTTACCTGAGACCTACTTGTGTGTGACCTTTGAAAGGTTCCACGAGGGATTCCTTTTTAAACAAGCCACTCAGGCCACAAATCCAGCATTTCACTTAACATGCCCATATTTAGGGCCCGTGGAAAATTATAGGTCATAAACCCATACCTTAATGCCCTGCTAAATCTGGGCCTGAAGGGATGTATAGATTATACCTGGACAACCTTTAGAGCTCCTGCATCTAAAATACAATTTAGGATACAATTTAGGAGATTATCCCCTTGACTCACACACGCACAGACCCAGTGGCTGTTTCTCCACTAGCCTTTGGTGTGCTCTGCAGCACTTTCTCCTCCTCGGTGTCTCAGGAGGTAACAAGGCTGTGAACCCTCCTCAGAGGTTTGTGTGTCCTGCTCAAAGGAGCTCATAATCTAAAAAACAGAGTGGCACAATAGCCAGAGGTTGGCAAAATAATGACTGCTGGCATCTCAGAGGGTGGAGCTTCCCATTGCATCCATTGATCCTTCCTGCCACTTTTCCCACTAACTTTCGGAGTCGTTGGGGAATCTCAACCAATTTAGCAGAGGGTAGAAGTCTCAGAAATAAGCAAATGCCTGCAAGTTCTGTGAAAATCAGCAACCAGTTGGGGTTAAATGGAATGCAGGAGGTTATCTGTGTCCCAAAAAGCTGCAGTGCAAGTTCAGCAGATAGAAGTTCTGCCAATCAAGGCACGTGCTGCTGCACACCAAGCGTGGTCCACATGGCCTCTTGTCCAAACCTTTGTTGGGAGGGGGCTGTGGATGCCCTCTGGGAGAAGGACAGAGTTGTCTGGAGCACATTGTGGCAGCATACCTTGGGAGCAGGAAGAGTTTCTGTGCTGAGCCTGTGTAGGAGGAAGCACAAAATAGGTCCTTTGGAGAGTTCCTGGTCTCCAGGCTGCATTCAGTTCTCTACAACCATCTTATTTAAAATAAGGCATCCTACTGAGCCCATTAGGGTAAAATCATTTCAGGTTTTGGTTGACTTTTGATTAAAGTGAGGTTTTTTCGGTTCTTCATCCGGGTTTTTTTAAAGAAACGTGAGGTCTTCATGTATTTATTCCTCTCCAGAAATTCCTAAGTGCCACTTTTTCAGCATTCAATATAAAATGCAGGATATAAATCTTTGACTAATGCTGTACTTTAAATACAAGGATTACACAGCAATCTAGGTCTTCAGAATTTACTGAAATTTTACATTAAAATATCTCATTGGAGGTCAATAGAATTTCAGGGTTGTCATTTTAAGGACCATTACACGTGAGAATTGTTCCTGTGAAATATCTGAGTCCTTTTAGCCCTGGTTTTGTGAAGCTAAAATCAGCTACATGCCTAAATTGGTGGTGCTGTGTTCAACAGTTGGTGAAAAACCAATCTTGCCCCATTTAAATCAACCACTTAGCAACCTAGCCACACACTTTTTAGGTTCTTTAACCTAATAATCTCTAATTATTCTGGCTCAGAATTCCCGCAGAACGGGGTTAAGAGTCATTTTGCAGATGTTATTCTTTATTTGAATGTTGTCTAAATTAAAAGGAAAATATTTCAGATAATAACAACATATTTTGAAGGCAGAAAAAAGCATGAGAACCATTTCTGTTCCAAAAATTGCTGATATGAGAATTTATGAGGAAACAGCTCCTTTTATGAATAATTATTATTATTGTGTTTAAGAAATGGGCAAGATGCCTAGAAATTGAATGAAAGAATGAACTATTAAATTGAAATATTAAATGAAATAACTGAATTAAAAGTGATCACGTAAACCCAGCAGTAAATGTTGGGAGCTGTAGCTGATTGAACATATTTTCATCATCTGTTTTGTATGCTTAAATACAATTGCTTGATGTAAGTAAACACTTGATTGATATTCTGAATACTTCGAAATCTGCATATGCATCATAGAATACCGAACAATTAAAACTTAATTTCGGTGTAGTTTGATTACATGTAAATTATTTCAATATTCATTTTTTTTCCTGTTCTGTTTGCTCAGTGCATATTTAATATCCTCTTTTTGAATGCATATCACTCTTGATTGGACTGTGAGATGAGGAGGGCTCCGAAATTTCTTCCATTAAAAAGGATTGCCTTATAAATATTATTTGTGCCATGGCTCTTCCCCCTGCAGATTATTTTTCTAAATGTTGTGTACTCTTATTGAAGACAAGGAAAAAAAAACTGCTGCAGCCCTCCTTTATCAGCCCAGCACAAGGAATATGCTTACATGGTCGATGAGCATGTCTAAGAAGGCTTGTTGGTTGTAACTAGTCCCTAAAGAAATGTTTCCACCTTTTCTGCACTATATTGCTTGCCTGCATGAGCTCCCTCTCCCTTCCCTTCCTCCTCCCTCCACATGATTTTTTATTTTAATTTTATTTTCCCTGGTTCTTGGAGGTCTTACGAGACACTTTAATATCATGGATAAATATTACAAATGTTTTCAAGCTGACCATTTTCAGTGTGAGAAATGCATCTCTAAGTGACCACATCCAATTTAGGAGTTGTGGAACGCAGATGAAAAGAATTTGCCTTTTTATATATTTGTAGGACATTTTCTAAAAACCAAAGAGATTTCTTTTCCCTTCACTGCAGGCTGCAATCCACACAGACTTATTTGATCAACAGTATTTCAAATTACTTTATTTCTGAACATCCAACAGAAGGAAATCCCAGGCATTTGATCCTCCTATTATTTATGCCAGTGAACAGAATAGCCTTTCTGAAGTTACAGATAACATTATATTTTTATTATTACTTACGTATTTTATTTTAAAATAAAATTATTTCCTGACATCTTTTTGGTGAAGTCATATTCCCAAAGTACAGGCAGGCAGCAGGTTTGCCACTTCACCATGGAAGGCAAGTGTGGATTCCTCTCTGCCTTGACTTTTTTTACCTACACACCTGTTGTTATATTATTCACATTTCCCCTTGATTTCCTTGTCCATACTAAAAAAGAAAAAATTTTAATGCTTTTTTAGAACACATAGAGAAGTGCATATAATATGCACTGATATAATAGTTTTATACTTTTTTAGAATACATAGAGAAGTGCATATAATAACATTCATATAATAGTATTATTTTATTATATGAGAATTTGAAGTTAATGTCGTATCTATTAAATGGCTTGCAGGGAAATGTTTTCCTACGTGTCCTACATGGTTAATTGCAGTTTCAGAGTTCTGATCTTGAAGGTCACATTTCTGTCGCCTGTCTCTTGGACCAAACAAGTGGCTGAACTTCATGGTTTGCAGGTGGATTTCCTTATCTCTCTTTTTTGAGAGACATGCAAGTTTTGATTGCTGGAGCTATTGTGAGCCAAGCAATGAGGGGCAAGATGGAGGAAGGGGTGGGAGGACATTGTTCAACACCAGGGCCCTGGAAATTCCAATTTAGAGAGCAAAAATGCTGTACCTGGTGACTGTAGCACCAGAAAAACAGGGGAAACCTTTTACTTGGGGGGTACTTTGTTTTTTTTTGAGGAGCTGATAAACTGTTAAGTGACGTGCTAACAACAGTAAGAGATCTTCCTAGGTTAAAACATGCTTATAAAACAGATATTATTAGCTTGAGGTTGGTCTCATGCTATATAAACCTCTCTCTAATGGTTTCAGTACTTTAAAACCAACAAAACTTTCATAACAAAGAGTTTCAGAATAACAGTTATCTTCTAGTAAAGGTAGGTTAAAAAATACTGCATATTCCTGACTGATTTAATACTGTCGGCCTAAGTAAAGGAAACTTGTCACTCTTCTTTGTAACATCTGCTCTCTTTTAAAGCAATTCAATTTATAATAAATTATGAAGTATCTGTGATTGTTATTTGCAACACTCTTGGTTTGTGAAGAGCATTTCTTAGATAGTAATTTTTTTCCTTTTTTTTTTTTTTCCTAGTACATATCTGAAAATAATGGGTTAACATCACACTTTTATGAATAGGGACCAAAATGAGACTGAAGTATGTATGTTGATTAAAGGAAGAATAATTGAAATCTTTGTGAAACTGCAAAGAAATTACCGCTTAAGGCCATGAATCTGTTCTGCAAGTCAATCAAATGAGAAAGTTATTTTATATTTTTTGGTTGCAGGCATTTTTTCCTTGGCTAAAGCAAATGTCATTCAAATAGTCTACATAGTGATAACTTTGGAAATACAGAATAATGATACAGACATTCTTTTTAGCCGGTCATATAGTTTCTGTTCAGTTTCCAATTTCCCCTCTAAGTACTGAGAATGTGTATTTAATTCATAATGGGAAAGAAAAATATGGCAGGAAAAAAATATAAACGTTATAACTGTTCAAGACACACATATTGTAACGTGTGTATCTTGTGTAATTTTCCTTAACTGAAGCCCAGCTTCAAAAGCATCATTGCAAAACAATGTATTTTGCTGGAAAATCCGTCACAGGGTTGAAAAGCTTCTGATACACATCAGGCACGAAAAAGTGGAGGTGCTCTGCCTGTTCCCTGGTGATCAAGAGGTTAACCTTAATTTATCCCTTCCCCTCCCTTAAACTGGTTCTGTGAGGAGGGCTGCAAATTAGTACTTGGAAGGCACAGCAGGGAGATTAGCTGTAGGGAGGGAAGGGCTCCCCACTCCACCTCTCAGGAACCTCACCTGGAGAGTGCATTTCCTTTCCTACTTAAGCTAACGCATTATGCCTTCTTGTCACGAATGTTATTCCTTGAGGAAAAGTCCTCTCTGGTTCTATCTTGCCATCTGATGAATCATTCCAAGCGTGTGGTAGGAGAGAGGAGAGCGATAAGGCTGGAGCAGGAGGGAGCCGGGAAACCGCTGAGGCTTTGGCCGGGAACAGGAATCCCGGTGTGGTGCATCGTGTGGGATTGCTTTACTCACCCGGGAGAAGGAGGATTTCCGTCTTTCCTCTTGTTCACACCTGAGGAGGAGCTGCAGCACTGCCCACTGTTTGCTCTGGCAACACCAAGGCACGGAGCTGTACAAATTCTGGCATCCATGCGATGCTGTCCGACGAGGTTCATTTGACAAGCACAGCCTGCACCTTTCTCACCCTGAGAAATCACAACAGTTTTTCCCCCACTGGGTCAAAGAAGTCATCTCCTTCCAAACCTCAAGTGTCTACAACTGATCCGTTGTTGAAGCGGTTAAACTGGTGGAAAGAAGTAAAATTTAGCCACTTTGTAATGGGACAAATACAAAATCATTCTAAACAGACAAATACATAATTGTTCAATCTTTTACCCCTCAACTGATCAGGGTAAAAATTAGGGTATTTGCATTTCTAAAAATAATCACCAAATCTATTTTTGTAGCTAATTTTAAGCAGTTAAGAATGTGCAGTAGACAAAAATATGTACAGATAGAATCACTTTCTCATAATACAATTTCACATAATGGTTATCCATGCCTAGTATAAGAGAGGCATTAGCCCAGTGCAGAATTTTCCACTGGGATTGGCATTTTCCAGTGCAATGTTGTATCCATCCTCAGAAAGTGTCTGATGGGTGGCTCGTGTCCTCCTGCATCTGTGGAATTCCCAAGGATTGCCCACAGGAGGATGTAGGCACCCTTTCCCAGTCCCTCCATCCCGTGTGGGTATTTGCTGTAACTCCCAGGAAATGGTATGTGCTGTTCAGCTTCCAGTGAGATATTAACCATCCATTCTGATGTTATCATTCCCAAAATTCCCAATACCATGACCCTGGCCAGCCAGGCGTTTCCATGTATTAAACTCAACTTTCAGCCAAATACAAGGACTCGGATTTTTGGAACAGAGGCCTCCCATTCTGATGCACCTTCACCCCCCGCCATCCAAACCTTCAAATCATTGGAATAGGCTCCCAAATTGTTGATATGGACTCTTTCCAACCACCCATTTCTCATGCAACAGCTCCAGATGTTCTCCTCTTAGAAAATTTGCCAGAGCCTCATCCAAAGATTGAGCCAATCCATGCAATCTTCACGCTTGTACACTCAGAATAAGCTCTGCCAATTTAATGAGACCTAACCCAGCATCCTTACAACCTGAATACAAGATGTCATCACATGTACTTGGTGGAAGGTGAAGCCACTCCTTGACTGAATTTCTAATCAGTGAGTCAAGGGATTCAAGGCATCACATGTATGTACATCACATGTACTTGGTGGAAGTTGGCATCATGTGTACTTGGTGGGAGGTGAAGCCGCTCCTTGACTGAATTTCCAATCAATAAATCAAGGGATTCAAGGAGCCCAGATTTTACCTCAGTGTGGTCAGCCAGGTATACTAGTCTCTGGATGGTGTAAGTCCTAAGTATATCAATTTTCTGAAGGGGTTTAAGTGGTGCATTACCAGTCTGATGAAGCCAATCCTCAGGTTTCTCTGATAAGCCTGGCTTGGCAAAGCCGGTCCAGGGGTCAATCCATCAGTCCAGGGTTGATCCATCAGTCCAGGGATCAACACAGTTCACAGGAGATGGGTAGGACAGAGGAGTGGATCTGTCCCCACAAATGGAAGGAGCTGTTGTTCAGCAGGGTCTCAACCCACCAAAGGAGTGGTCCTTGAAGGTGAAATTCCGCATTCATGCTGCCACCTTCCTGCTCTGCTACATCTCTGGGTGGTGCTCAGGTGGTGCCTTCCAGAGCACATCTACAGGTGATGTTTGTTTGTGATTTTGCTCTTTCCCCCCTTATTTTACTTCACAGATGCAATCTTTTTCACTGTAGGATCTCAGAAAACTCTCAGGAGTCTGTGATCGTACTGGGCTAAGGTAGTTAAGAGAAAACACATTATCACCCCTTACCTCTTTTGGTCCCTGAGGATTCATGACTCAACTGGATTAGCCTCTTCAGAAAGCTATATCAAGGGGTCTACAAGGATGAAACTCAGTGCAAACTTCTACAGGGACCTCTGAAGTAATGTGAAATTTGGGATTAGTATTTTCTGTAGAGAATTTTGAGGTTCCTACCAGCATTGCTGGGGGTATTGTTTATCTGTGTTGTGGTTGCTATCTTTGTAAAGAATGGATTTGTTAGGATCTTCAGCTCCCTTCAGATTCAACCAGGTCTGATGGGGCATGACACTGAACCACTTGGTGAAGGTTTTAAACAATGAAGAAGGTTAAGGCTCTGTCCTGTCCTACCTCACAGTTCTGCAATCTGAGCGTGAGCCTATCAAGTTTCCCCAGTAAAGCTTTGGCATGACTTTTGGTGACATTGAAGGACTTTGTACATGAGCAAAATTTGATGCAGCTCTTAAACTAACCTCAGCAAGCCACATGTTTCCTTTTTGTTTCAGGTATCAGAGGTTTGAAAAAGCGTTTCTGCTTGCTGTTGACATCGGTGCTCGGGACCTGTTCATGGTGAGTTGTTTCTGGAGACAGAGGCTGTTGGAGGGCATTATTTGTCAGCTTTTGCACACATTAAAACAGTTCCAGATCATTTGCAGTCTTGGACACACACCGAAGGCAGAACTTTTCTACCTTTGCCATCATGAAACTCATCAATAGGAACTGAGTGTCTTCAGAGTCACTGACATTTTCCCCAGCATGGCCTACAGGCTATTCTTAATTTTCCAGGAATTATTGTGTATGTTTTTAAACTTTCCCTGACGTGGCTGAATGTCATCTTTCACCCTAATTTGCTTATCCATTTCTAATCTGTTCCTTTAAGTCCAACTGCTGAGTCCTGGACACAAGAGCTGTCCATGTCCTGGGGATCCTGAATGCTCTTGGTTTGTCTCTTGGGGTTTTGTGAAAAGTGACAAATTATGAACGCTTCTGCTGGTACTTTTTAAAACAACAAAGCTCAGCAGCATCAACACAAGGCTTTTAACATTTCATGCACTCTCTGCCCCCTCCCATTTAATTAGCTACAAAAGTAAAATTAACCAGCTCTTAAAAGGTCCTCTGTGTGAGCACTGCAGGAGGTTCTTGTTTTATAAGATCTTGCACCACAATGTCACAGGGAGGTCAGATGGACAAAGCCAGTCGTGCTCTCCCAGTCTCTCAGCATGTTGCTGCTCCACAGCTGATTTCATTGTTTTCAAAGAAACAATAGGAAAGGGCTTGTTGAAAAAAAAAAGGCCCTTTGAACGATTCGTTTGCTTGACTCTTTTGCATAATGAAGACATTCTGTTGTTTAAATTAAGCTTTGACACTAGATGTTAATATCATTTATCCCATTAAGTCACTTGCCCTGCTAGTTTGATCTTGATATTTAAATTGTATGTTAAATTACACAATTAAATCCTGCTTTTAGGGGTTATGAAAATTCCCTTCTAATTATATAAAAAGTTGTGTGAACCTTTTGATGTTTTTTTCACGGCTCTAATCATCTGGCTTGTTCCATCTAATTAGAAAGATGTGAATACTGTGATAAACTTTCCTAAGTATGCATCAAAAGAATGTGATGGAAATGTCAGACTTTTAGGAAATTCATTACATGTTCTATGTTTACTCCCCTCGATTTTCTGTCTTTTTAGATCATCTCTCTGCTGAATGTAACCTCTTCAATACAAATTTTATACCTAATCATGCTAAGCACTGCTGCAGCCACGTACAAGATTCAGCCTATAGTATGTCTGGAGCAGATTAAAGCTTTTTGTCAAGGGCTCTCCCAGTGTACAGATAATAAATACTCCCTAATTTTAGCCATTCTGACAGAATAAATGTCCCAGCATTGGCCACCAAAGGCCCTTATGTGGCTGAGAGCATTTCCTGCATGATCTTTTTCTCTTTCCTTCCCTCTGCTGACAGCAGGATTGAGGGAGGACCTCTGTGCCAAGGTGGGAGCACCAGTGTTGGGTATTGAGGTGGGTGCTCAGCTGCTAGCAAGAGGGAGGGACTGTCAGTACCTGGCTCCACAAGTGATAGATAACATGTTCTACTCTCACCAAAAAGTCCCTCCAGCTTTCTTCAAGAGGAGTTTCAATGTTCACCAAGCAATTAACTCCATCCTTTCTTACTCTTTGCTTTTCCTTTCCTCTCTCAACACCTACTCTTCATTTCCCATCCTAGCAATGCCCTTAAATGTGTATTTCTGAAGAGTTCCTCCTGGATTATGCCATCGTGAGATCAAAACCAGTTCTTTAATGTCCTCGTTCTGCTTGCATTACCTTTGAAATTCCTCATAATTTCCCCTAAATTATGCTGCAAGCAGCACACATAACCCTGCCTCCTCTGGGTAAATGTCCTTTTGCTAATTCATCATCTAAGTCAGTCACTAATGAACAAACTTTACAATAAGCTAACACTGGTACTGCTGCAAGTCCACTAAGTACAGGACTCGAGAAGTTAAAACATGCATAGGTCATTAAGAGAGTTTATTTGTGCCATGGTAATTTCTGGGGAATTTGGCTTCATTGTGCTTAATACTGTGTGAAAATTAGATAACCTGTTCCCTGAAACTTTACAATCCTTCTGGGTATTAGTCTAATAATGCTACTTCTAAGCAAGGGTTGGTTGTGCATTCCTCACTTCTGCTTAATACTGAGTGATTCCCATATATTGTTTATGTAGGGCAAAATGCAATTACTAGTATACAATTTGATTTTGCATATATTTAAAGCAGTTTTATCCATTTTTAAAATCCTCAGATAGCTCTAGGAGTCACATCACCTTATTCCCAATGAATTTAATGGGATTTCACGAAGAAATAGTAGTCTCAATAAAGATACCTGATGATATAAGCAGAATGAGAAAGAAAAGATCTGTTTCTAAAGGGGAGCAGAAAAAGGAAAGGATAGACAGGAATAGATATAACAGAGATTGAGGAGGATGCAAACATTGAGTACCCATCACCTGAGACTTAAGAAAGAAAATTCTTAGAGAATTTATCTTGAGCACCAATTTCACCAAACAGGGCTCTACAGCATTCCATTATTTGTTTGGAGACTGCGAAGAAGTTTGAGGGAATGCTATCTGAAGGCTAATTTCTTTCAAAGAGACTAAAAAGAAAAAGAAAAAAAAAAAACCAAAAAAACCAAAAAAACCCCAAAAAACCACAACAAAAAAAAAAAAACAGGCTTAAAGCTCTGGCTATAGCCTCACTGGATGATGCCATAGCAAGACACACTGTTGTGTCTCTCCCTGAGCTTTACCCTCACATCACCTCCAAGTCCATCAATTAATATCATCTCCTACAAAGTTCAATTAAAAAAACAAAACTGGAAAGGACATAAAATATCAAGAATAACAGCTCTATTTATTGGATGGTGTCTGATCCAATCTGTGACAGAAAAGATCAAGCAGTGGAAAGGTTGTTAGCTTGAAATGCTTTTATAGTGCGTTCCAACTCTCAGCTGCTGAAAATTCAAAAGGCCATCCCAAAGGTAGCAAAAAAAAAAGCAAGGAAAAGACACTTTAATAAAACTGTCAGACCTTGGGTGATGAGGAAAGTGCATGCTTCGAAGAAATGTTGGAGTGCTGCCCAGAAATATCCTATAGACAAGTGCACATCGTGTTTCAAATGACTTCTGCTCACCGACGGCCAGCTTTGTGAGTCACAAAGGTGAGGGGCAAAGGGAAGGGGTCCAAAAAGTAAGCAAACTGTTAAAATGATAACACAGAGCCCTTTCAGCAGGCTCCTGACAAGCAGCTGGAAATTGTTTTTATTGTCACCATTGTGTTTGAGAGAGATATGATCTTTGGACTTAAAAATTCTGAGGTAATTGTGTGAAAAAAAAAATCCATCATGAATATTCAGATGATTTAATTATTTTTTGTGTGTCATTCTCTAAAGCACCCTGTAATCTGGTTCTTCTTTTTTCTGTTTTTTAGTTTTCTAATTTAATTCTATTCAGAGAGTTATAAACTCTTATAAAAGTCCAGTTTTGCTGGCTTATTTGAATGAGAAACACCTAAATTTGATCTGAAATGGTCTAAATTAGGAGATTTCATATCTGTAATATTTTCTTTCTAGAGCTGGGTTAGAGATGAGGCAAAGGCTACTTTTTAAAATTGTTCTTCATTACCAGCAACTTGAGGAACAGCAAAGAGAGCCACTTACCAACCTACTGCTAACCTTTATTTCTTACAAGGCTCCTGTTAGTTAATGTTGGATATGTAACACCTTTACATTTTCTCACTCAAAAGAAGATGGGTTTTCCAGACCTGAAATAACAGCTGCTTTGATACACAGAGTGCACAAGCTCTTCACTAACAAAAACTTCATCATTTTCTGCATTTGTTTCCACCCCTATCCTCAAGCTTTTACTATTTGAAATTGCACGGGGTGGGGGTACACAATACTTCTCATAGTTTAAGCTACAAAAAGACAATAATTAAACATCGTCAGAATGTGTTTTCAATAAGTCTACCTGTACATCCAAACCTCTGTGAGTTCAGACTTGTCCAAGAGCCCTTGGGTTTTCTATTGTTGTCTAAATTAGGCGACAGTATCTGCTGTTTAATCTTCATAGAAATCATACCTTGCTGCTCAGGCCCTTTTCTCCTGACAACCAAGTCAGACCTACAAAGAGAGGAAATAGAGAGTTCATCACAAGTTCATAACCCATTACTCTGCTCCAAGACGTTTGCACATTTTTTAAAGTCACGCCTGTGTTTGTGATGAGAAGACACTGCTGTCTCCCTGCAGATCCTGCAAGTCACTTCCAGGCTTTCCTGCAAAATCATCTCAGTTTCTCTGAGATTTTCAGTTTTGTTTTAAAATTGTTGTTGTTGTTGTTGTTAAACGAGGGTTACTGAAAGCAGCATGTCTTTCTCCTAACACTTTTACTCTCACTTTTTTCATCTAGATGTGTCTTTCTAGACCAAAGTTACTTTTCCTGTAAGAGTTTCTGTCATATTGATGCAGGTGGCTGTAAACTCACATCAAGAAGGATGGTTTCACCTGAAATCTTCCACATTAGGGAGAATATAGTTGCTTTTATGGCGTGCAGAGGTCAATATTTCCAGCAAATACTCCTTTTCCCTTTAAATTTCTGCAAGCAGATGGCTTGCAGAACAAAAGAATGACTCGAATCTTTGGATGTCAAATGGCATCTTCAACAAAGTAGAAGGGAAAACCATTGCCAATTGTTCTTGGATTTCCCACACCTTCTGTGTCACATGCACAGAGCAGATGAGAAGGGGATTAATTGTCTCTTGATTAATGGTCAAGAATGAACTTTTACTTTTCAAGGACCAAAACCAAGAACATGTTCTCCCACAAAAGAGTTCTGTACGCAGTACAGGTGGTTTTCACCTCAAATATTAAGACAATAAAAAGCCTTTACTTCTGATAAGGGACAAGGGGGAATGGCTTTAAACTGACTGAGGGCAGGTTTAGGTTGGATCTTTGGAAGAAATTCTCTCCTGTGAGGGTGGTGAGGCCCTGGAACAGAAGTCACCCAGGGAAGGTGTGGCTGCCCCATCCCTGGGGTGCTTAAGGCCAGGTTGAGTGGGGCTTGGAGCAACCTGACCTGGTGGAAGGGCAGGTTGGCCCTGCCCAGGGCAGGGAGTTGGAACAAGCTGATCTCTAAGATCCCTTCCAACCCAAGCCATTCTATAATTCTACATAACAATACACCCCTGCTGCAGCCTTCTGATTTTTGACTCTAGATAAAACACTAGATCCATCAGCAACTATTTGTGCTAGACAACATTTTTGGAAAGCCCCTTGTCGTTCAGGAGTGATCCAGGAATCATGCCAACCCTGTGGGTGTTAAAACCATTGAGAAGCCACTGTTGTTGGTCTGATTCCTCCAATATCAGCATAGGGAGGAACCATCGTCATCTTCAATGTTCTTACCCACAGAACAGTGAGGGTAACGACCCTCAACAGTGACTGTAGGAAAACATTCAAACAAAAATTAGTGCCTAAAAGATGGAAACCTTCAAATCACAAAATCACTGATGTTGGAAAAGGCCTCTAAGGTCATTGAGTGCAACTGTTAACCCATTACTGACAGGTCTACCACTAGACCACATCTCTAAGCAGCACATCTGCACTGCCAGAAGTCCAGTTCTTCAGATCTGGTTTACACAGAGCCAGCCACCTCCTATCAACACTCTTTCAATTCCATAGAAGTTATGTTAAAAGTAGGCAGATTGGTTTCTTTCATACACTGAATCAATAGCTTTGCTTTTATCAGTGCATGATTGGTCAGTGTTTTATTCATTGCTGTATTCAACAGCACAAGTAAGGAAATATATTTGCGTTGGAGGGAATTAAAATGTAATGGTAGGTTCATCAGTTCCATCTGTGTTTGTGATCTAAATAATAAAAGAACCTCTTTCTTTCAAAATCCCTTTTGTTGCTCCTTTGAGATTCATTTTAGATTAATCTTTTTTTCTTCTTTATTTCCGAAGGACATCCATTACCTTGCTCTAGATAAGGGTGAATTGGCACTAGCTGAAGTGGCAAAGAGAAAGGCTAATGACATTGATGCAGAATCAATAACTACTGGAATTGGTAAGAATTAATGGTGTTTAAAAAGCCCTTTTGTTTTAATCAATACTTGTGCTGTAGAACATGTTGTTGTATTTGTAGGGGGGTTATTGTTTTGATTGCATTGTTTTCTTTGAAAGCGAGATTGGATTTTTATTTGTGACTGAAGAATGGTGGTTTTATTTGTAACTAAGGAAGGAGGCTTATAAAAATCACAGCTTTGCCTTTCAGTATCTGTGTGAGGACAGCTATGAAGCAAAAAGATTTATATGTGGCTATATAGAAAAGTTCAGGCTGTACAAACTGAACTGAGTGCAAGAGGTAAGGGACTGGATCTGAAAATCATTGTTCATATCAACATTAGAGGTCGAGCACGGAAATTTCACTCACCTCTAAATATTTGCTGGTGCACACTGGAGCCACATCCAGCACTGATACTTTGGCAGCACTCGGGTGGAACATTTACTGATGTGAGCACAGCTTCACATCCTGGCTTTAAAGCAGCAGCTTTGCATGCAGTGGGATTCTTGCCATTCCATCAGGAATATCCATGCTAAAGTTGCAGTGTGAGATTGATAGTGAAAACATAGATGACTTTTCAGGCAGGGGAACTCATAAGTCATTCACTTTCTCCTTGTGTTTCTTCTGAATTGACATGAAGAGGGGTGTACAAACACGTGAGACCATTCTGATTTCATGCCTTATGAACCAGAAGGTGTCCATGTCTAGGCAGCTGACCTCCACTGGAGACAAAGGGAAGAAAACTCAGGAAGCCTAAAAATGTTTGTATAAAATTTGCACAGTTCTGTTTTGCTTATTCTGCTGAATCATTGAATATTAGAGGAAATCACTGAGTGTTTGTGCTTATCCCATGCCAAGAAGTAGAAGAGGGTTAAAACTAGGAAAGGTTTTTTTTGTGAGTCAGAGCCACAAAACCTTTGAGATCTTGGGTGACATAGGATTCTTTTAGAACTGTCCATCTCCCTGTTCACCCAGAGCTTACAAGGGAATGCCACTCCACTCCCTAGAAATGCAGAGAGGCCAGGTATGCATTGATGTGGCTGTTTCTATAGATTGTATAAATCCATGACTTCCAGGGCTACTGTAATAGAGTAGCACCTCCTTCCCTCTCCAGCAGAGTAGGAATCAAGCAGTGCCTCTCCTGAACTCTTCTCTTCAGGGTCTTTCATTTTCGTGCTCAAACACTTTAAGCTATGTTTTCCAGCATTACTGGGCTTTTGGGCAAGCCCTTTCACCACTAGAGTTTGAAAAAAAGGACACCTGTTTAGGTCATCCCTTAATGGGCACTTTAAAGTGTGCAGTTACATCTCCTCTTCTCTCTTCTCTTCTCTTCTCTTCTCTTCTCTTCTCTTCTCTTCTCTTCTCTTCTCTTCTCTTCTCTTCTCTTCTCTTCTCTTCTCTTCTCTTCTCTTCTCTTCTCTTCTCTTCCTTCTTAGGTATTTATGTGCTGCACTAAATACAACTGAGATACCCAGGACTTGCATCTTTATCTATTATCTATCTAGATCTTTATCTATTCCCTGACACTTCACTCAGAAAATTTAAAACTCTAATCAGTATCTCCATTTAGTTCCTTGCAAACTACCCCGATTACCCGATTTCTGAAGTTGGGCTATTCATAAATTTAGGGAGAGCTTTTTGTAGCATTGCAGACGCCCGTGCAGGGAGAGGGAAAAGAACTGAGGTGATCACCTTGCATATCAAATGCCATACAGGTGTAATAGTTACACTTCAATTCAGCTCTGAATGTGCAGGCACACAATCTTCCCCTCCTCCAGACCCGTCCTGCAGTTACATCTGCAATGCCCCATTAGCATAAATTATTAAAGTCATTTTATATGATAAAGACTTCTGCTGAATAATTAACTATCAGGATGATTTAAAATACTTTTCAATGCCCCCAGGGACAAACTGTCACTGAGCTTCGTTCTCTGAACAGTAATGAATTTGCATCCAATTCATTTTGTATGAAAATAAACAGGAATCTCCCATGGGTTTGTTTCGCTGCAGATTCCATCTCACCTTAAACATGTGAAATCTCAGCCACAGGTTTTGTTTTGTTGTGCTTTATTCCAACGTCCCTTCTGATGATGTTTTTATTTCATAAACTGTCGTTGGCAAAAAAGTTGACGTGAGGTATGGACTTTGTGAGCCAAATGCAAACAAATGATAAGTGCTTTATATGTAAATTGCTGTATTTTTCTAACACTAAGGTGGGGAGAAAAAAATCATGCCAGAGATAAAAGTTTTAAAATGCAGTTTCAAACAAGTGTCTGTCCCCTGACCTCTTCCCAAACCCAGTCCTCTTCAGCTCTCTGGAGCTTGCAGCCACACAGTTTACCAATGGTCACACTTTTCCCAAAACTTCTTGAACACCCACTTCAGGCTTTTACAAGAGGACAGTAACCTAAGAGAGGCAGCAAGGTGCAACCAGTGCTGTTGAGCTGAAACTGGACACCTCTACGGCTTATTTCTTAAATATTTATATTTGTTTAATATATATAATATTTAATATATCTTTTTATATATTTACATGATATATCTATGTAGATATCTATCTATATCTATATATATCTATATATAGATATATATAGATATAATGAACCATTGTCATATGTCAATATCTGATGAAATTTCCTCATCCAGCCCATCCCCAAACCTCAGTTCAGCACTGCTTGAAAATAAGATGAGTCAGTTCTTCTGGCTGATTCCCAAGCCTTTGAGAGTGCTCCATCTTGCCTCAGATATATTTAATTTGTCAAGATATTTCTGTGTACAGGGCTCACTTCAAGCATAATGTATTTCAAACTCAGACTTCCAGGAAAAGTTTCAAGCTCCTAGAAATAATGTAGAATGACAATATAATTTCATTTAAAATTTATAGATGTCATGCAGAGTTCCATATGGGTAGATTCCTCACATATATTATACCAATATTTGTGTGAAAACTAAAAATAGGTTAATTATTTGAAGATTTGCTGAATTTTGGCTCTTCTCAGTTCATTCATCACCTGATTGCAATTTGCTGGACAGTGTTCTGAAGAAGCCACCTTCAAAGCTAAGGATAAAGGTCTAAAGGTATAAAAACACCTGTAGACCCTCAGAGCACAGGATTTTGGTGAGAATATTGCTGGGCAAGGTGAAGTGTCGGGTGAACCATGGTTTTGGCAGAATCATTTATTTGGTTCATCTAATAAAATTTTTCTGAGGATAAGGATTCTCAAGGTTTTATGTTTGACAGTCTGTGAAAATGCATCTTGTGGGGTGAGAAGATTGAAATGATGGTACTGTACATCTCAGAAATGGCATTGTCTATCTCCTCTTTCACCACTCTTATTTGATCAGCAGACCACTGGCTGTGGATCCTGTGGTGGTTTCTTCTTCCAAAGGTTTTTCTGTTGAATTATGTCTGCAGTAGACCCACAACTTCCTTAATGAGGTCAGAGAGTCCTCATTTAGCCATGTACGCTGTGCACCTCATTTCACTTGATGAGTAGAGAGGGTAAACAATTTATTCAATATTGGCATATGTGTAGGTTACTAATAAATCCTGTTTATGAGTGCAAACTCTCCTGGAACAGTTATTGGCTGTGGTGGGAGAGTTTGGTGCTGCAAAGTGTGGGTTGCTAATGTAAAACCTGGGCTGCAAAGAACTGACATGGCAGAGCCTGCTAAGAAATGCCACGGCTAATAATGATCACGGAGGTGAGGAGCTCAGCCCTTCAGACATCATTGCTCAATGAATATCCAACCAAGAGCACATGTAGGCAGTGTCAGAAAGTTTCCCAAGGCCAACTTCCAACAAATTACATTAGGGCCCAGCGAGGTGATATTTTAGCCTTCAAATCAACAGCTTTCACCCAAAAGGGATTCGTGTTGTGACAAGACTGATCCCTGCTGCATGGTTGAAAGGCAAATTGGGAAACCTCGCGTTTCTACCGAGAATTTCAGAGTGTTAGTTAGTAACTAGTGTTTAGGCAACATTTCTGACAGAGGTATCTTAACAAAAACACTGATGTTCAGATAATTGCATTGTTCTGAAATGCTAGATGGGACTGACTAACGTTTTGGTGGTTCACTAATGTCTCATCATAGTGCTTGAGGTTTTTTCCATTTAAAATGGAATTTTAAAATATTTCTGGAAGCATTCCATACCGTTTGCAAGATAGGGAATCTTATCAGTCCTCACAGAGACTGAAGTCTAATTTCCCACAGTGTTTGTAAAATGACATTTAAAATGTAGGGACCCCAAATGCTTCACCTTACTGGCAAAGAACATCACCAGTTTGAACCCTAAGTGGAGAATTAATTAATTTTATCTTAGTTCTGTGGTAGTGTTTTATATTGAATGGCTTACATGCTCTTTGTGGTAATTAATAATGACACATCCTACGGTGTTTTGTCTGAGGTGCCAGTCTGGTCTTGCATTACAGTCTGCTCCCTCCAAATCATTTATCATTTACTCAGATCTCCTCCTCTTCCTGACAGTCCTGGGGAGCCTGCTTGCATTTCCAGGCCATGTTTAGAATTGTCCCCCTGTGCTTGTAACCTTCTCTGGCCTTGCATTAGCCTAGCTGGTCACATTTCCTTCTCCTCTGATCCATAATGACTCCTTTCATCTCTCCAGCCATATTCTTCCTCACCCTCACATCCCCTCTCTGACACTGATGGCAAAGCCTTCTTCATTTCCTGCTCTTCCTTGGCACCTGCAGCTTTCCCTTGTCATCTATCAGGTTTCAAGTTAACTGATAATCTTGGCCTTTATTTAATGACTTTTATTTTCACTGCATAACATGTTTCAGAGGTATTGTCCCCCTCCAGTGTTAGATCTCCTGTTTATTTATTTCTACTTTCAATTTAAGTCAATCAAAACCTCTGGAATCAAACCCTTTGCTTTTATTTTTCTAATAATGTGACTTTTCCCCCCAGAGAAGGGGAAAAACGCTTTCTAAGCATGATTGGCAGCTCACCTATGGCAAGAAATTAGTTTCCACAAGCACCTTTTTAAATTTTGTGCCACCCAAGATGAGCGTCTTTGAAGATCCATAGTAATTTGAAATTATTTAACTGTGCTCATACACACACTCTCTTGAACATATCAAGCCACACACAGCACTTGACACAGAGCCCACTAAACACAGCTAAAGAATTTCTGCCTCTTCAGTGGGTTTTGGATGAGGATTTTAGCAAGGAAGGATCTGATGGGTAGATCTGGTATGACAAGGACTGCTGCCCTCTGCAAAGACCTAGTTTGGTAGAACACTCAACTTGGTGTGGAGTGGCTTCAAGAGGAGGGAGCAGCAGCCAGCCCTCATGGCATTGCATCCTACTTTTAAATTTCCACCTGGTACTGAGGATTTTCCTCTCTTGAGGCTTACTCGCTGCTCCCCTCCTCATTTTCTTTTCAAGGAGTGGGGTTGTTTGTTTTACTTGAAGTCTATAGTAATGCCAAGGTATTTTTGGCTCCACCTCATCCCACCTCTCCTCTTGCTTGTGTCATGATGTCACTTTTGATCTAAACCTTCCCACTGCTAGACAGCTTTGCCTAAAGACATAACCCTCAGCCCCTAATAATTATAAGTACATCAAAGGCTGGTTGGTTTGCTTAGCTGCAGAGGTCTCCACAAAGATCTGTGTACCTTCACTTAAAAGAGATTTAGAGTTTTGTTTCAACCTTTAGAATTATCATGGCCTTGCATTTTTTTCCCCATCTTTATAGTGACATATTCCTGCTCGCTCCAGAACTGATTTAAAAAGCACAACTATATGCCCAAAATGAAGACAGCTTCTCCTTCATATTTTAATTTTAAAAGCACAACTATATGCCCAAAATGAAGACAGCTTCTCCTTCAAATTTTAATTTTAATGGTCCTCATATCTTGTAATGCCTGCAGCAGTAAAATTAAGTCCTATTGATTTTGAAAAAATCTTACCAGAAGTCATAGATTAAGTGGGTTTTGCCAGTTTTAGGGACTCCCATTTTTTGTACCTAGAGTCACATACTGATTTATTTAAAAACATACTGGTTTATTAGAAAACAAACAAGAAAAAAAAATTACAGTATTTCCAAGTTCTGAAAATTGAAAGGAGTTGTCTGTATCTGATATGGTTTTATTCTACTAACAATTAGGATATTGCAAGGCATGTGAGGTCACTCATCTCAAATCTCCTCAGCATAATTCCATTTTATCCCTATAACCCCCAGCCAAGCTGATGCACGCAGACAACAGTGAATGCATGACACTAATTACCGAGTAAACAACATATTTTCGGTGACAACAGATCAAGAAGAAAGTTTTAAAAGTGAAAGGAACTCGCAGAGCTACACCTTGGGGGAGGATATAACATGATAAAGAATAGTTCAGCATAAAAGATCTCAGAGGGATGCCCATGGCACGGCATTGAAGTGAGGAGAAGCAAGTCACTACTCAAGCTGTTGACATTGTAGCCAGGAATTTAACTAGGAATTTGGCTTCTCATCACTGACTTCAATCCATAGACTGTAGTAAATTTAAATAGAAAGCATACATAGTTAAAATAACTGTTGAAACAAACTATCAAAGAAATGGATGCATGGAAAGCGCCTTTGCATGAAGACTGACTGAACACCTTTCTGGGAAATAGGTCTTAGCCAAATACAATTTATGCATTAGTCAAACACATGTTTTTCTGGCTTGGTGTAGGATACCTGGATGAAATTTAATAGCCTCTAATTCACTGCAGGTCAAACTAGATGATTTACACTCTATCATAATAGTGTAATATTCATATGCTCTGGATTCCACTCTTGCCTACAGCTCTGTGAAAAAGCCCCTGGTAAATCTCCCATTAGCTTCAAAAGGCCCACATGTGGTCTGAAAGACTGCACTGGAAAGCCACATAATATATCTGTAATATACATTCACACATCTCAGTGTGTGCACGTGTGTGTACGTAAGTGGGTGTTATATTTACACATGCACAGCCAAAATCTGGCCACTCGTGGAAAATAGCTCCAAATCTGAACACAAGCCAGAGGAATTATTATGTATGTGTTGTTTTGCTTCATGACATCACAGAAGCTGCTGCTGTAGGGTTTTTTGGGGTTTTTTTTTGGTTTTTTTTTGGTTTTTTGGTTTGGCGGGGGCGGTGTTGTGTGTTTTTTGTTGGGTTTTTTGTTTGGTTGGTTTTGTTGTTGTTCCTTTTGGTGGGGGATTTTGGTTTGGTTTTTGGGTTTTTTGGTGGGGTTTTTTGGTGTTTTTTTTGTTTTGTTTTTTGGGGTTTTTTTGGTTTTGGCTTTTAGTTTGGTGATTTTTGTTGTTTTTGTTTTGTTTGTGGGGGGGGTTTTTTGTTTGTTTTTTTTTTTTTGGCTGGTTGGTTGGTTGGTTGGTTTTTCCTGAAAGAACAAAAAAAAAAAGCAATCACGAGCAGGAGGTGCTTCTTTCCCAAGGTTGTTCACGGTGTGTCAGGGGCACGTTTGTCTCACACGCCCCGGAGCCGTGGCTCAGCCTCTCGCTGCTTTCCTGCCGGGAGCTCTCTACTTGCATCCCTGCGCCCTGCAAAGGCTTGGCAAACACATATTTGCATGGCAGTTCGGTATGTGTTTTGTCCTGTTTGCCCTGCGTAAGGTAACGTGATGTGACAGGCTGTAATTCAGCACATCAGCTGCGTGACAGCAGGAGGGGTTGGAAAAGAGGAGCCATGGCGGGCTGATGAGAGGTGAAAATTTAATGTTGGGTTCGAGCCTTTGGATGATAAGGCTTTTTGGAGTGACCTGCCAAAGAATTATCTGCAGGTATTCCCTGTGCAGGTGAGTTTTAGAAGGAGGGTTCAGGAGAAAGCTGAAGATCCTTGTGCTCAGAAGGAAGGACTCTTGTAAAGATGAGAACCCTTGCACATGTGGTGTTAGAGCAAACAAGCAAGAAAGTTGAAGGGCAATTTATTTATTTCCTGCTCTTTCACTGCACTCCCCAGGCACACCACAGGTCCTTATGTGGGAATATGTGGAATTGCCGACGGCAAAAGCAGAGATTGAGGCTGTTTTCCTCCAAAAACTCCTACACAAGAGGCTGCTTGACAGTTCACCCCTGAAAAATTCCCACCACGGGTGTGAGGGTGTTTGATAACCTGATGCTGGTTCTTGTTGAGTGCTTCCAGCCTAACAAATCCGAGCTCCTTGTTAAAATCTCCTCTCAGGACTGGGACATTCCAACCAGGACATGGCTGGTAAAAGCCATAAGGAAGAGCTCAGCGAGGCCCAAGGATGAGCTTTGCATCCTTTCATTCACTGCTCTCCTCAGCCATGCACTTCCTGAAGTGTCAAACTTGGCCAGAAGATGAAACTAAGGGAGTTGTTTAAAAAAAAAAAAAAACCCATTGGTGAAAAAGTGACCCGCAGTGCCTAGCACAAGGCAGTAAGTACATGCAGAATCAAAGACTTTTTTCTTTCTTCAGCATACACTCTGTGTTTAATTTCAGCTATTTGAAGTATTTTTCCCTAAATATCCTTCCTGTCAGTTAGTCTGCAGCACTGGCACTTCTTTTTACTTTAAATCTCGGTGCCATGAAACTTCTGCAACTCCCCAACTCATGCATGAATAACACCTGCCATTCAATAATATTTTTCACAGCATTCAAGACACCAAAAATCCTGAATCATATCGGATTTCAAACTATAAATTCAGTCTTAAAAACAGATCGTGAGGCAGTTGGTTATCTCTGCAATGTTGATATTATGAAATGGCAAAATATTTTAATATGATGGGAAGATACCATTAATGACAGCTTATGAGCATGTATGGTGTTCACTTTAATTAGTCACTTACTGCAGTCACAGTGCCAGTGTCCCACCTTTTCATCTTTATGATAATCAAAGCTGCAACAGCCACTTGATTCCTGACTCCTGCCCTCCCAGCCCAGGGACACCACAACATCAGTAAAAAGTTAGTGGGCAGGGCTCTCACATAAATTAGATTCCCGTGGATTAACCACTCAACTGATAGTTTAAAATTCTTCCCTATGAAGGAGTCAATATTCTTTCCTGTAGTCTTGTGTTGAAAACCTAAGCATGGCTTCTCAATTTTTTTCCCAAAAAATTAACAATGTTTCACAACAACTAGATCATATTTCTTGCTTAATGAAACCTCTGCTACATCTTGCTGCTGATTTACCTCTGCTGAATTTAGTCCTTTCTCTTGCTAATATCCTTGCTGCTGAAATTCCCCTTGGAGACCTCTAAATACACCTAAAGTGCACCAGATAAAGAGGAGCTTCTGGGGCCATCCCTGACACCTTGCAGAATAACCCGAAGATGTGTTTTTACATTATTTGGTAGGTGCTGCTGAACCATCAGGAGCCTTACATGAGCTCTGAAGGATTTGGAACCCAGTCCTAAACCATGTCTGAAGTTCACAGCTAAATTTCCACCACAACTCTGCTTAAATCATACAAACTCTTATCAACCAGATGCAAGATGATGGCTACAATTAATTATTTCTTTTACTGCATGGCCAAAGAAAATAGCTACAGAGTGCTTACCTTACAGCCTTGTTTTTAGCCACCAAAGGGCAAAATGTTTAGTTCATAAAGGGAAATATGGAGCCTGTGTGGGCACTGTCTGTGAACCCAGATCACTGTGCTGCCATTGCCTCAGAAATGTAAGGGAACAGATAGCACCACACTGATCACTGTAATAAACAGAATTTTAACTGTTTTAATGCTGGGGAAAAAAATCCTGATTTCCTCAAACAGTCACGAAGGAAGCACAGTGCCTTATTTTCATGCATTATTATCAGATGTGCTGCCCCAACCTATTCCTGTGTGTGTTTGAGAGTTTTGCTGTCCACTCGTTGGGATGAGAAACAAGACAGCAGGTAAAGAACTGGATGCAGTTAGACCTTCAGAACCCACTGGGTGACTCTGGCCTCCTCATTTTAACCTTGGATGGTTTAGTTTTCCTTTGGGGGCTGTGTGATCTCTCTGTGGCAGGCTGCCCATCCTTTCAGCATCACCCCATGCCAGGGCCCCTCCCTCCGGCTGACCACACAGCCTGGTGAATTCCGTTTCCTAAACTCGCTCGTTTTGCTGTGATTTTTGCCCCACAGGGTGAAAGCACACCCCTGGGAGATCAGCTGTGATCCTCCGGTTCGTGTTTGCCATTAGGTGTCAGTGTGACAACAACCATTGTACACAAAGGCAGCGCCGGGCTGTGCAGGGATCCCACCCCCATCCTAAACTTTCTCCTTGTCCACTCGGGGAAAACACAGTGTGAAACCAAGGGGAAGGAAAGGCTGAAAAAAAAAAAAAAAAAAGCAAGAAACACTTTATTTCCGGGTGGTTTTTCCATCACCTAATTGGAATTATTTACTACCACATCAGCCTGTTTGCGTTTCGCTCAGCGTGGCTCAGGTTCCCGGTGCTGCAGTTGTCAAGGGAGGTGAATATTTACAAAGCCAGGAGAAGAGTTTCTGCACACACTGGTCTCACCCTATTTTGGGGCAAAAAGAAACAGTCAATATTATCAGTAATTTGCAGTCAGCAGGAGGTAAACTGCTTTGCCCAGTGCAAATGTTAAATTACTTGTGTGAGTTGAAGCCTGACAAAATTGATGCTTATATACGAGTCCTTCACGAGTTGTTTAAAATGCTGTATTAGAAATCACAACTTGAAGTCCACTCATTCCAAAGAGAAGAATGAAAAGCTTAAAAACTAGTTTTAAAGGAACTTTTTTTTTTTTTTGGTCAGAAATAGCGCCTATTTTTTTGTGTATCAGCAGTATGCATGATGAAGAAATAGTAAACTATACAATGTATATTAAAAAGTTGGAATTGTTTTTAAACAAAGCTTCAGGCACTTCCCAAAATGTAGCAGTTTTGGGTGGTATGGGAGTTTTAAAAGTTTTAAAATAAAACATTAGGGTTTGGGGGAGTGGGAAAGTATTTTTAGAAGAAAATTAATTTATAAAATATTCTCCAGCAACAGTATCCAGAATACATGAAGTACTCGTAGGGTAGCCTTTTTTTTTTTTTTTTTTTTTTTTTTTTTGCCTTATGTTTGGAAATGCAGATATTTTCACCTTTAACTTTAACCAAATTTTGGTCAGGTCAACACAATGGTTAAACCAGCTTGGCCTTCAGCAGGATCAGGGAATCTGTTGTGCCAGAAGGTCATTGGGATTCAGCTTTTCCTTCACCTTTTCTGCTTTGAAAGGGAACAGGTTCTGAGCATGGCTTAAATTTGGTGCTGTTTTTCTTTATACTGGTAGATTAAATCTCAAGCAGCACCATCCTGCTGTGATAAGCATCTGAGCAAGATGGTTTTGGTTTTACCTCCTTCCAGATTTCTAGTAACTCCATGGCACAGGAGTGGTTGGTCCTGAGCATGCACTGCACAGCCCAGGGGAATAATCCCAGCCAGGACAAGAATACTCAAGCACCATCTCTGCTACAATTCCCCAAGCTGGGCACTTTGCAGGTCTCTCCATGACATCAAAGCCTTCCAAAATTTGGTAGCCATGCCCCCCTTCAATTTGGGGATGGGAGGTGAAAAACTCATGTGCCAGTTTGATGTTGTCTTTATAACAGATAATTACAGGCTTCAAGAATAGAAAAGATGCCTGATTAAATGGCCCCAGCCATCTGCTATTGCAAGAGTGTGAAGTAATCCTTGACCATTTTCATATTAAGAGTTGCCAGGATGATGTTCTCCCACTGCTTGCCTAGAAAGCTGTCACCTCTGCTCTAGTTCCTGCCATCCTAACTTCCTTTTGCTTTGGATTATTTTAAATAGCAGTGATTAAACCTTTACATGGGAGCTGTTGAGGGGCTTGAAAGTCTCCCTGCTGTATAACATATTTTGACTTCATTAATATGAATTGAAGAGGTCTTATTTTCACATGTGGTTTCAGATCAGGTTCTTCTTCTTCTTCTTGTTTGTGGTGCAAAGGGACCAGATGAAAGGCCAGGTAAGCAAGCAGTTTTAAAAACCCCAGCACTGGCCACGGTGGCTTCTTGGACCCCTGCTCCATTGGGGTCCCAGGGGAGGCAGAAGAGGAGCCTCAAGGGCCAGGCACAAGCTGCCCACATGGCACTCTGCCTCCAGCTGGTTTAGGTGAGCCCAAAGGTAATTTTGCTGGTTTTGAAGCAAAATCATTAGTCAAATAGAGCTGAAAGCAGCAGAGAGCTGTAAGCCTGCTGAGCACTGTTCTTATAGAGAGAGTGTTGCTTCAAGCAACTCCTTACAGATCAGAAAATACCCTGGTGCCAGGATCCTCCCTGCAATGGGCTGAGTTCCCAACTGCAGCCTAAACCAGTCCAAAAACATGCCAGAAAACATGAGGGAGAGTTTCCACCTGAAGTCAGAGAAGAGTCAGGCTGTAAGGAAGGACTATAAGGGCACAGGAATAGCCAGGTAGAAGCAAACATCTCTGGGTGATGCACATCTGTGTGAGAAGGACTGGTGGTGGCATGTAAGGAGGAAAAAAAGATCACTGCCGCAGTGCAGGAAAGTGGAAAGATTCCTTGGTAAGGGCAATTTTTCTCCATTGAGCATTAATTGCTTTCCATGGATACAAAATGCACTTTAAGTGATAAAAGGAGTGGCTGAGAAGCAATGTTGTTATTTAACAGATATCAGATAATGCAATGTAGGTTAATTACCTTCCCTTAAAATGATTTTTATTTTTCCAAAGAGGTGAGCATCTGTTTGAGACAGAAGCTAATCTCCAAACTCCTGTTGTCTGCTTCAATGAAAAGAGGAGCCAGAAAGGGAATGAAATGGGGTGGTGAGGAGACACCAGCAGGAGTTATGGTGACTTTTTTTTCCCCTGGCATCGAGGGAAAAGGTTTTTTTGCATTGCTTCCCATGGACTTTCCTCTTTGGTTACCTCCAGAAGCACAAGCAACGCCAGGAACTGCCCACAGCTCCCTCCAGGGCTTTGAGCTTCCCAAGCAGTGTCCACAGCCACTCCTCCTGCTGACACAGGTTATTTAAATAGGCAGGGAGAAAGTCCTGGTGTTTGCAGGAGGCAGTGTGTAGTGTAAACTACTTCTGTGAGGTCTTAAAAGGAAAAAAACCACTCTGGTATTCCTGCCACTCTGTAATTGAGGGGTATCAATCAGGTGAAGATCTTCCCAGGGAGTGGAAGGAGCAGCCTGGGAATGAAAAACCCACCGTTCCTACAAAATTTCCCCTTCAACACGGCACATGAAGTGTAGTGTGTCCCCTTTCCAAAGCTGTTTCCCTCTAAATCAGCCTCTTCTAGTGAGAAGGGGTGGGAAGGAAAGTACCAACCCATCAGTTGGGGTTTTTGGTGCTGACAGGGTCTCATCAGCTCCTAAAGCCTTTGGGCACCCAGACCACAGAAAGCCCTGGTGGATGGTTATCAGCAAGTCTGTGCAGCAAAGCCCTGCAGCAGCTGAGTGACAGGATGCAAATGTCAGGGAGGACCTGGCCCTGCATCTGCTTCAGTGCCTTTTCCAGCCACACCTTTCTGGTAAATTGTAAAATGTCGGTCAGGACGCTCTGAAGATGGGTAAAACAAGGTGTGCTCGTGCTCCAGCTCCTTTTATGTCCCATTTAGAAAATGCATCCAAGTTTTCTCTCATAGGATTTAGCCAAGAGACATTGAGCAGAGCACTGCAGAAGTGTCATTAAGAGAGTTTAGCAACAGGATATTCTGTGATTCCAGATTCCAGGATACCCTTATGCATATCCTCTATATGTGTATATATATGTGTGTGTATGTGTGTGCAAGCACAGGGTTTGCATATATCCACATCACAGTAAAATTTGAGGGTTTTCAGGTTTAAAACAATGTGTTGGTGCCAGCTGTGGGGCATGTTTTCCATGCATTGCATCAGTGTTGCTGATTCTCTTTGCAGAGACACACACAGAGCCCTCATTTAAAAAAAAAAATGGCCCTCATAAAAACTTGGCCCTCATTTTATGAAAACGTACCTGAGACGTTATCAACTTAGTGTCCTAAAGTCAGTACTTTTAAAGTGATGGGGAAACAAAAAAAAAAAAAAAAAAAAAGAATTTTCATTTTTGATACACATTAAGCTTGTTGATATCAGAGGACGTTTAGTCCACACAACTTTCCAGGAAGAGTTTATTTTTTTCTGTGAAACCCACTGACTACGAATACATTAGTCTGGCACAGGTTAGAAAGCAAAGCTGTTTTATAATTTGGGTTTTATTTACAGGTAGTATTCCCGGTTTTTCATTATTTGGATTAAGCAACTAACTGGTCCCAAGTTTTTTCTTCATTAACAGAAAAAGAAAAAACCCTCCTTTTAATAGGTGTGTGCTTCACACTTTTCGATCTCCAACAGCACAGAATTTTTCACTTGGTCAGAAAGCTGATTTAATTTGCTGCTAGGTGAAATGTTAAAGGTTTCAGTTTTACATCCATGAATTCTCAAATTAAATTCGGTGCATTGCTTAAATTTCTAGCTGCGGTGCATTTAGCCTAATTGCTTTGGTAAGTTGGGTGCTTAGTAACTCCTACTTCTCTGAATTTTCCTTCTTTAAAGGCCAGCAAAATAAGCCTGAGGGCCACAGGTGGGCTAGACTGCTCTTTGGGATTCACCTGTGGGGTCTTTGGATATCTTTTCCAGTCTGACTGCATCCTCAGACCGTATCTGATGGGACTGTTCTGCTGACAGGGGAGAGAGCATTTAAACACCTGTAGCTTTTAGCTGTTTAAGCCCAAATCAGTTTGGAAGCAGCCAGAAAGGCCGAGCAAAACCGGGTTCAGATTTCAGTTGTCAACTAAAATGTGTGCACTGGGCCTTTAAGTATTTGGCCAGACACATCTTGATTGCTTGGCTTTTGTTTTCCCCCTTGGAAAGTCAGCTGGATAATGCCCCGTAGCCAAAGTTTATTCTGTGATGCTGTGAGTGGGCTGGGCTGGGGATTCAGGGTGAGGGGAGGATTGGCTGAAGGGAAAATCAACCAAAACCAGAATTATATTCACGTATTTCCAAGTTTTTTTGCGAGCCGAGGTGTTCGCAGTTATTTTCTGTTTTCTTGTGATGCTAAATGTGAAAATCACAGGGACACAAAATGACCCCAGCAGTGCAATCTTTAAGGGTAGGCTCTTTTTGGGGGACAAATCACGATGCAAACAGGGAGGTGCTGGAAACAGTCGAGGAAACTTCTGCCGATGGCACCCTCAGAGGCAAGCCCTGAGTGTCAAGTTTTTTTCCTCTTTGTTTACAGTATTTTCAAGGCTTTGAGTTCTCACGAAAGGTATATGTCATTAAATGGCTGATTCCTCTTTGCACACGTTGTTGTGATGGCCTGTGGCAACCTGAATTAATTGTTTCAGTAGTTGATGGTGGTTACTGGCCGTAATTATTATAATTTGCATTTATAAAAACTTCTTTCATCTAAGGATCTCCAAATGCTTTTGCACACATTTAATTAAGCTTCACAACATCCTGTGAGGTAAGTGTCAAGAGCGTTGTTATACCCATTTTTACACGGGTTTCTCCGAGAAAACAAGGTCAGTCTCTAACATGACTGGTATTTATTTCACATCCCTTGCACAGGACAGGTAGCATGGCTGCAGGAATTAGGAATGCTGATCTAGGTCACTTTGCATCTCTCACATAGCTCTTGCTGCTGCCACACTCTGTGGACACCTGCACTAAGCCATGGCAAACACAGGGCAGCCTTAGCCCAGATTTCCAGTCTGAGGTGGCCCTTTGCCTCCCAGGAGCACTCGAGCAGCAGCAAGAGAAGAATTCTTAATATTCTTAATATTCTTAATATTCTTAATATTCTTAATATTCTTAATATTCTTAATATTCTTAATATTCTTCTGCTGCTGCTTCTGCTGCTTCTGCTTCTTCTTCTTCTGGTTCTTCTGCTTCTTCTTCTTCTTCTTCTTCTTCTTCTTCTTCTTCTTCTTCTTCTTCTTCTTCTCCTCCTCCTTCTTCTCCTTCTCCTCCTTCTTCTCCTTCTTCTTCTGCTTCTTCTTCTCCTTCTTCTTCTCCTTCTTCTCCTTCTTCTCCTTCTTCTCCTTCTCCTTCTTCTCCTTCTCCTTCTTCTCCTTCTTCTCCTTCTTCTCCTTCTTCTGCTTCTCCTTCTTCTCCTTTTCCTTCTCCTTCTTCTTCTGAAGAAAGAGAGATGAGCACCCAACATGATGCACAAAGATGAAAACCCACCTTGCAAAGATCTTTCCACAATTTTTTTACCTTGGCATTTAAGCCTCTCTTTGCCGTCTGCACGTTTTCTTTCTTTGGCTTTAGCCAAAGCCAAAAAATCAGCTGCAGGCAATGTAAAGTCACCCTTTACCAGCCATTGGCTGCTCTAGAAGAGGCTGCACACGCTTCACCTCCACCCCCTGCCAGCCTCAGACCCAACCCCATGGGCAATCAGCAATTCTGAGATCTGCTAAATCCTAGATTACCACTTGACAGATATTTAAAAGTGAGGATCAACCGAAGTAAAATAGACTTGGAACTTGGGGGGTGGGTGGGCAGCAGTTTTCAAAAGCTCATTTCTTTTTCAAGCATATGACTATGTTCTTTAAATTGAACCCAGCTCTCTGTAAGGTCTGCTGATCACCATAATAGCCCAGAGGAAGATAGGTCTAAGTAAGTGCTTGCAAATTGAGTAAGGAGTCCCAGGCCATACCTTTGTGAGTTCTTTACCATCCTTATCAATTTATGTTTACGTAAATTGTTTACATGTGGCAATGACCAGATTAGCTGTTTGGAAAGAGCTCTACCTGTGGATGCATTTATTCCAAAATAAAAGCCACTTTGCTTTTCTAAATTAAGTGCACTTACAGGTAGAGAATGGTTACTCTGAATAACATAAAAAAGAAAATAATTTCATTCCCAAGTAGGCCATTGAGCAGGAATATTCTGAAATAATCTAATTTCTCATGTTGATGCTTTTTAAGGCGAAGTCACAGAGTTAACAGCCAATTTTGTTTTCAAGCCATTGTTTTCTTGGGGAGGGTGTGCCAGTCAGGAGTCAGAGATTCCTTTCAGTTCCCCTGAGTCAATGTACAGGATTTATCCTGGTCCTTGTCTCTCTTGTGGAGGAAGGAATGCCTGGCAGCCAGAGGAGAAGATCTGGCACAGGAACACTCATCATTCATTTCACCCGATGCTGTCTACTTCCCTTTCATCAGAAATGGGACTGTCACCTAAGCCTGCATTTTCACTGAAGCTTCCTTCTGCTTTTCTTCTCCTCCAAGCTTGTTCATGCCTGATGTGGCGCAGAAAAGAAAAAATACAGCAGCAACCATACTTGACATATGTGACAAAACACAATGCCATGGGAATCCCAGCATCAGGCCCTCAGAGGGGTTTTTATTGCTGCTACCAGAAAGTTTTCAATAACTTCAAATGAGTATTTTTGGGGATACGTTTCTTTATTTGGAAGGAGGGGAGCTGAATGTTCTCCTCGCGTTATCTCATATTGCAGAAACTGAGACTCCATGGGTACTCCATTATCCTATTTGGACCTCAATCACTGACAAAGATTCGAGGTGAACTCTGCCTGCCCAGGCACCAGAGTCGGTGCCCCAGGGAATTTCTTCATATCTAAGGGATATGCAGGATGTGTACTCGCATGCCCTTGCTGCCTCTCAGCTCCAGCTGTACATGCAGTTTTGCTTTAGGAACCTGTACCTCCAGTATTGCAATATCTTTCTCAGTCTCTGTCATCAAGAGTTTAAATACAGTTCAGATCAGTGTTAGTGGCCCGGCTCCAAATGAGGAGAATTGCTGCAATTCGTTATCTTGACAAATTAACTGGTCTGAGGCAATTCCTTTTTGAGAGAGATACAATTACCTAACTCTTGAACTCTAGCCTTGCTCCAATGCTGTGGCATGGTTATGCACCTGCTCAAAAGGTGTGGATACTACTTTCCCATCCATAAATACAATCTGATTTTTTAAAATAGGCTTTCTGAGGTGCTAAGGTGGTGGTTGCACAGGGGAGGGACAACATGGGAGATGCAGGGTCCTTGTCACCAAACCATGAGAGAAGGGGCTGGCACAGAGAGTGTCCTATCAGAGAAACATATCACCAGTTTTTCCATCCTCTGTTTTGAGTCCAGCTTCTGACCCAGTGGAAAAAGGCAGCTTTCCTGCTCCAAATCCACCACATAGAAAAGAGTAGCTCATTCAGACCTAAATCAGATTTTTTTTTTAATTAAAAAAAAATTTAAAAATCCAAGATGTTTTATCCCTGAGATTTAGCCAAAAATTTCTGTTTCAATCCTTCAGTGTTTATATAGCTGGTGGAAAATAGGTGGCCATCAGCACTCTAGTGCTGATGTGGACAGGAGCTGGTGCTCCTGGGAAGGCAGAATGACCTGCAGCCTTGCCCTCACCTTCTGGCCTGGAGAACCAGCTCCCTTCTGCCTTTTCCACCAAGCAATGAAAATGCATCCACAGTTACACACTGTTCTTCCAACCCAGCGTGGGCAGACGCACTTCTCATCCCCTTCCCTGTGGAAAGCAACTCCTTTTGCCCCTCAGCCACAGCTCACCTGTGGGCATCATCTTTCCTTGTAAAAGAGCTGCCAGATGCTGAAAGATATCCCTCAAACCATTCATTTGAACGACTGCCTTTTGGAATCTGCTTAGGATAAAGCTGTCCGGCAGAAGGCTTGTGTTTGCCTAGAGCCTCTCTGTATGGACTTGGTGGCTGGGAGTTTCCTTGAGCTCCTCTTTGAACTCCAAGCCTTCAGCATCCAAAACATTTAACCCTCAGTCTCTTTTCTGCTTTATCAGTTTGGCCAGCTCCCAGCTGGCAGCGCTCGTTCCTTCGCGGGCTCCCGATTCTGCATCTTCTTGTTTGTAGATTTGTCTCTTTCAATTAACCCCTCGGAATGGGTTTTCTCCTCCCTGGAGCCTACCTGCCTCTGGTCTAGCCAGCACTTCTCCCTGCTCTGGATGCCTGGAGGGAGTGAAGGAGCTGGGTCCCTGGGCTGGAAGTGCCAAGCTCAGGGTGTGCCCCATCCATGCACGGGGAGCAGCTGAAGGAACACGCAGGTTCGGCAGCGCCGGCTCTGCCCGTTGTGGGTTGGGGCTTGCAATGCCAGAGGCACTTTTTGCCTCTGTGGAGTCTCTGGAGCATCACTGATGAATAATGAGATCTTCCCTGAATGCTTTTTCTGCTGGGATGCTCGGGAGAACACGAGCCCACATTTCCACTGCTGCAGCCTTCACCCCGAATAAGGGGAGAGGGGAATGTCTCTGCTCGCCAGCAGCTTGTCCACAGCTTTGTTTTGGAGCAGCTGTTTGTAGAGAATCACCTAAAATGAAAAAAAAAAAAAAATCCAAAACCAAACAAAAAAAGAAAAATAAAGACCATGTCTAAAACATCACTCACACAAAGTCATTGTCTGGTCGCCAAGGCTGTCCTCCCTCCTGTGCCCGCTGGAATTGCTGAGCAGCAGCAGCCCCAGGTTGCTCATCCTGGCACTCCATAGGGATCCTCAGGGAGGGGAGAACCCCTCTCCCACTGCCAGGATTGCCTGGCAGACTTCACACGGGCTGGGAAACCCGATAACATCTAGAGGTGGTGCAGCATCTCCATGGCTGAGACACCAGGCAAGCCTTTGAAGTGAGACGACCTGGAATTGAAGCAAATCCTTGGTGGTTCAGTCTCTTCCAGCTGGAGACTCACCACAGCTTGGTACTACCACATCTGTATCACCCTGTAAGACACACTCTCCTTTTAAAAAAAAAAAAAAATTAATTAATTAATACTGGCACTGCTGGGGTAGTTCCTAAGGAACCTGATTGCTTAGGCTCCAAGGAGATATAAAATTAACTATTCGGACTGTATCGTTTTGTGTGTGATTTTAGCAGAGCAAATGAGCAGTAGAGATGGAAATCTCAGCCAATGCTGGTAAGGACTCAGCATTTCCATTTGCAGAAAGTTTTAAAACCAGCTTTCCCAGCAAGCTGCAGAAAACTGCTAAGTACAACTGCCTACACCACAAAAAAAAACCCACAAAACCAAAGCAGTTGTTTATAAATGTTAGCTACTTCTTTACTTTTATCACATAACTTTTATATTAATTCTTAAATTTCCACTAGAACAGTTTTGCTGCTGCTAATACCCCCACTACCCAACTAGTGAAATAATGACGTGTTATGCTGCTTTTAAGGACTGATTCTACTAGCAGTGATTGAAGTGCTTTATCTTCTCAGGCATTAAATTGTTAAATTTGATGTCAGATATTCAGATTTAATCTCAGGAATAATCTTATCCAGCTCTCTAAACAGTAACAGCTGTTCTCCAGGAGTTTTAGAATTACTACTAAACCAATATTTTGACCAATTTGTATTTGTCAAATGCAAACATGTCAGCCTTGGGAATTAACAACGCAACACAAAAATAATCTAAAAATAAAAATCCACGGAAAGCTAGCCCAGAAGAAACAAAGAAGTTTAGAATTACATTTTTCCACACTCACAAACAAAGCTCTGTGGTTTCCCTGCAGGAATTTGTTGAAACGAAATGATTTTATTAGAATATGTTTATTTAGAAGGATGTTTTCAGGAGAGCAATTGTAGCCAGAAAAAAGAGCTGACCACACTCAAATCAGCAATGGAAGTTCCCACTGATTTTGATACCAGAAGAATTTGATGCAGTGGCTTTAAAAATAGCTCCATGTAGTTTGAGAAAACCTGGGATAGAATTAAGTTACCACAACTTGATAATGTGTGAAATCATGCTCAATCTCATGCCTTCTGCAGCAGTTATTCGCCTTAAAAAAAAATCCCCCAAATCTCTTAAAATCATGAGAGCCTCAATTCAACAGGTAAAAATAACTACTTTAATTCAAATAATTAAGTTATTGTATAATAAGAGGAGATACAAACTTGTTTACATAGAATTAGCTATTCAACTTAAAAAAAAAAAGAATTTGTCTAAATGCCTAAAAGAAAAAAAAGTGTAATTGTTAGTAAACTCTACTGTTTTATAGCACTCATTTCTTCAGACTCTTAATTTATTTCTCTTGGAAAAAACCTGCTCTTTACCTCTTTTTTTCTTTCAGTAAAATAGCAGAAAATGTGGCAGAAGTCTGTGTGGTTCACTGGGAATCCACCGGGATACATTTGCAATTCCTGAAAAAAAAAAAAAAAAAAGATATTTTATCTTTAGAGCGAGCTACATTTTTAAAACTTATTGAATTTTTTTCAGAGATCAGCATGAAGAGCTCTGATTAAATGCTTGCCTCAGCGTTTTAAAGGCTTCTTGTGTCCCTGTTGCCTAAGGAGGTCGTACACAGGATTGCTCTGTAAACATCAGATTGTGCAGAATTGGCTCTGAGCACCATGCCAGGCACACAAAGAGGAAGTCAAATGCCCTTATCTCCCACTTATCAACTAGTTTATTTTTCACGCCCCAAAAAAGGCTGCTACGAGAGCAGCTGCCACTTTGTAAATAATTTAATGGCTGCTGTTAAGTAGAGCTGTCAATTTTGCAAACAATATTAAAAGGAGATTTTCGTTTTGCCACGGTTTTGCACGTCTCGAAATGCATTTTTATCCCTGCAAGTCCAGGGCAGGATCCTGGAGAATGGGAGCAGCTTCCCATTTGCAGACACAGATTCAGAGGAGAATGGATATGGTTAAATAATGACAGATGTGTGAGCAGGCAAGGTGTGATATCTCATCACCTGCATGCATTACCTAGAGAGCTTCCTGCTCATAACTTTCAGTGGGCTTGTAAAGAAACATTTTTGGCTCTTTCAGACAGGTGTGAGATGGAGCAACAGCAATTACCACCGAATTTTGGAAATGTAGGATATGCATTGTGTCGTTGTATGGTTGGGTGTACACAATGCTATCCCAGTACTGATCATGACAAATTGGATTTTTAGAAATATTTTTAGCACAAAAGATTCATATTATTACATCTAAATGCTATTCATATTATTGAATCATTCATTCATTTTTAGCACAAAAGGTTCATACTATTGCATCTGACAAATTAATGATGAAACCACAATATTAGCACAATACCAACTCTCAAATTTTTAGAAATTCAAATTCAGATTGAAATCTACAGATCTAACATGTCAAGCAAATATGACTTAAGAACTTAAACAGCAAGAGTTTATTGTGCAATAAGGCAAATGGATATCTTGGATTGCCTGGATAAAAAAATCTTAGGTGAAATTTATGATCTCTCCAATGCTAGCAAAAAGTCAGGTCTCTATCAAGCACCAAACCCTAGGAGAGCCTTCATCTAAATGTGAGGACCACCAGCCTCTCCCAGCTCTGTGGCACTGTTGCCAAAATCCTTCCCTTTCTAATTAAAAGTGGGATGTGTTGCCTCTAGTTTGGGAAGGGCTGTGTTGTTTAAACAGTGCTCCTTGAGCGTTTGTTTTCCCTGCTTTAGCACTTCTCACAGGGAGCAGAGTCCACGTCCCACAACAAAAAATATTTATTTCTTTACTCTGCAGCTCTTATCTGATGGTTTTGTGGCTTTGAACCACTCCTGGCATCCGATGCTCCACACTGCAGCTGTATCCCCAGACCACAACAGGTTCAATGCTCATAACTTGAGGTCAGTCAGATATTTATTTTAGATATGAAAGTGCAGAGAAATCTGTTTGCACTCCTGTGGGTAAGAACCCTGCTCTTCCCCTGGTTTTGTGCTTGCAGGTGACAGACTGCTCTTGTTTTCCCTGAGGTTCCCATGGATCCAGTAGAATTATTTAACAAGGTGTAGCTGTGCTACATCCACAGAACAAATCATCAAGCCAAGCTATAATTAATTGCTCATAGCATTCATATATTAGGAATATGGCACACAAGGACTCTACACATCCAAATTTTAGCCCACTCCACGTTAAAAAGCTGCTGGGTACCATCAGGAGCACATAAATGAGTTACACTGAAGTGGTTGATGTAAGGACTGGGATTTACTCAGTGCCGGTTCTCAGCAGGGACAAGAAAACGCAGATCAGTAGTGTGATGGAAAGAGATCTAGAAAAGATTGACCTAATTTTAATTTGTTGGGGTTTTTTGGTTTTTTTGGTTTTTTTTTTCTCAATACACACTCCTCTTCCAGCGTCTCTCAAGGTTTTATATTCTGAAATATCCCCATTCTTTGGAGCTGGGTCAGCCTCAGGTGAAGTGATGGACATCACATATCAGTGAAAGTTTGTAGCCTTGAGGGGGTAAGTTATGTAGGCCTTAGAGGTTACTGAGTAAGTGGAAAAAGAAAAAAAAATAGAAAAGAAAAATTAATTACAGATTCTTGACTCGCACTGTACGTTGGAGCTTTGACATCTTGCACATTCAAAGGTTTAACATTCTGTTTGTTAACAAATTCTGGCCAAGTGAAGAGGGAGGCTCTTCAGGACCAAAGACTCAGTTCCAGGTGGGAGCACAGCAGTGAGAGCTGTGTTCCAAAGCAGAGGCTATCAAAGTTTGTGCCACAAGACCTGCAGTGGATTTTGCTTAATTATTTTTTCCCCTCATCAACAGGAATTTTGTTCAAGACCTTTCCCAGAGCTCTTCATGTATATGAAAAGCAGCTCATCATGAACTTTTATAAGTTCTCAGTACTGTTCCTCTCCTTCTCTTGACTTCTCATTCTGCAAGGCTCCAAGAAGAGACCTCCAGAGAAACCTCCCTCACTTGCCCTGGATTTGAGTTTCTGAGATATAAAGCACTGCCCGTACTGCTTTTATGTCTCTTTGGATTTTTTTAATTTGAGATGGAGCAGAAATTCCACCAGTGCTGGTTTATTTAGCACCTTTATTTACTGTAGTGTGGTGTGCATGCTTGAGGTGTGGTGCCTTCAACCAGGTTGGCCATTTTCAAGCATTTCCCCACATTGCACAGACAACATCAGCTACCTGGGAAAGCCAAACCTTGCCACACTTCACCCTCCCTCACACCACCAGGGATATTTAGGTGGCATGAAGAGTAGGAATAGTCCACAGCAATCCCACAGCACTGGAATTTTAGGACTCAGAGGTTCAGAAATGCTTGTGAGGAGATTTGACCTCCTAAGCCAGTGAGAGTTCTGGGTCTCCAGACAAAATGTGAAATCCAACACTCACCAGGGTGTCACATCCTCCCCACTGCCCACGGTGCCACCATGGGGATCATGCAGATCAGCATATACACGATCCAAGAAGGCAGAGAACAAGGGGAGAAGAACAGGATTAGCAGAGGGAAAAAAAATGCAAAAGGACCTTAAGATTTTGAGGAAAATCTTTTAAAGTCTTTATCCGTAACGAGATTTTTTTCCCTAATCCAAATTCTGCTAGCCTGCAGTTTGATTGAATTTTTTATTTATTTCTGTTAAGTCGCACACTTAGAATATGCAATTCTTCCTCTATATATTTATATATTTCTATATAAATATATTATGATAATATTAAATAAATATATTGTTAATAAATATATTATCATAGAAATATATTATATTATTATATATTATAATGGGTATATATTGTTATATATGATATATTATATATTTATAAATGAATGGGGTTTTGTTTATATTTCTATAATATTTAATTTTTTCATATTTAAAATATAGAGGAAGAATTCCTTTATGTATAAAAATATAGAGGAATTCTTCCTCTGTATTTTTAATAAAAATTAAACTATTTCCTTTAGCACAGGGCTCAGACTGGAACTTGTGAGTTGGATGTTTCACCTACTGAAGACTTCAGGCCTTGATTGTGAACCAAAATATTTTAAAACAAAGCTAAGGGAAATCTTTATTTTTAAAGGAAGGAGTTACACATACCTCTCTGGGGAACTAGTCCAATTGATAAGACTTTGATCCCTATGGCAACAGGGAGATGCTCATGCAGCAGCCTTTGGCAGCCCGCTGGATCTTCTGTAGGACAATTTAGAGAAGGCATTTTCTCCTTGCTGACTACAGCCAATTCACTCTCAACCTCTGTCTTTCAGAAACTCTTGGACCTGCTGGTCATTGGGCACTTGGCCTCCTTTTCAAGGGAAAAGCCAAGGGTGAAAGCTGTGGGAGCGTGTGTGTTTCCACTCAGCAAGAGGGGACACCCTTGTCCTTATGGGCATCCAAGGCAAAGGGTTGGCAGCTTGGTTGGGACTTTCAGATGAAGTGAGGGTGATACCATGTCTTGATTGATCTCAACAGAACTTCTGGGGCAGTCAGATGAAGAAGACCCACCTTGTGAGGCTTTCACTGACCGATTTCCAGAGCAGGGAGGAGGAGGATGCAACCCGTCCGCTCCCGACCCTGCTGACAGAGCACCAGGGCAGAGCTGCTCCCCCAGGTGAGCTGTGGATTGCTTCAAAATGTGTGTTTGAGATTCTGAACCTTCCTGACAACTGCAGTTGTTGTCTGCATCATGATTGCAAACACAATAAAACATTAACACACTAAGAACTAAGGAAAACCTGGAAGCCCAGGCATAGACACAAAGAAATCTCCAGAAACATAGACTTTGCAAGCTTTTAACACAACCATTTTCAAATTAAATCATCTGGGCAAAGGCAGCCTTGCTTGTTGAATGTGGAGAAAAGAGAAATACAGCAATGGAAAGGCAGCAAATTAACAGTTGCAGGTGGTGAACAGGACTTTAAAAAACCTGACATGATCTTTACAGATTTCTGTAAGCACATCACTTGCCTGTAACCAAAATCCCTGAGAAGATCTTCTGAGAGCGCCCTTCTTTTGAAGCTGATGAAAATCTTGAACTTATGAGAGAAACAACAGTTCTTACAAGTGGGATTTTTTTCCCAACATTTTTGTTGCTAGTGAACCTGCACACCACCTTGCAAGGGATAGGAAATGAAAAAGAAACAGCTCTTCTGCAAAGATTCAAAAAGCATTTGTTTCTTGTTATTTTTCTTTAGACATTCTTGATAGAAAAGAAAAAAGCAGTTATTTGTTCCCAGTGAGTATATAAGTGTGTATCATATAGACTTATTTTTATTTTCTGTGCCTACTGTCTGTAGGAACACTTTTAGTAAACCTGGTGTAATATATAGAAGTTCGACATTGCATTCATCTCAGCCATTTGTACATAACTGCACACGGTTCATGTGGGCAAAACACACATTTCCTTCTCTTCCTGGAAATCTGTGTGTTAACTAGTTTTCTGCGTCCCCTCACATGGGGACAGTGAGCTTTTTCAGTATTCAGTGTTAAATTAATTTTACCATCTGCACACCACGAGTAAAGTTGATTTTTTTTTTAATGCATTGCCTACAACTTTTAGGATACAGTACACGCTCTAGAGCTGTCTAATGGATTTGGAGGTGGGCCTGCCTTTAAAAACACAGTGCTCAGTTATTCCTTCTTAGCTTTTGGGATGAAGATACCACTGTACTGATATGGGCAAGTCATAAAGACAGTCTCCACGCCGGAGGCTGTGCTGTCTCCAGGGAGCTCTCCAAGTGCTCCAATAAAAGGAGCTCCTTTAGCAGCGCACCAGAGCCGAGACCGATCCCAACACGCCTCTGATCCCAAGGTATAAACACACCAGCCTCCCTCCCTCCTGCTCACCTTTTCCCTCTCAGAGGTTGCTGTGACTCACACATCTCTGGCAGTCCCACTCTGCCTGCGTCAGGCGTCTCAGGAGAGAGGCTGGAGCTCAACCTTGCCCTGACTCCTGGGCTCCCCACCCGACCACCTTTGCCTGCACCTGCCCAGGTGGGTCACCCTGAGCTGCTGAGCCTCAGGAGCAGTTCCTTGCAATCTCCAGAGCTGCATAAATGGCTGGGATTTCTCAATGGAGAGCATAAAGCAGGCTCCCACCCATGCACCAGCTCCTGTGGACACCTGGAGATGCCACTGACCTCCCAGGAGAGGCTGGAGATTTTGGTGACCGCTTACAGCGCTGTGGGAGAAAACTTCTCACGGCTCTGCTGGCTGGCCACAGCTGCCTGAAGCCTGCCAACAAGAATTTAGGTTTCGAAGGCACTCCCTTGTGACAACACCAGCCAGCTGGGAAGGTCACCTGCTGAGGCACAGGTGACTCCAACAGCTTCTTCCCTGTGCTTAAAGGAAGCCACAGATGGTTACAAGCACCCAGCTTGGTTTGCTTCCAGTTTCACAGAATTGCTCTTCTATTGCTCTACTGCTCATCTGCTGCCAAGTCTGCATCAGACCTCTTCATGTGAAGAAATCTCTATCAAGCAAGGAAGTTTTAGTGTTGGGACCCTACATAAATAGGGCTGTTCTCTGTTCTGAGGTCATTGCAGTGTTTCATCTCTCTGTCCCAGATACTCCAGCATTACCAAAGGCTTCTGGGTTTGTAATTGGCTTCTTCTGGATAGCAGTGGTTCTTTAAGTTCCTGTAAAAGACCACACCAGGACTTTGCAGTTGTTCAGCAAGAGCATCCAATGGCTATCATTTCTTCCTTCAGAGTCTCTTGTTATCTGCCTTGGTTTCACATCTTTGTACCAGTCAATCACACCAATTACTGCATTTCTAACACAACCAGCCCCGTCAGTCCTGAGTGCTGCCCCAAATCTGCATTTCACTCCGCTTTCTGGAAGCTCATCTCCAGCACATATATCTTTATTTCTTGTATTTCAGCTCTTGGGACAGCTGAGGCATATGTCCCGAGTTACATCCAGGCAAGGGCCCTGTGAAGACTAGCAGAAAACACATTTCACTTGCCTAATAAACTTTGTTTCTGATGGCCTTCAAGGGGTTTGACATCTGCATATGTGTGACTGAAGCCCAGTTTTCAGGCTGTGTGATTAAAAAGTCACTTCAACTAGATCTTCACATCATCATCTCCTTTGCTTAACGAAGAAAGCCATCATCTGGGATGAAGACAGGGACAGAAAAGGCTGGAAACAAAATAATTATTCATAAAACAATCTCAAGGGTTTATTTCTTTAAGAATTTATTCTGGATTTAACTCCATGATGTTTTATGGAAGCAGCAGTGGTGTTGCTGCCAGTGGAGAGCTGTAGTCAGCTTTCTGAGACACACACAAAGTTTTGGGCAGTAATGATTTCAGGACAACATCCCAGAAAGCAGTGTTTCATTTGCTGCCTGATTTCTTTCACTCTAACATGAAAAGAACAGTTAAACACCACCAACAATGCACAGGCCAGTGAATAATCATGTAAGATAAAGATCTCACCTCTGGCTTACATTTGGCATTGACCATTGCCTTCTTTCCTTCCAAGAGTCAGCTATGTTTTAGCCTGGAAATTCTCTCATTATTCTTGTTATCTGTTCATGAAAACATTTTGATCAGCATAACCCTGCAGCAGAAGCCTGTACTTGGGGAGAATATTTTGGATGCTGCTGTTCAGAGGACCAAGGTAGCATGCTGGTCCTCTCAGGCACACAAAGGAGCTGATTGAGTGCCTGTGAGACAGCTTATTTCTGGGTGAGTCAACCAGTGAGTGCCTGTGACCATGGCAGAGTCTGGCACCAGAGCCACACAGAGCTGTGACTGCACTCACTGTTTTTTAGCTTGTTGTCCATCCACCTAGTCCCCATTCCCCAAACTAGAACTACTCTCATTTTAATTAGACTATCTGTTATTTCAATACAAATGATTAGGACAGAAGGCAAAAGTGTTTATCCTCACAGTGATTTTTATCATAGAACTTTCTTGTTGATGATGTACTTAAAAATACACACATTCCTACTTCTCTGTGAAGTTTTTATTTAAGCTCGTGAGCATGTCTGTGTATTTTGAACCTGTAACATCACTAACCACACCTTTGGAGGTTCTAACAGCATCTTTCAGATCTGTGTGTTGGTTATTAAATCAGCATAGAGGGAGGGAATTAGAGTTATCCCACAGCATCCCCTTTTGTGTGTCACATAAAAAACGAAATTAAACAGATTTCTTACTCCTATTTCACTGTTCTGTGCAATTAAAATAAGTGTCCATCACCATTATGGCTTCCATCTTTTTCAAAAGTCCTCTTTAACCAGGAAGCAAACCCAGCCTTAAAATAGCAGGAATGGAGGCTGAGGAATAACATCTGCCAGGTCCAGGTGTGATCCTACCAGCTGCTCTGTCTGCTTGAGCAGTTTTCAGTTCCAAACTAACTCTGTTAATGGGTGTGATGCAGGGATGTGGCGATGTGGTGGAGGAAATTCATGTAGGAAGTGGGATCCAGTGCTGTTCCTGCCTGCTTACTGCAGCCTTCTCTCTCTTTCCTTCTCTTCCTTCTCTTCCTTCTCTTCCCTCTCTTTCCTACTCTTCCTTCTCCTCATTCTTCACCACTGCTCAGCCCAGGAGCTTCTTGTCCCTCAAGGGTGCCACAGCAGGCAGATTTAGATGGCTTTGTGCAAAGTTGAAGTCTCCATTTCTACATCTGGAGATCTGAGATGATACATTACCAAATTCAGAGGGGCAAATCAATCAGGCAGTGTGCATCCTGCACCTTGAAAACACAAAATTAACTCTTCTTAGCCCACGAATGCTCGAGATGCATCAAGGTGTGCTCCATGGCCTCTTGATTCCAGACAAAGGTGCTCTTGATTAAATTAGATTGCTAATGTATTAACGCATTAGCACACTTGAAGAAAGAAAAGTTTGAAAAAGCAATTTGGCTTCATCACATGGATGGCGTGTATACTTACTGGAAATTTTTCCAGCATTCACAAAACAAAGAAAAATCAATAAAATGTCTGCCAACTGTTCCACTGAAAACATTTTATAATCTATAGCACCGAGAACCCTGAGCCAAGATAAACCAGCGTTGCTGACAGAAAATACTGACAATTATTTTACATTGATTCAACTTGGCCCAGCCCAGACTGACCTTGTTTATTCATCTCAGTCTCTTAATTCATATTAACTTGGCATCAAAATGGGACATGTGGCATGTGGGCTGAAGACCCATTTCTGTATCTTAGACTCAGATAAATGTAGTGCATTGAGTACTTCCAGTGCCTTGAGCTCTTAGGTAGATTTATATGCATTAGACTGAACTGGTTAAGTTCCTTTTATCCCTGCTGGGCTTTTCATGTCTGTTGACTGTAAAACTAGAAGCTCAGTAGAGGTAACATCTTCTTTCTAAGCTTTCGGATATACATGAAATCCTCCCAGTACTGGTCAATTTTAAAGACACATCCAAAGAGGATGGAGGGTTTTAAGCCCTTTTAAAACATAAAAATAGAAGGGTTATGGCAATTTGGCAACCAAAAAAGGGCAGAACCCGAGGCTGTGTGTAAGAAAGCTGATCAAGACGCTGCAGAGGAGATAATGGGGCCGAAAAGCAGAAAACCCCCTCTTGCTTTTGCAGCCAGCATAATCTGGTCTCCAATGAAGTTTCTTAGTTTCTTACACTGAACCAATAAAGCTTAGTGTGATGGGAGAGTTGCATTACTGCAGCTTAAAAATGCCTCGAGAAAGCTGATGAGGAGAGGTGCTTTTAGTTGCTTTGCGTGTGCCCAGCTGCTGGCATAGCTGTCTTCCAGCTGGTAGTAGGAAGACAATGGCACGAGGAAAACCTCAGCTTTTTCTTTAATTATTTATGTTCTCATCAGTAACAAAGGGCTTTTTTAGCGCCTGGAATGTATTGTTTATATTATTAAAACTGAGTGAGGTTTTGCACTGTGGCAGTGAAGAAATTGGGTGCTGCACAAGAGCGTTCACATTTTTATTCTCACATCTACAGCTCTGTCATAGCCTAAAGCCATCCTTGAGTAAAACACTACTTGAGTCAAACATGACCACATCCACAGAGGAGGAAAAGCTACTCAAATGATTAGAATCCTCCCAAAAAGTTCCCAGCTGGCCTGGCATTGGATGTTTAGTTTATTTTCTCTACTTCACCCGTTCTTGATGAGAGCAGAGCTCCCTTGGACTTCACTGAGCGCTTGGCAGGTTGTGGATGGAAGGACGAGTGGCTAGTCAGCAAGCCAAGAGGGCACAACGTGGCCTCCAGGTTTCCAGTTCAACAGCACTGGGAATGGATTGCCTTTCCACATGCCTGTGTAAGCAGAGATTAATGATGACTGAAGAAATCAAGACTACCAAAACCAAAACCAAAAAAAATCAAAAAATTCTATCTGCATTTTCCATAACACATAGCTGATGCTTTCCTCCCTGCGCCTCCTTCACAACTTGGATTTCAGTGATGAAAGTGGTGTAGGGACAAAAATGTCAGAAAAACCAGTGCTGTATTTTGGGTCTGATATCCTCCTCTCCTGGGCCTCTGCCCAACTTCCTCTGTGCAGGGCTGTCAGCAGTGCCTGCTATGTGTGCTGCACATCCCCAGTCTGTCCTGCTTAACAAAACTGTAATTATTAAAAAAAAAAAACAACCCACCAGCTTTATACCTCATCTTTGAATGACAGGACAGTGCTGGAGCGATCCTGGTGATGCTCAGTCAACAAAACCCACTGGCATCTGACAGAAAAGAGCTGCAGTTTGCAACCAGGAAATTACCCTGGCTGCTGCACACTTGAAAAGACAGAAAACAGAACAGCTTTGCTCTGCTCTGCAGTCATCGCTCCCTCCCCTTCCACCAGTTCTGTTTTGTTTTCCAAGACCCACCAGCCGCCGGCGGGCAGAGGACGCTGAGTCCGGAGCGGATGGCCACGCCGCCTCCCTGATGGAGAAAACCTTTTCCAGCAGCCAGGAAGGTAAGTGGGCGAGTCTCTTTCAAACATGCACAGGAGAAGTTGGAAATATTGGTAATTCATATCTTGAAAATTCGTTTGAGTCCAGGAGAAAAAACCAAGGCACTGCAGCGTGAACTTGATCTGTGTATTCCTAGCAGGGAAAGGCAGGAGGACTCAGCCGCTGGCTCATGGAGAGTAGAATAAGTCAAGCAGTCACCTGAATCTCCTTATCTTGCAGCAGTATCCCTGAGTGAACACGAACAGGCAGGGTTTGTGGCTCTGTGCAGGAGCCAGCAGCAGCAGCAAAGCCTCCCCGCTCCCATGGCTTGGGAAGCGGCAGCGCCCGCGGATCCCGCGGGGCTCTGGAGGAAGCCAAGGCGGCCGCCTTGCTTTGGCATTCCCATCACAGCAGAGCCCAGGGAGTGCGGCAGAGGAGCAGCCCAGCACCGGAATGCCGTGGTTAAAGAGCTGTCCCGTGAGGGCAGCCAGGCAGGGAGAGCCCAGAGTGTTTGCACAAGGGGCGAGACGAGGATTTTTATCTCCTGCCCTGTCCGGGTGTCCCGTGGCTGTAGTGACAGGCAGGTATGAAAGGAGCCAGTCTCCAGGCTGGTTCCTACAGCCACAGCTGAAAGAAATCCTTTCAAACGAGCCAGTTATGGATACACTTCCACCCTGCAGTGAAGCTGAACTAGCATTTGCCACTGCCACAGTGCTGGTCCCCTCCCTACCTTCTTCCACCCACAGCCTCAGGACCCTGCAGGGAGCTGACAGCGCATTAACCCAACCCAAAAAAAGCTGCTGGTTTCCTTTCCTGAGGGCTTTTGTCCACTCCGTGAACCAGCCTGCCCTGTGCAGGGCAGAAGGACACTGCCTGCAGCAGGGCTTCTTTCTGATGTTGGCAGCTGTTATTTTGGCTCAAGCTGTAACACGAAGCCTCATCCTGAAGCAGCTCCTGCAGCGAGCTGGCAGCACTCAGCCCTCTCAAGACAGGAGGTGAGCAGCTTGTGCTGAGCCCCAGCACCCAAAGGCCACCCCACTGCAGGGACAGAGAGATCCTGCAGCCACCACTGTCCCAGACTGCCCATCCCAGCCCTGAAACAGCTCCACACCGAGCTGGGACTCCCTGAGATCCCTGATCTGCTGCTGGCCTTGCAACTCCACACTGCCTCATCCACAAAAATAAATGGTTGCTTTGACTTGTTGTGGTGTTTGAGGGAAAATACATAGCCTACGTGTGTAGACTTGTGTAAGCAATATATTAAGTATTTGAATTCATCCATTGAATAACATGATATAAAATAGCTTTTTTTTATCAAAAAAAAGGGTAAAAGTTACCTAATACCTCTGTTTGTTTGGGTTTTTCAGTGAGTTAAATGGACTGTAAATAACATGATGAGTGTTTTTGTTGGTTTTTTTTTTTTTTTTAAGGAAATACGAGAGCCATTCCTCCAGAGCAGGTAACCCATTTCTGATTTATTATTTTATTTCTGCTTATTATTATTTACTTTATTCTGAAGCTTCCTGAAACTCCCCAAGCCTGTCCCTGCAAGCTGTCTGCCTGCAGGGCTCTTGCTGGAATTGGTAGAAATGCTCCTGTATTGTCCTGCTAGAGTAGGGCTTCACCTGCTGCTCTGCATTGAGCACAGCACATTAAAAAGTCTCACCCTCCATCCACATTTATGAGCTAACCAGTGCTTGGATGGGCATTTCCAAGAGGAATATTGCAGGGAAAAGGAGTGAGATGCTACCTTACCCTGCCACAGGCACATTCCCTCCTGGGCTGGTTTGGGATCCCGGGGAGCAGTGGGGTTGCACAGGTATAGGGTGAGCCTCCCTCCAGAGCTGATGAATCAGCAGCCCAAAGGTGCTTCCTCAGTTCTGCTTTAAAAGGAAAAACGAAAATAAAATGTCACAAATTATAAAACAAATCCCGTGGTGGCACGGATGAAGGCACAAGAGCGCCTGTGTTTTAGCCTCTTTCCAATTACAATTCCTGTTTAAATGTTTTGGTTTTGAGGCCAAAGTATTCAGTGTTTGGCCTCAGTGCAAGCAGATCATTAAAAAAAAAAAAAGAAAAAAAAAAAAAAGGAAACACTTCAACCTCCCAGCAGAGCAGGATGGCACTTATTTATTTCTTTCATTACAAAACCAGCCTGTGCCAAGTAAAATTGTGCTCTAAGAGCTGTTCTACCAGTCCTGGAGCACTGAGGAAGAACACAGAGCAGCCCCACCTCTGCAGCTTCCTGCAGGCCCCTGTGCATTTGCACTGGGTGGAGGATGGGCACAGGCTGGGGACCAGAGTTCACCACGCCAGGGTGGCACCAAAGGGAAATCCTCATCTCACAGCACCTCTCCTCGGGCCTTTGGATGATTTTGGTGGCCTCAGGACACAGTGTGAGGTAAAACACAGCAGCAGTGATGGTCTGGAGACACTGGTGGGATCCCAATGTTTGTAGTTAACTGTTCCTTCCCCAAGCTCTGTGGAAGATCAACTTGCCTTCACATGAGCAGCTGAATTAATAAACTGAGAAGTTAATTTTAAAATCTCTGGACTATAACAATGAAATCCACAAGGCCAAACATTGAGTCTGTGTAAGGAAAGTGATGCACAAAAGAAAGCTTTGCCATGACATCCTTAAGGACTTACCCAAGGGAGTGGTTAAAGCATTCTTGGATTCCAAAAATTACTGCAACTGAGTGGGCACCCTTGCTAAAATCTGATGGGTCAAAGTGTGACCTCTGTGACTTGGAAATTTGATTTCAGCACACATCACAGAGCTGCTTGTGCACAGGGAGATGGGGCACTTCCATCTGAGCTGCTCTGGGAAGGGAGGCAGCAGCCATGGATGATGGCTGGCAGGGTGAGAGGAGCCTGAAGTGTGAGGTTTTGGGAGAAGGACAGCCATCCATGCAACACCACCTTCATGCTTCTGAGAAAACATTTCCATCAACATTTTGTCCTGACTTCGGAAATCCAGAAAATTTGCAGCAGCTGGGTGCCAGCACAGGAGCCAGCAGCCAGCAAATCAGAACAGATTCACAGAATTCACAGAATTCACAGAATTCACAGAATGACTGAGTTGGAAGAGACCTCCAAGATCATCAAGTCCAACCCATGCCCTAACACCTCAACTAAACCATGGCACCGAGTGCCACATCCAGACTTGTTTTAAACACATCCAGGGATGGTGACTCCACCACTTCCCCAGGCAGACAATTCCAGTACTTTATGACCCTTTCTGTAAAAGCCTTTTTCCTATTATCCAACCTAAACTCCCCTTGGCACAGCTTGAGGCTGTGTCCTCTTGGTCTGTCAGCTGCTGCCTGGAGAAAGAGACCAACGCCCAGCTGAGCACAGCCACCTTTTAGGAAGTTGTAGAGAGTGATAAGGTCACTCCTGAGTCTCTTTTCTCCAGGCTAAACAACCCCAGCTCCCTCCCAGATCCTTCTAGCTGGACTTCGTGTGGCTTTAGTTCAACCCAACCCAAACCCACCATCAGCAGCTCTTCCCCTGGACACCAGCCCCAGCCTGCTGCCTGAGGGACATTCCTGAGGTGCCACTCTCACCCCCCTGCTCCCCCAGGCTGGCATCCCCCTGGCAGCACTTCCCACATGCTGCTTCAGCAGGAGCTCACACAATACTGGGCTTGGTGCCACCCAAGGGGAGCACACCCAAAACCCGGCCCTTCTTGCACAGGCAATTCTGCAGGGAGATCCCTGAGCTGGGAGCTGGAGGATTGGCTTTGCCCTCCTTTGCCAGTCCTCTGGGGAAAGGCTGAGGCCAGAGGTGACCTGTTCCCAGAGCAAATGGCCACTGGGGCCTGAGCAGGGATGGATCTGACTTCTGGAGGTGCATCCTGGCCCCTGAACTCCTCGCTGGCTGCTGCTCTCAGCTATGAGGAAGCTTCTCCTCCCTGAAACTGTGGAGATCGTGCAACAAGCTGTTCCCAGTGACCTGCCAGAGCAGCTGGCTGTCACACAGCCAAGCACTGCTCGAGCTGTTCAACAAGATTTGTTTTCTGGAGGAAGGCATTACAAGTGGCTCAGAGGCAAGGCTGTGCTCCCCAAGGGGGTCACCTGTGCCCTGCCTGCAGCCCTGTGGTGGGAGGGTGACAGAGGGCAAGGGCTGCTGAGGTGTTCTCAGCTGGCACTAGGACAAATGCAGTCTGTGGGGCTTTGCCAGACTGGTTTTGTGCTGGCCAGAGGGTCAGAGGATCCCATCACTGAGCACAAAGGTGAGGATGAAGACAGATGGTGGAGGAATGAGGATGAGCTGCAGCTTTCCTTGCCCTGTGCATGGCTTGCCTGGGTATAGCCCTCAGAAAACAGGGCTGAAGCAAATGAGGAGTGAGCATCCCACCCACAATATCTGGATGTATTTGGAGTGGCCAGGATTTGGTGTTCGTGTCCCATCCTGGAGGTGAGATTAGGGTGGCTTGGAGGACTGTGCTGCTTGAGAACCTGTCCAGCCTTGCTGCTCTGAGCAGGGTGGCCCCAGAGGTCCCTCCTGGTCTGTGTTATCCTGGGATTTGATAATCTTGAGCAACTGTGTAGTCTGGTTCAGAGCTTCCATGTAGCAGCACCCAGACTTGGATCAGTGAAATCAAGGCTCCAAACACCTTGGTCACCCACCTTGGTACAAACAAGACCCTTTGGAAAATGTTCATCCCAGCTGCTTTCCTGGACCAGAGACTGATCTTTTACCAGGCAATTTAAGATGCTGAAGCCAATGGCTCCTTACCAGGTGATAATTTTGATATATTATCACCCAGCTGAATACCCATCAACCAGAATGGGCTTTTATTATGTTATCCAAAGGAAACAAGGCATTCCCAGTGAAAAGGAGAGGCACCTGTGGATCCCAGCAACAGGCACGTCCTTCCACCTAGTCATTCCTGCAGCCTGGAACCAGGCAGCCTTCATCTGCATAAAACAGGTGTTTAAAGTAATTTCCTGGGGCTCCTTCATGGATTCTCCTCTCTCCCACTCTCGTCCTTTCCCACCTTCACCATGCCCTTGAGAATAATCCCAGGAGGAAAAGCGTGGCCTCCCGGGAGCAGCGCAGGGAAGAGGTTCCTCCGTGTTTCCCACTCCAGGAGAGCAGCAGGATCCTCTGTTCTGCCTCAGACCCGTGGAGACACAGCAAACCACTGCCTCCCTCCTGCCATCCCTGCAGGTCCGAGGTGGCTTAGTGGCTTTTCAATTACAGGGTGTGCCTTCCCACACCGCTCCAGAGCGGGGCCACCTCATTACCGTGAAAAGCCCCACGATCCGAGCTCTCCAGGGCACAAGTAGGTGCTCTCCTGTCAGGATATTCGTGTTTTCCTTCTCTGGAGGACTAGCAGCTCATTACCATAGGGAGCAGCACTGCAGTTCCTGGAGAGCCCTCTTCCTGCACAGTGAAAATCAGCTTTCATCGAGTTATTACGGCACCTTTTATTGCCAGGGTGCTACAGCAGGAACGATGCAGATATCAGAGGAGGATTCCAGTCATTGCCACTCTTCAACCTTTGGTTGACATGAAATACCTCTACAAGCTCCATGCCACATCACACAACACTGCCAGGTCTGCATTAGTGTGACCAGAGAGGTTTGCAAATGGGTTTTTTTAAAAAGTATTTAGAAAAAAAAAAAACAAACAAACCAAAAGCAGGCAGGTAGGTCTGCAGGGCTGGATTCTTGTTGACATCTCCCCAGAGAGAGGGGCAAATCACAAATCACAAACCCAGGTCAGATACCCACCTGATGTACCCTGTACCTTGAGCAACAGGGACCTGCCCAAACAGCCTTGGACTCTTCCATGGTCAAACATGGTGTGGAGTCTTTTTCCAGCCTGCATTCACGTGCCCACCTACTCTCCTGGTCCCCAGAGCAGCAGAACCAGCAGAAACCCAGCTGCTGACACAGCTCTAGGGGCCAAAGAGCCACCCCTTCCTTTCCTTCTGCCAGTGCTGCTCCTCAGGACTTTACAGGGGAAAAAAAAACAACCAAATTTTGAAGCCTCCAGCAAGTGTCATTCAGAGAGCAAGGAGAGGCCACAGAAAGCTTGAAGCCACCCAAAGCCAAGGCACATACACACAGCCCCACCAAGAGGGCTGCTACCAAGGGAGGCACCCCAAAACCTCCTTGAAGAGAGCAGAAGTCTCAGTGATGAAGCTGTGCCTCGTGTTTCCACCCTGGAATAACCTGGTGGGGTCTGGGATGTAAGCACTGCTTCAGGTGGGATATCAGGGACACTTTGATATCATCTTCAAAGTCCTTCTGAGGATTTCCAAGGGGTTGTATTTTGTCTCTCCTCTCACCATCTCCCTGCAAGGGAAGAGCCAAGCCATGGGAGCTCAGTGTCCATTCAGAACTTGGTTGGAGCTGTTGCACTTTTTCTGCTCCCTCTTTGCTGAGGTAGGGAAGTCCTGGAGGGAATTGCTGCTTTGGAGGGAGATCTCTATCTCTGTGGTGAAGTGCACAAGCCATGAGATGGAGCTGCTGCTCTGGTAAAGGTTCCTTAAGAGTTAGGAGATTTTTTTTTTTTTTTTTTTTTTTTTTCCATCTTTCCTGCAGTCAAGGAGGCAGGGAGTCACTCAAACGAGTCGTGTCCACCCTCACCGCCCTGACCTCCTTGGGCCAAGCCCACCCCCTCTTCCCACGCCAGCCAGAGGGTTTTGCCCTCTGAGACAGGACAAACACACGTTTCCCTTTGTTTCCAGCTCCACACCTAGTTTTTTTTCTTTGCATCACGAAGGGCTGGCTACTCATCTGTAATTCAAAAGAAAGCAGTGACTCACTAGACTGCATCGCTTTCCAAGGCAAAGCATTTCATGCATTTCGCAGGCACGCTAGCCCGGGTTGTGAAATAACCTCTGCTGGTGGCACACATCCTCCCCATCACCAAAACCAGAGGGCTCAGCCTCCTGTGCACAGGCACAGAGAGCAGGATTTGTGCTTAAATCGCTCATTTGCATCGTGTGAGGAGCGCAAATTGCCATCCGCCCTTTAAAACCCGGCTGGCGTGGACCCAGCCTAATTAAAAGGTAACAAACTCCCAAAGTTTGGCTTTTGCCAATTAAAAAAAGCACCAGGTGAGGGGTCTGAAAGGCAGATGGAGCGTCAAATCCCGGGGGACACCATGCACACTCCCTGGAACTGCAGCTCCTGGTTTTCCCAGGAACAGCAGGGGGAGGGGGGCGTGAAGGGGGGCTTAAAACCAGGTGAGAAATGCCTTACCTTGAATGATAAGCCAGCCTTCACCATTTTGGGCCTGCATCCTTCATTCCCAGGCCAGAGTGGGACAGAGAATGGTCTCTTCTCCCTGGGTTGGGGCGGTATTTTGACAGCCGTGTTTCCATCCCCCAGTGCAGCCTGGCTGATCCCGCCTGTCTTTCCCCCACAGGAGCCTGGAGACAGCGGGGCTCTCCAAATTGTGCATTTTGGGCTGGTGTGACTGAGCTGCCCAAGCAGAGAAGAGGAAACTTCACCGAGGGGGTGAATTTCACGGGAAGTCCTTTGGTGAATTTCCAGCCAGCCCTGGATCTGACCACTGGCAGATGACAAAGCACCAGGGTTAGAAAATACCCTGTTCTCACACCTCCAAATTATTTCTCAGTTCACATTGATGTGTCCATGCACAAAGTGTCCTGTGCTTGCTTGTGGAGGGCAACTTGGTGACATTTTCAGCAAAGATGTCAAAAAATTGTAATTGCTTGATCCCCATTTGCTGTACAAACTCAATGCTGAAAATTTTGGTGGAGTTCTTTGGATGAATCCCTAAGTTTTTTCAGGAGAAAGTCTGTAATTCTCCATGCATTATATGTTTTTACAATCTTCACTTGGAAGCAGATTTGAATTTCCACTTAAGGCTCTGAAAACCTTCCTATTGAGATACCAGCAGATAAGATCTTCACTCAGGATACCTCTGTGAAGGAGCAGCCTTTTCACAGTCAGCAGCATTTTTCAAAGAATGCTCTCAATTTTCATATCTAGATATATCATCTGAGTTGAATAACCATTATTTTGCCTTGGAAAAAAAAATGCAGGAGCCTCTTAAGCATCATTCCACTGGAGTCCAGATTTTAATCTGCCTCCTCTAACCACAAAGGGAAAATGCACTGAGAAGGGAACCTGTGCCAGCCCTCTCTATTTTTTTCTGGAAGTGAAGAGGGGTGAGCATCATCGTGGGTTCTTCCTCCCACAAGTGCCTTGAAGTTGGTTTTATTACAGTGAACAAATCTGTAAAGTTGACTGAAAACAAAAGCACAGTGTAAAAAAAACAAACAAAAAAAAACCCCAAACCAAGACCCACCAGCCATTAGATGTATTTCATTAACACAAATTCTGCTTTTACCCAAATAAAATATTTGCAGTCTGTTTTCCCATGCAGCTATTCTGCTGAATTGTAGCCATATTTCTGTCAGTACGAGTGATGGTCTATATGAGGGATTAATCTGACACCAGACAGTGATTCTTAATCCTTCAGTATATCATAATCTATTTACTTTGCATGCTAAGAGGATTTCGGCTTAAAAATATACAGGAAGTGATACTACAAATGTACATAAGGTCCAGAATGGTGTTTCCTAAAATTGTATTTTTTTCACAGAAAAATATCCTCACATGGTTTTCTTGGGAAAAGTCCTGTCTGTCCAGGAAAAAAAAAAAAAATTAAAAAGTGTTGAATAGGGATTTAACTGATACTTCCTTTTAGGCTTCAGCCCTGTGACCATTTTCACCCTCCTCCTTCCCCACAGCATTTTGTGCCTGGCAGTGAGACATGAAAGGAGAGCTCTCCAGTGCAGCAGCCTCCTCAGCTGGGAGGTTCACCTGCAGACTTTCCACCGACAAAATCAGAACAGGTTTGGAACCAACACGGGATTTTATGTGCATTAATTGCTGCTCAGAGTGCAAGAATTAGCCACGACTGGCTAGCACAGGGAGGTCAGTGCAGGGAAAACCACAAACCAGTGGTTCCTTATTCAGCTGTAATCACCTGTTTTCTCTGCTCCCTGCCAGGGAGGCTGCCTCCAAAATAACTGTTAAAAGTCGTGTGCTAGTGGGAACAACTTCTGAAACGTTCAGCAGAACTTTTGGTTATAATTCTTTCATGATTTAAGTCGTGCTTGGCTGTAATGGTTTGGGTTACCAAGGCATGTCCTGCAAGAGGAGTTGGTCACCCCAGCTTCTGCCTCTGTCCAGCCTCTGCCCACCTCTGCATGGCCCTCTAAGGGTGTTCCCATCTGTCCCAGCTCTCTGCTGCACTCAGGCACGGAGAAAATGCTCTGGTAACAGCAAATATGGGTTATTCCAGGTGCATGAAGCACCTGTGTAAAAACTGAGGGCAGCCCAAGCTGTTCTCCCCTCTCAGCCCTAATGCTGGCCCTTCAGTTCCAGGCAGGAAAGCCCCTGGAGCCTTTGGAGCAGGCACTGCCGTGCAGAGGCAGCTGCAGGAGGCAGGAGCAGAGCAGGGCTGGGGGTGACCGGGGCCCCGGCAGCTCCGTGCTCCAGCAGCAACTGCCATTTTAATAATTAAAAAAAATAAATAATAATGGTAGCCACGCAGCCAGCAGCCTCCTTGCTGGAGAGGTGAGGCAGGAGCCAAGCTCTCTCAGAACCAGGTTGCCCTAAAAAGCTTGGCAATCCTGCTGGCACCTGCCCCTGGAGCCGGGCACCAGGCACAGTGCCACCTTACCTGCCGTGACTCATGCTCGGGGTGGCAGTGCCTGTGCCAGCCCTGGGGAAGCCCACAGTACGAGAAGTTTGCAAAATAAGGAGGGTTCTGGGGTCCCCCCAAAACCAGGTATGACCTGTCCCAGCCTGTGCTCGCCCACCAACAGGAGGAAGTCGAGTCTTGCCCACCCTGCTGGCACTGACTGGGAAAAAAATTGAAATAAATGGAGCCAAGCATTGAGGGCACAGCTGTGATTCGGTGTGATCTGGACCAGCTCTCCTCTGTGCCTCCAAAGCTCCAGGTCTGTGTGAGCAGGACAAGAAAATGCCCAGACTGCAGTGTGGGAATTGCTGGATAAAGCACTCATCAGTGGCACCCGGTGTTTCTGGTGCCTAAATCAGGGTGGGAAATTGGGGGGACACGAGCATCCCTTGGACCCCAACACCCCAAAGCAGAGCCCTGGTCCAGCCCCACTGTGAGGCACTGGATGAAGGGGTTTAGGACCACACCACCAAAACCAAAATTCAGGCTCGTCTCTTGGCTGTGTCTCTCAGCATCACTGATTACTGAGTTATAATGGAGTTATAGTGAATTACATACTGAGTTTTAGTGGAACACAGTTTATAAGGATGGTGAAGAGTGCATCATTTTTGTCTAGAGACAAAAGGTATGTGTCTGGGGGATTGAGAATTTTACACCTGCTGGATCTTATCTCTAATGTGTTCACTAAATCTGGGAGGGAAACTCTGGATCATTTTGTGCCCAGCACAGATTTTTTTTTTTCCCCAGCCCCAGGAGGGCTGTGATAACTTTTTCCGTTTAAAAGAAAGGTTTGGGGATGCACAGATACACCTGGACCCAGCACACATGGCCCTCACTCAAACAGCCTGTACAGCCACACTTCGGTGATTGCAGGAGAGAACAATTATTTTATAGTACAGCAATAGATAAATATTTTTAAAAATACTTACAGATCTTTTATCTACACATATGCACAGAAGGAGACAACAAGGAAAAGAACCACTTAAAGGAAAATCCCCTGACATTGACTCAGTCTCTCGTCCCCTCCCACAGCTCCCTGTTGCACCCAAGGGTGCGGGAGGCCACCCCCGCCTCGGGGCTCTGCCGTGGCCACGACCCTGGCAGGCTGCACGGGGGTGGCTCCTGGGGCTAATTCATCTGTTTTCCCACCGCTCGCTCTCCACCGGGATGCTGGAGAGGGAAAACGGGGACGGGGGGATGTGAACCCCTCCCCAAAGCAGCCGCGGGGAGCTTCGGCACCTCGCACCCCACCGCCGTCTCCCCAGTGCCCGAGGCCGCCTGGGGACACCAGGGGTGGGGACAGCCCCGGAGCGCCCAGATGTAGCGGGCACTACTGCAGGGCCACGGGGAGGAGGGTGGGAATTTGGGGATGCTCCCCGAGCAGCGCATCCCTGGCCCAAGCAGGGCAGAGGTGGCCCCGCGGGTCCTGTGCGAGTAGGAATAGCCCCAGCAGCAACAGGCAGCATCCAACAACTGAAGGGAAGGTTTGGAGCAGGGGAAAAAAGAGGGGGAAGATTGTCACGGGAAAAAAAAAATCATCTCCCTGTCCTCCTCGGCTGGACCGCAGCCGGCAGCGGCTGAGGATGGAGCGGGCGGGAGCGCAGGAGAAGAACCCGCACAGAAGGACAGAGGGACAGAGGTCCGAGCAGCTCTCGTTCCCCGCTACACATCCCCAGGCCCGCCCGTGGGTCCCGAGTTTGGGGGCTCATTCGCCGATCCTGGGGGGGAATCGCAGTTTGGGGCAGCGCTGGCTCATCCCATGAGCCCCACGGGGCACCAATAAATCCGTAACCAATTAAGCGCCAATTAACATAAGAGTGGCTCCCCAGCCCGCACCTGCAGCGGTGGCGGTGGGTGCCCCCGTCCAGAGCACTCGCAAATTCATCACACACATCCCCATCCTCCACACCCATCCCCAGCCTCATGGGACCACCCCAAAAAACACTTCCCAGCTCCTCACTTCCCCCAGAGAGGTTTTATGAGGAAGAGCAGGCGGGAGGGAGGAAGGAGGACACGACACCGCTGCATTTATTAGTTTAGATTTTATTGGGGTGGGCGGGAAGGAGGGGGGGTTGCCTTACAGTTTGAAGGGGTTACGGCATCAAAAGTCACACGTACACTGTCCCTGTCCCCGCTGCGGGGCAAAAGCTGCCGGGCAGCGCCAGCCCGGGCGGGGGGAGCAGGAACGCGGGGCTGCAGCCCCCACCCGCCCCAAAGCACCGACCGACACAAGGGGCTCGAAACAACCGAAACGAAAACCAAACCAAAAAAAAAACCACTCCGAAAAGCCGTGAGCTCCCCCCTCCCCAGTCCCAAACCAGAGCTGCTTATCCCTGCAACCCTCCCCCCCAAAAATAAACCCAAACTTTTTTTTTTTCCTTTCATTTTTTTTTTCCAAAAGTTTTGGGTTTTTTTGGTCTGCAGGTTGCGGATCAGCCGGGTAGCCTTTCCCTCCCCCTTTGCCTCCCTTCTGGGCACCTCCCATGGCTGCTGCCTCCCCCCTCACCCTCAGCCCCAGGACGGCACAGCCAAGCTTGTGCAGAGCCCTCGAGGACGGACGGAGGACGAGACCAGGAAATATTCGTTTTCGTAGGGAAGAAAATCGAAATTTAAAAAAAAAAAAAAGAAAAAGATTTTTCCCCCTATTTTTAAAACGTTCTGTTCCACGTTAAGACTCTAGATAAACGCCAACCCAACAGCATCAACTAAAAATATTCGTGGTCACTGGAACGGACCGAGTATTTACATCATTCCCGCGGGGAGGCTGCACAGGGCTGGCGAGCCGGGGCTTCCACACCCGCAGGAGCTGAGGGTCCCCGCACAAAGCCGGGGGGCACTGGCAGGGCAGGAGCCAGCCTGCTCCTCTGCCCGGGGGCTGGGGCAGCAGGGGACACGCTAGGCTTTTTAATTTTTTTTTTTTTTTTTCGTTTTTAAACTCCTCTTCTGTCGCGTTTAAAAAAATAATAATTATAATAAACCTGGTGGAGTGGTGCAGGAAGCAAATAAATATCAGTCAGTAGAGATGGGGGGGCGGCAGGACCTCCCTGGGGCATCGCCACTGCTAACCGAGAGGGAGGAGGAGGAGGAAGAGCCAGAGTCCTGCCCAGGAGGCTGCAGGGAGTCAGTGGCAGCTTGAGGGGAATGCTGACCGGTCCCTCACAAGACCTGGAAGCGCCAGGACGCCTGGTCCTTGTAGTCAAGGCAGTCGGGGGAGTTGAAGTTGAGTTTCCAGGAGGCAGCGGCGGCCGCGGCGGGCTCCTTGTAGTCCAGGCAGTCGGAGGAGTTGAAGGGCAGCCCCGCGCCGCCGTAGCCTTGGTGGTGGTGGTGGTGATGATGATGATGGTGGTGGCCCGAGCTCTGGCTCAGCGGGTGGTGGTGGTGGTGGCCCGGCACCGAGGAGGGGCCCATGGGGCTGAGCTGGTGCGGGTGGTGGTGCGAGTGCATCGGCGCCAGGTAGGAGCTGCAATCCACGCCCCCGAAGTAGGACGAGGAGGGCGGCGCGGGGTAGCCCTGGCCGTAGCCGCCGCCCTGGCTGTAGGACACGGGGTAGGAGGCGGAGGCGGCCGAGGCGGCGGGGCCGGCCCGCTGCATGCAGGAGGCGGCGGGCGGCGGCAGCGGCTCGGGCACCGTCACCCCCGCGGGAGCCGCGCCGGGAGAGATGGAGGCCGGGCTCCAGATGGACGAGGCCGGGGTGCTGAGAGACGCCGGGGCGCCCACCGGGGCCGAGGAAGCCGAGCTGGAGGAGGAGGACGAGGCGGAGCTGGAGGCCGCAGCCGGCGGCGTGAACTGCCCGCTGCTCTCCGAGCCCGAGCTCTCCCGAGCGGGCGAGGATTTCTTCTTGGCCGGGCGGCTCTTGGCCCCGCCGCCGCTCTGCTGCTGCTGCCGGCACTTGGCGCGGCGGTTCTTGAACCAGACCTGCGGGAGAAAGCGAGGAGCAGGGGAGCAAGGAGCGCGGTGGGGCGAGCAGGGACCCAGAAGGGGCTCCTCACCCTGCGAGCACCCAGCCGCCCTCACCACCAGTTCCCCCAGCACCCAGTGACACTCTGCGCACCCCAATGCCACCCCTGCCCGGTAACCCGGCCACCCCACAGCCTGCCAAAAGCAAGGACAGCCAGGGCCAAAGGCTGTACAGTCCCAGCCCCTGCATATCTCTGGCACAGTGACAAAGTGATCTTGAAGGTCTCTTCCAATCTAGAAATTCTGTGATTCTGCGAAAATAGGGATTCGGGGGACAGATTCTGCCTCGGGTGCTGCCTGCATATCCCACCGCCCTGGGCATCCATTGACCAGTGCCCAAAGGGAAGAGCTCTGGGAAGCACCCCGATGGGTAGGGCTGCTACGCCCTGGAGCAGGCTGAGGGTGACAGAAAAACATTAATAAAAATAAAACTAATACAAGAGAACAAAAATTTAAAGCTAAATGCTCCCTCTTTGGCTGAATGTCCCCACAGTGGGACAGACAAGCAGACAGGAGATGGGAGCCCAAACAAATCCCTGTCCCAAGGAAACAGGGATGAGAGTGGATGGAGCAGCCGGTGTGTGCAGCACCAGCTGAGCTGGGCTGGTCCTGCCTCCCCCATCCCAGAGCCCTGCAGGATTCCCGGTACCTGGACTCGAGATTCGGGCAGGTTGATCTTCAGGGCGACCTCCTCCCGCATGAAGATGTCGGGGTAGCGGGTCTTGGCGAAGAGCGCCTCCAGCACGTCCAGCTGCGAGCGGGTGAAGGTGGTGCGCTCCCGCCGCTGCTTCCGCGGGGTGGCTGCGGGAGGAGCGGCACCAGGCCGGTCACGCCGGGCCCCCGCGCACCTCCCACACCCCCCGGCACGGGGGGAGCCCCTGTGTCCCCGGGAAAGGCCCCGGGGAGCACCCCAAAATGTCCCCGCACACCCCCGGCGGGCGAACCCCGTCCCGCTGCGGGCAGGGCGAGGGGCACAGGGCTGGGGAAGGGGCAGGCCTGGCTCCAGCGGGAGCTACGGCGAGATTTCGTTGTGTCGAAATTCATAACTTTTTTTTTTTTTTTTTTTTTTTTGGCTCGTTTGTTCAACATGAAAGTTCGTTATCCTTAAAAATCCCTGGGAAAACGAAGACACCCTGGGAACAGGGGGGGAAATTCAGCCAGATCCCAAAGTCCCCAGGCAGGGGTGCAGGCAAAGAACCAGCCCACAACCCTCCGGAAACCGTACGGCCCCAGCAGCTCCTCCAAACCCGCACGGATGGAAGATTTTCCCCCTCTGCCCGCTGGAGGATGGGGGACTGGGGGGCCGCGGTGCGGGGCACTCACCCGGGTACCCCACGGAGGGATGCAGCAGGTCCATGGCGGGGCCCGTCAGCCCCAGCCCGTTCATGCCATAAGGAGGCTGTTTGAGGTAAGACATCATGCTAGAAGCCGGGCAGTTTTCCTCCAAAATCCCGCAGGAAAAAACAAAACAAAACAAAACAAACCCCCAAAACCTAATCGAATGTATGGGGCGGGGAAGGAGGAAATGAAAACAAAACAAAACAAAACAAACTGATAAAAAGAGCCCACGAAAAAATCCTCAAACAAGAGGAAAAAAAAATTAAAGCCAACGACAATAAAAAAACGGAGCACAAAGTCGGTGTGAAAGGAGTTTTTTTCGTTCCGTCCCGCCGTCACCGTCACGAGGTCCTCGAGAGATCGCAGGTAAAGTGAGAGAAAAATAAAAACGAAGGAATAAAGAAAAAAAAATCAAAATAACAACGAGGATCGAGAAACGGGCGGATTATTTCTTCCCCGCGCAGAGGCGAGGCCGGAGCGCCTGGGGAGAGAGCGGAGAGAAGCGGGTGAGGCTCTGGCCGCCCGAGAGCTGCCGGAGGCTCCCGCGGGGCTGCGCCCACCCGGCGCGGGGGCTTCCGATGGCTAATTTTATTATTATTTTATTTTAAACGAAGGCGAGACGCGCACAAGTGCCGAGCGGCAACAGCGCCCGGCGATCGGGAGAGATAAAGCAATTATTTAAAAAGATAATTGGATTAGGAATCAAAAGGAGGTATCAGAGGAGGGAAGTATAATTAATTTAAAAGCGAGCAGACGGGGACGTTTTAATTAGAAATGGATAAGAGTTAAAAAGGGGAAAAG
>VZSR01003793.1:202741-246550 GCA_013398615.1 Brachypodius melanocephalos | reverse complement strand
ACCAAAAAAACGAACCAAAACCAAAAACCACCAAAAAAACCCCACCAAAAACCAAAGAAACCCAACCACCGGGAGAAGCCATCGCCACCGGCCCCGGCCGTGTCCTCGTCCTCCCCGGCCGCGCTTCCCCAAGGCCAAGGGGAGAGGGTGCAGTCCTTTTGGCTTTCTCCCCCACCCACCCGCGCTCTCCATTGCCCTGGGCGATCATGTTAAAACTCACATGGCTGGTGCTTATTCAGATAAGCCGAACAATGCTCCCCACCGGTTACCATGTGAATCTTCACAAACCCCGCAAGAATGCGGTGGTTCAAATCCCCCTGACCCCCCTCCAAAGCCAAATTTATTCAAGACAGCAAACTGCTCAGAAGCTTTATGAAAGCAAGTGGTGCTAGAGGGAATTCAGCCTTGTATTTACAAATTAAAAATTAGATGCATCATCATGCAACGAAGGCTGGAAGAGCGGCGGAAAGGCAGGAATGTGTAACCGCGTTTATCGCGCCCTCGCCGTCTGCCTGGGCACACGGGCCCACGAGCAGGAAAAGCAGCACGCAGGAAAAGCCAGGGCACAAGCAGGAAAAGCCAGGGCACACGTGTGAGCAGCGAGCACGCACGGCCGCGTCCTGCAGGCAGAGCCGGAGCGGTGGCACCAGAGCCCTTCCCGGAGCTGGCAGAGCACTGCCCAAACTTCCCGGGAGTTTTTATTTGTCTTATTTCTCTCCTTTTCTCCTCCTTTCCCCTTCTAATTTCATTTTTTAAAAATGTGTCCCCTCCACCGTTGCTAAGGAAATAATTTTTCAGGTGTACACAGATTAGAAGTGGAGTTAGCAGCCAAAATCACTGCTAACCCAAGCAATTTTTTTTTTCTTGCCACAGAGCTGCTTTAATTTAGGTAGCAGCCTTTTAGGTGCTACTTCTTAGAGCATCTAAAAATCTTAAAAATTTCTCGATTTTCACTGCTGCTCCGTTTGGGCAAAGCTCCTTCACTTCAACCCATTTCAAACCACTCTATGAGCCAGAGCTTCCCCAAACCGGAGCGTTTTGCCCCACAAATAAAGCCCCTCACAGGCAATGAGATCTCAGCATGACAACAGCGCCCTGAAAAGGGCCACGGCAGCGAGCCAGACAGAAAAGGAGAGAGAGACACAGCAGAGATTTCAGGGGTGTTTGCTTCCCCCCAGACGTGGTCCCCAACTTTCAGGTTAACTTTCCCTCGGCTTCAGCTGGGAATTGTGCTGAGACTCAGGAACACAAAGCTCAGGATGAAAAGGGATTTGAAATCCATCGTCTCTACTTGGACTTTATAGAATTTTTTTGGCACTTTTGATGGTTTTCACTTCTTGTTTTTAAAGCTTTTTGTTTGTTTGTTTGTTCATCCCCTGTTGTCCAGCTACAGCAGCAATTTTAGTTTTTGAAAGAGCAAACAGGTCAGAATATGTCAGTATATGTTTTGTTCAGTCCCTCAGTATTTTTCTCTGTTAAGTCCCCTCCTAAATGCTAGAGGTTTTGTTGCTTCATCTTATAGCCCTGTGAAGTAAATAATGTCCTCTTAGGATTTCATGGAACAAAACTGTGTATTTGTTTTGGTTTTTGTTGGTTTGTTTTCTCTCCATTTGCTTGTTATTAATGTTTGAAATACACCACGGGAAAACCTGCTGGCGGAAATATTCCCTTGCAATTTTACTTCCATTTCTAGAAAAGGAGTGTGACTTTCTTTCCCTCAAAATAAATAAAGAGTCAAGCAGCAATTGGTTAAAAGGGTAACCAACTCTAACTATTTAAATGACATTTTATAGGTGACTACCGTGCAATTTTGTTTTATCCAACAAAATACTGCTGGGCAGCAGTTTGGGGAAGCATCCCTATGTTTAAAAAAGCAACTGTGTTCAAGTTTGATTCCTACCTGTTGTGCCTTTTAAGCCAGGATTACCTATAACACCTGTCACATAGAGTTACCCAGGCTGACTGCAGCTCTGGGAAGCTACAATATGGGCTGTGATTAATTTGAAGATTTCAGAATAATACTGTTATAAAAGCTACACTCTGGACAAAAATAGGATTAAGCTCTGAGGCTGTATATGAGCTAAAAGTGTTGAAAGCTAAAGCCCCCGTGCCACCACTCGCGACAGGCAGTTTAAAATGACAGAGTTTGCTAAATTCACATTGAAGTAGAAATGTTTTCAATTATTCATCTTCATTGACTTCATATTGTCTTTTTTTTTTTTTTCCCCCACTGCTTAAACTGATAATTACTTTGAGCAAACAGACGCCCAGTTCCCACAGAAATGCTTTAACAGGAATGGTCGAAAGTTCTCGTAGTAAAAACCTTCAACCTTGCCACTATAATAAATAAGCCTGGCACTTTGATGAAAATTAACACTAGTTTTGTAAAGAGCACATTGGGGGATTGCAGTCAGGTCTTATCTTTAGTTCCAGTCAACTAGCAATCCTGAAAGAGTTTGCATCATCATCAGAGCAGGCCATTTGATAGGATTCTGCTGCTGAACCTAATCAATCTATGGAATACTGTGGCTGCGCGGTGTAACAAAGCTAAAATAGATTTACAAATGGGGTTTTAGAGGATAAGCTCCTCCACAGGATTACATATTGATTTTAAATATAAAAAGCTTATCATATAAACCATAACTACAAAAATAGTGAACCTATGCATAAATCCTTTTAGAAGAGCACCCACTTCAAACTATAAGCCAAGAATAAATCAAGATGTACAAAATCCGAAAGAAGATCCATTTCTTGGGCAGAAAATGAACACACCACCCCAAGGTGTGCAAAAATGAACTTATCTTTTCGAAGGAGGCATTAAAACTCTACTTAAAAAAAAAAAAAAAAGGAAAAAAAAAAAGAAAAGAAGAAAGGAGTGAGAGGAAAGGCAGCTGAGAGTGAGGCACCCCGGCATTCGGCTGCAGGGAAAGCCAGGCTTGGAAACACAGCACTTTGTGCACAGCTGGCTCCAGACAGGCAGGCAGAGGTGAAAACGGAGCCCATTTACCTGCATTTTCTTTGGCCTTTTAGTAAGGGGTTTCCGGCCTTTCTCGGTCGGAACAGTCCCAGAGGAACACACTTTCTAGCTGGAAGCAGGCAGCGCCTTAACTCTCCCTTTCTTATCTCCGCGGTTCCGTGCGGGGAGCGGGGGGGCGGGGGGAGCGTGCCTTTTTTTTTACCACCCTGGGTCATTCATGTGCTCCTCGTGAAGTGCCGTAACCCTCCAAGAGGCCATTCAGCCCCCGGTGCCCGCGGATGAGCGGCCGGGAAGGAGCCGCTGTCTCCACATCACTGAGCATCCTTTCGGGGCAGCACCTCCGGCCGCCAGCGCTGCCCGCACGCTGCCCGAGCAGGCACGGCACAACCGCCTTTATCTGCCATCAGCAGGCTCCCACCTTCTTGTAAAGCTCTTTTCTCTCCTTTTTTTTCCCCCCTCTGTCATCAACCAGCGAAGTAAATTGGTTGACAGATTTTTTTTCTTTTTTTTTTTTTAAACAGCATAGTCACGCGTGGAAGAGTTAGAGCGATTTTAGCAAAACAGTAATTACCGCCTTTCAAAGACTTTTTTCTTTCCTTTTTTAAGTTCCAGTTTGGGTTGGTGTGTTCTGCCTTTCTCTTAGACAAACAAACCACTCCCATCCTGTTACATATATATATATGTATTTTTTTTCCTTCTCACACACTTCGATTTTGGAATTGGTGCTGGTAAAAGTGAGATCTGTCTTTTCAACTCTTCCAGGGAGCCCAAGAACTCATTAGCAATCGGTTAAATGGCCTCGAGCCGACAGTGCTGGGCTGTTCGGGCTTCTTCAGAGAAATTCCACTGGAAATGGTGTGTGTTTAGCAGTGCTTCCCAAAAAATGCACCTTTGCATCTTCTGAACACAGAAAACACCGATGCGCCCATCGACAGACGAGATGTCACAAATGCTGTTTTGAGTTTTCACAGGTGTTTTCCTGGAAGAACTTCTCCTTTAATATGTTTGTGGGGTAAAAGTTCTACAAGACCAATAACCTTACTGAGAGCTAAAATGCTAAATGAAGACTTTGTTGCATAAATTAAAAAAATGCCCCAAAACAACCAAAATTCTCCAGCACTTATGTTTGCTTCCTAAACCTCTGTTTACCATACTAGAAAAAAAAAAAAGAAGAAAAGAAAAGAAAAGAAAAGAAAAGAAAAGAAAAGAAAAGAAAAGAAAAGAAAAGAAAAGAAAAGAAAAGAAAAGAAAAAAGAAAAGAAAAGAAAAGAAAAGAAAAGAAAAAAAGAAAAGAAAAAAGAAAAGGAGAAAAAAAATGAGAGAGAGGAAAAAAAGATGATTTTCTGGAGTTTGGGCAACTCTCTCTGAACTTACAGAAAGAAATTTAAAAAAAACCCCATTTTTGTTCTAGACAATGTGTAAATGCCACAAGCTGCTAGACATTCAAAGGCTGCTGCTAGGACATTCCATATATATATGAGGCAATTAAACATCAAAAGTTTAGATTTAAATCCAGGATCTCCTAGCTCCTCTCTAGTTTTAGATTATTTTATGCTCTAAATATTTCACCAGTACGATTCCAAATTAATCTGGCTTGTCTCTGCACAAAGTAATGTGTATATTTATGACTCAGGATTATCCAGGAATATAGTGAAGGTAGTTTTATGCAAAAAATATAACTACAGATGGAGAGAGATGAAAAAGCTACCTGAAACCTGCTGCTTTTTTCCAACAAACTTATGCTCCCAGTGAAGTCTCCAAACTAATTAGAATTGATTTATTATGGATCAGGTACCTTATCAGGTGAAGAAAGAAATTACCATGGACAGTCAAAGGGTTGAGAGGTCAATACAGAATAGCAAAATCAATTTGCATTGATTAGACAAAAGGTCCATTTTACAGAGCCCAAAGGATTAACTTTAAAGCAAACATCTTTGAACTGTAAGGCAGCATTTGTGACTGAGAGGTATAAGTGGTGCAGCATTAGAAAACACTTAAGATATTTGAATAAGAAAATAATGCAAGCAATGGTTTAAGCTATCTGGATGTTTATTTTTTTATTATGAATCATCCCAAGGATTACTGTACAATTCACTGGAAAGCTCTATGGAAAGGGTGCAATTGTTTCATTTATCCCGTGTCAATCCATTCAGGTGAGGTGACTAAACTGGGCAGGGAGAAACTCTGCAAAGGATCACAGTGATCCTGCTGCTGCTTGCGATGAAATATTTACTTGACAAACCTAGAGTTTTACCACCAGAAAGACCTTTTTTTCCCCCCCAGTGAGTAGAACCGGTCTGAAACATCAAAAGAAAGAAGCCCTCTTGTGTGGGTCACTTTTTCTGTGGCACCAAGAGCAGCACGATGCTGCAGGAATGCCAAGAGAGCACTACTGCAACAAAAACCTGTCAACCCCACACACATTCTCTACCTCCTCATCACTTTGTTCTCCAAGTTCATTGCAACAAGACCATACTTTGGATATTTTTTAATTTTTTTTTTAATCCCAAAGAAAACTCGATAATGGGATTGCAGCCTCAGCACATTTGCAGTGTGCTATCACTTGAAGTGATGTAAATATCAAAATTACTGCTGGGCCACAGAGAAACCTCAATGTTTGGCAATTCCAGGTGCCAAAGCTGCCCTGCAGTGAGCACTTTGCCCACTCTCAGCCCCCAGCACTGCTCTTACCTTCAATAGCCAGCATTGCTCTGAGCTCCCGGTTCAGCAGCTCGTAGCGCCTTTCCAGGTCGTGTTCCTTTTCCCTAGGCAAGTTGCAAATGTTCATCAATATGTTAATTACTAAATCATTAAACACTTAAAAGCACCTTTAACTTACATTGATTTCAGGACTCGCGACTGACTTTTCTCTTTAACTTTAAGCTACTCCAAACAAATGATACACAAACTTAAAATCTGGCTCAGGTGGCCTGCTCAGTAACAGGGCCTGAAATGAAAATTTCATGTAAAATCAGCTTTAATTCTGTCAGTTTAAACTCCATTGCACTACAGGATGCAATTATTTCATATTCATCTCTGGGATGGCTGTTCTGGAATATCCAAGTTATCAAATATTCCCCCAGATCTAATGAGCAAATTCCAGCATCGACCTATTCACCAAGATAATGTGACACTGGAAGAGTTATTCTACATACATTCTGCCCTAATCAACAATAAAAATTAGATAAGGGATTAATATTTTGCAGGTAAAATCCTCTGTCAAGTTCAGACCCAGCAGGAGATAGGTGAGCAGAGGCTCTTCCCAGGGAAGTATGCAGGCATCTACACTAGGTGGCATTATGGAAAGAAATATCAAAGTGAAAGAAGCTGCAAGAGAAGCACTCGGGGCAGAATGCCTCTAAAAACCAGCAGCACCTTCTCCCTTCCTCAACACTGCCTGTGAGAAAAGGTTCATTTGTCCTTCCTTTGCAGTGTCAGTGGTATCATTGTACTGTGACTGATTTACTGACATCCCCTCAGCAGAGATGGGGCTGAGGATTTTCTACAAAGCAGGTAGTGACTCAAATTTGGCTCTCTGAATAGACTTCATCTGTCTCATCTGAGGCACAATCCAAATCTATTTCTAAAATTTTATTCTACTGTTGGGCTTTTAAAAATGTAACAGTGCTTAATATTTCTTTAATTTCTTTTTTTTTTCACAGCTCTGGCTAATCTTGTGTCATTGCCTGCTTCTCATTTTCAAGTCTGAAATATGAGAAAAACAAGTTACTCCATGTGTAACACATCCACACCACTCACTTTCAAGGTGGTTTTTTTTTGTTTTGTTTTTTTAAAATTTGTTGTTGTTGTTGTTGTTTGGTTTTTTTAATCCTAATGGTAAGGGAGTAAAAAAAGTTTTGCATCTATCTGAAGAGTAAATCACCCTTTTGTAAATAACTGTGCTCATCTGTACTTACAGAAGAGAAAGCTGGTTCATTCGTCTTATTAAGGCATTCTTCTTATTAACCAGCATGAACCACTCCTGCATCATAGCTTCTTCTTCTTCTGTGTTTCTTCCTGCAATCAAAAGAACCTCATTACTTAGGTGGCATTTCACAAACTGAGGTACAGATTTTCACTTCAGCTTTTGGAGTATCAGTTGCCAGTATCACTGAGCATGACAAGGCATATTCTCAAATGGTAAAAATATCATATGACTGCAAGTCCTGCCTGCTTTCTAAATAAATCTTTGAAAGCAGCCACCCTCCAGGATACATTTTAGTGTTGTCTATCATGCTGATGCCCTGACCTAAATAAATATCTTTTAAAAGGAGTGTGTCTTTTAAATTCTCCCAAATGAACTATATAATTGCAATGCTTCCAGTGAAAAACCCTTACTGCTAAAAGATGTCTGGTCATCACCAAACACAAAAACAATTCCTGTAGGCAAGATCCACTCCACCCATGCAAATGCAGGATGATGTGGCAAGGATCAAAGTAGCTGCAGAGGAGATGCTAATGCTGAACTCTTGGCTAAGGTGTGGGCACCTGCTCAGCTTCTGTGTTCATGGCCACTCTTCCAGACGAGCTGGAAAGAGCTGCTCCTCTCCTCAACCTGCAGCCAAAGGGAGCATCTGCACAAATCCAAAGAAACCTGGGATCCAGGTACCCAAGGGTGCCATGTGTGTATGCATGGACTAGTAGCCCTTTCCCTGGCCCCCACCCATCCCAGGCAGCATCAGGATCAGGACCTGCAGGCAGTGCTAAGCTCTGCCAGACTCCCTAAGACTGTGTCACCACCCTTGCACCATGAGTGAAAAGCAGATGAGTGTCCAGAAGGCTCCTGACTGTGCTTTCCACATAGCAGGGCTGCTGAGCCAAATTCCACCCTCACTGAGCTCGGGGACTCAGAGAAAATCCTTTGTGGAGGCTTCTGTGGAAACCTCTCATCCCTTGAGCTGAGGTGATGAGCAAAGGCTGTACAGTCCTCACTGAATTATGAAACTCACACGTTTCACAGGGTTAAAGTGAATCTAGGAATGAACCTGGAATAGAGGCAAAGGAGCATGAGCTCAGTCACATGAGTGCTTCCCAGCTTTGAAGCAGTGTTTCCCAGTGCTTCATTTGGGAGAGTGTGGGTACATGGCTGAGTTTGAGCACCTCGTGTGCAATACGGGAACAATCACCTGTACTGATCCTGCAAGGGTGCTAGGAGTGAATTCTGTGGTGTTTGTAAAGGGGTTTGAAACCTCTGCTGCAAAGTGCTGCACACTTGGGGATGCTACCTTCTTAACTCCAACCACAGGATCTCTAGTTGCAGAGGAGGCATTTCTAGCACCTGGAGCTGGAAAGACACCAGATAAAAATTGTTTTGCCCTAAACCAAAGCATTCAGTTTCTGCATGGGAGCGTTTCAGATGTTGGCCACCTCCATGTTCACATCCCAATGCCACATCAGTGTGCAAGCACAGACCCAGGTGGAGAATCTCACCCTCACCAGGCTACGAACTTCCTGCCTGCAAGGAAAGCTTTCCAGCCTTCTCCAAACTCTGATTCCCTTTGCCTTGGCCATGAGGCATCCACACAAGGGCAGGAAAAGAGAATGAAGAGAGAAGTGGGGCAGCTTGGGGTGGAATTGGTGGACCCACACAGTAAGAAAAAGTCATATTTGGCACCCTCTCCTTTCTGATAGGAGGCATCCACTAATATCCACTTATCCAGTGCCTGGTCAACGGAATTTCCTGGAAGGGTGCTTTTAGGGGCACAGTTTGCTAGCAGTGAGACAGGAAGGGCAGAGCATCCCAAAGTGTGGATTTTGTGCTTTTCCAAGTAAAAGCAGCAGGGCCCAGCTCCTTGGGCAACGGAGCGAATAAAAAAAGAAATCTGACACATAGAAATGCTCTGCCCCAATATCTCCACTTCGGGTTTTGTGCATAAAATATCACACCACAGCATTTGCAACAATATTCATCAGTTCAGTACACTTTGCTGGTAAGTTACAGATCAAAGGCTGTGCTTTTAAAAGTAGATAATAATCAGTCTTACCAACCTGTTGCTGAAATGCACCAAGTAATTGAAACTTATTTAGGGGAGAGGTCAAGAAGAAAGTGATTTTTTTTGCCTTTTTAAAAATCCTTTCAAAATGACCAGTCTATTCTGTAATGCACGAGATTTTTTTACTAACAACGTGGCAAGGTTCTCACAACCAGACATCCGTGGCTACAGTAACATTTCAATCAATTTGTTAGTTTTGGGGTGAAAGATTATAAATTACAAGCCCTTGCTGCACTTAATTTTGCAAGCCCTGAAAAAGAAATGGGAGAGATAAATGTCTCCAAAGTGTTTGGCTCAATGGTGGATCTGACAAATGGATTTTCTGACTTTTGTACCGTGCAATTTCAGGTTAAGAACATAAACTTAAGATATAATCTTCTTTCTATTAATGCATTCCTCCTAAACACAGTTAGTTGCAACATATAATGAGAAAAGATCTGGGTAAAGCTTGGAGCTGTCGTGTCAGATCTGCACAGGTGCCTATTTTAATATATCCATGCTGACACCAAAGCACACGCAATATCCATAGAACGGGCCGGTTGAAAAGTGAATTAAACAAAGTCTTGATTGTTTTTACAGAATTTTAAATCTGTTTTTGTATTCGCTTTGGACCCATGTGATGCCCTGACACCGGTCATGTGATATCAGCTGCGATAGGCACAAATCCCTGGGCAGCAACAAAAGAAGAAAGAGCAAAAAAGAAAAAGCTGAGAAAAAGCTTGCAATTTGGAAAAAGGCCAATTTTACCCCAGCGAAGGCCTTTTTGATCAGTGAAATGACACATGTGTGCAATATTAATAGTAGTGGATCCTGATATTTTATTTGTTGACAGTCAGCTTTTAAATTCTTGTGCACAGAGCTGAAACAAATTCTTCCCAGGCAAGCAAAATAAAGATGAACTCCCATATATAAGAAATTTAAAAAAAACCTCTTCGGCAAACACACTAGCATTAGAGCATTACTTCAGTTTTTTTAACTCAGTGAAAGGATGCACATGAAACACTTCCAACAAAGGAAAACGGAGTGTTCTTACCGCACCAATACTGCAAGCTAAACTCACATTTACAATTTCTAAATTAAAAAAAAAAAAAAAAATTAGAAAAAGCTTTTCTTCAACACAGTTTCACTCTGTAAAACCCAAGCTGCTGCCGGGGTGGTTGTTGTTTCCACTTTCCAAGTGGAAAACAAGTATTTAATTGACTTGCTACAAACGCTTGAAAATTTAAATTTGGAAAGTATCCGTGTTGTTCTTGGGGAGAAAAAAAAAACCCAACAAACTGTGCAGATTATTTAAATGAAGCAAAAAACTCCATGCTTGAGAACAAATCGATCCCACACATGCAAACCCCTTATCTAAGCCAGTACAAGATGCTGAAAATCTATAAATAGCCCACAGATCTTAAACTTAAATTTTTTTCCATAATACATGCATTACACTATTGTTTTTGATAAACAACAACAACAAAACCCTTTTAAAGCTAGTAAGTTGGACCATTACAAATTAATCCTGACTTTAATAACTGGTTAAAGACCCCTTCAGCTTTATAAGTAACAAAAAATATTAAAGCCTGTGATCACAGCGAGCTTTTCTCATTTCTCCTCTAACCATTTGTTATTTAATCCAATACTAGTAATCCAATTTGTCCATCAGACTTTTAAAGGGCAGAATGCAACTTCTCCAGCTTAGACACTTTTCAAAGTACAATATATTTTTCAAATGAATGCTGGATGTTTCATTTTTTCCCCAACTGTTCCTAGCTCTAATGTATGAGGAAAAAAAGAACAAGATGAACATTGTTCGTACTGATTAAGTAAGAGCTCATTAAAGAGCTGTCAGTGCTGTACTTTGAATATGCATGAAGCATATAATCAGATCTAGTACCGTCACTACAGGAGAATACGGTAAGTACAAAGGATTGATTTAATTACTTAGAGTGGGCTGTGGTGGTAAAGCAGTCTTGTTAGCACCGAAAGAAAAGGAGGTTGTATTCTGGCACGGTTAGGGGAAAAAGGCAGTTTTAGCTTCTGCCACAATACCTAATCTCAGGATAAAGCACTTTACATTGTAGCTTAAAATGAAGACTGCCAGTTTTCTAAAAAGACCAGAATTCATCTTATCTTGTTTAACCTCATCTGGTTAACTATCTAGCAGAACATATTTATTCTCTTTAACACGTAATTATGCTTATACCTTTTTATCCTATAGTTCAATAATGACTCCTGAAAACAGTCTTCAAATACGAGCGGGCGGTGCTGCAAACATCATATGCGTGCAAACTGCTCGGGAAGAGATTTGAAAAATGCAGCAGCACAAACTCAGATGAAACAGTGAGTACACGCGCCTTTATGTGAAAAGTCAATACAGTTTTTAACGTCGGACTTTAACCTGAGGAGGCTTCTGGCAGGGTTTCTCTCATTTATTTTCTTTTTCCCCCTCTTTCTTTCTGCCTCCCCCTCCATAACCTCTTTTCTTTTCCTTTTTTTTTTTTTTTCTTTTAATTAATTCATTCTTGTTTTATTCTTCCTCTAGGAATCCAAGGGAATTCTCTCACATCAACTCCCAGTGCCATTTTCTAATTTCATTGTCTGGCTTGAGTGGTGAAGGATGCGTGCTCTATTCTTCTCTTCACTTGACATCTACCAGAACCCTCCTCAATGATTAGGAACGAGCCCAACACCAAGCCTCAAATAGCACAAGACATTAAATTCTGCCCTCAGATACCAGAAGCTCCTACTGGCTCCTTCTCAGTCGCGATTCCAAGCTGTAATAGCTCCTGCTCAGGATTCAACAGAGGCTGCAGCAGGAAGTTTGGTCATTTTGCTCCTTACTGCAACAAATTTTAGTGATAGCCAAAGTACTGATAGTGGGAATTTTAATGATAGCCAAGGAAAAAAAAACAAAAAACCCCCAAAAAAACAGAAAAAAACCAATAAACCACAACCTCAAATCCCTTTCCCTTTTCCTGTGGCTCATCACACAAATTTGTGATTGTTATTTGAAATCAACTCGAGTCAATTTTCTTCTACAATATTCAAGAAGCACGGTAACAAACACATTACCATTTTCTGAGAACAATATAAGCAACTAGCTTACTTTAATGTTGTACAGTTCCCTGGCAGTCTTTTACAAACACATCTTCCTTTATATTCTTCTGGATTTACAAATGGATTTTTGTTTACACTGTAAGCTAATTATATCTTAAATTATTTAAATAAGAAGCATCTTGACAAATGTCTCTTCTGAATCAGTTTGAAAGAACAATTTTTTTTCTCTTTCCTGCTGAAAGCACTTTCAAACTCAGCCAGCTACCAGTGCATGTATGTACCATTAGACCCATTATTTTTAAGCCATTTGGGCAGCTAGACATTAGATAAACCCAATATGGATTAACATAGTAAACCTGTACATTGCTAAGAAAACAGAGAAGAAAGTGCTACAAAACACTGAGAATACCACTTAAAAGGAAGAAAAAGCAACAACATGCAGGGACAAGATTAGTTTACAGTGTAAATGGATGAATACAGTAACTCCTCTACACTTTATACCATCATAAATCTGTCAAGATAAGACAATACATTAATTTTTTTTTTTTTAAATCCTTAAATGTAAATGTATTTAGCTGTTGTGTAAAAATGAATTACAACCTGTAGAGGACAAATAATAAAGGGTTTACATCAGCATCCTAAACCAGCCCATTCAGTCTGGCAAGAAATAACAGGTTTACAGAAATCACTCTGTATGCCGTCTCAAGCAGTAATTGTTTTTAAATTTTATTTGCACTGTGTGCAGTGTGTGTGCCATGGTGTCATGGTTAAACACAGAAACCTTCCCATGTCTTCCCATTTACCTCAACAGAACTACATGAAAAACAACCTACTTAAGACAGAGCCCATTCTTCATCCATTTGCTGATGTTTACACACAGTTTTAAAACAGAATAGAAGAAGCTTTCTTCACTCAACACACTTGGGTGAAGAGGCCAGCAGGAGAATGCCAGTGCATGGGAACTGGAGCGGGGCAAATAACAACAAAAACTGGCTGACTTTGCTCTGCTCCTCTCTCTGGGCTATTTTGTAGTTGACAGAAGCTTGGTGACCACTGAGAGCCGTTCAAATGCCAGTGAATTCCACAAATTTAACAGGAAGGTCTTTTGAGAACATACCCCACTGTCTTTATTTGTCTGCTTTAAAAAAAAAAAAACAGAACTACAAACCAAGTTGCATTCACCCAATCACAGGGACGAGTTTTTACAAGTTTCTGTATTAGGAGCAAGTGGACAGATTGGCTTGTTTACCTGAAGGAGAACATGAATGGCAAATGAAGAATAGTTCTAGGATGTGTCTCATCTTGTCTCGTAAGAACCTGGGGAAATTCACTGAAATTGAAGGTGGTGTGTTTAAAACCGATAAAAAGAATGATCTTTCCTCAAAGCCTCATCATTTACCGGTAGAACTCGTCGCCACGAGGCAATGTTGAAACTAAGAGCTCAGCAAGAATTAAAACCAGGCTGAATGTTGAATATGGAAGGGCAAAGCTGCAGCAATAAATATTCAAATAAACAAACAAAAAACCACGGGAGGCAGGAACTGGATCCTCCTGCTTTAGGACACAAGCTAACCTTTAATTTTTAGAGGTTAAATTAAATGTTCCCTGGGGCCAGGTTAGCCTATGACTGGCCCTTGCAGAGATTCTTGCCCCTGCCTGGGTTCAATCCATACCTGTCCCACTACAGTGGAGTGTTCTGGACCAGACTGTGGGGCTGATCTGCTGTGGCCATTACAGTTTTACAGACAGGGAATAGGGGAAGGGATGAGAAACAGCAGCTGACCAACCTCACATTGCTAACAAAGGCTGGTGGAAGGTCTCAAACGCTTCCCAGACAGCAGCAGACTTCCCACTGATTTTAACAGTCTTCTCATCTTGCTCACTGTCAACAGCTTATGCTCAGACGAGCTCTTGTTTTTAGTGTGAGTTACTGAATTTAGCGAATACTTAAGCAGAAAAGCCTATATTTACAGCCTATATTATGTTTGTAAAGGAGAGTTATGTGAGACCTACTCCAAAATGCCTCTGACACAACTGGAAGCTACAGTGGAAATTTCTAAATGACCAGAGGTCCACAGTTTTTCACTGAGTGAAACTCAGGCACCCCAGAAGAGACGTATTTTTTTGAAAAATCACCTGCCTCTGCTTTCAGAGGGCTACCTTTGGTGCAAAACCTCAGAATCGTGGAGAAAATATTTTTTCCAAGTGATCGGTGTCAGAACCCACAACATACACCTCACAGCATGAATGGATGGGCTGCTCCACCTTGAGCTTCAGGCCTCTCATTAGAGACCACCACGCCCACCTTTCTCCCAAAATACTTCCTCCTTTCAGAACAGGAGGACCTCCTCAGTTATTAAAACCCACTGAAAACGAACAAGAAGAGCCAGCAACAGATAAGCAGGTGGCACTGTTGTTTAGATGACACCACAGAAGTGGTAGCTAGCAGAAGAAACCCTAGCACGAGTTTTTGAGTCCAAGCTAGATGGGAAAATGCCTAAGAACATTAGAAAGGCAAATTCATGGCCACTAACTTGCTGTCTGAGAGCAGCTGAGAAGGAGACATTGATGTCCACACAACGGAGTCTCATAAAGGTAGGAACTGACTGCCAAGAATCTGCCAGGCAGAGTTACATTGCATTGTCTGACTCTATTTCAGCCCCAAAAAGTTCTGTAACCCTAACGAGATGGAGCTGCCACCAAGGAAATGCCTTTATCACAAGCACACATCAATTTAGTTTAATATCAAGCAGGAAACCTGTAATTTCTTTGGTTTCTGAAACATTAAAAAAAAAAAATCAGAGAGACAATTTAAAATTTGGAGAGCTGTGTAAACAGAAGGTCAGGGTTCTGACCACATCTTGGCATGTGCAGGGATTTATTTACCTGCAGTGGGACTGACTCACAGGAAGGCAAACATTTGTGGCCTACATCTGGGCAGCCTAAAATTACCACAGGACTGAAACTTCCACAGAAAGACAAATTGTGGAAGATAAAACCTGGAAGACCACTGATTTTCTCTACATGACGAATCAACACAGCAGCCAATAGAAAATAACAAAAAACCCAACCGAAACAGACTGGATAAAGATTATGAATATATTTTAAGTATGGGTCCATCAATCCAGACCAAGAAACTTTGTGCCCCAAAATTCAGGCAGCAAGAGGTGAGATTCAACTGAAATACCTGGAGATTCCTGTAAGAAAGTGATGCCTTGAGGACAAGTGCCTGCAGGTAATCCTAGCACTGAGTAAAACCAACACTTGTGCTTTATCACCTTCCTGTACTCTATGAACCCAAATTTTCTCCCATAGCACAAATTCAGAAGAAATTTCAGCACAGGAAAACACACACTATTAACTGATACACTCAAACTTTTGAAATGATAGAAAAAGAAGGAGATTATGCTTGGAAATCCAGCAAGAGAGGGATGATGGTGTGGCAGATGAATGACTTCACTTGCAGAATTATAAGTAGAGTTGGAGGCTTTGTCATGAGTGACAGTAATTTCTCTACAGCTTGTAGCTACTCCTTAGAACAGTTTACTACCTGTTTATGTGGCTGGGTAAGATATTGAAGTGAGAGGCCATTTACCTAAAAGTCATTGGAGTGTGCTCTGCTAGGTAGTATATTATTCCATTTTTACCAAATGTTGCCTTACTTCCTTCAGAACACATTCTCCTGGAGCTGAAAAACGGTAATGGACATTATAAAGTTACTTCTTTGATGGACAGGGCTGAATTTAACCCAAGTGAGATGATGATGGCAATGGATGTGACTTTGTATCTGTGCTAATGAAAACGTGTACTCTTAATTTGGAGTTGGCAGGTTTGTACTTCTGGGACCCAAACCTTCCCAGGGCTAACTGGGTGAGGTGTCTCAAGGCCCCACAGCCCCCAGTTCTGACAGAAAAGGTGTTTTTGGTGGTAAACGGGAGAAACCCAAGCGAAAACCAGTGGTCTGTGCAGGCTGCAGTGGCACAGTGGGCCAGGAGCCGTGGGGTGACCAAAGGGCCTCTCTGCTCGCCTTCCCTCTGCAGCAGACACTGATTGTAGAGAAAGCTAACTCCAGGCAGAACGCCAAACACCGTGCCTACCACATGAAAGAGCATTCATACTGCAACACCACAAAGAAAGATGGAAATCAGCTAAAAGAAGCAAGTGTCTGTTGGGTCTTGTAAGACTTCTGGAAGGCTTGCAAGCCTATTCATAGTGCCTAGGGCTCTCCCAGAGTACTCTCCTGCTATGCAGGCACTGCTCTACTTGGACTCTCTTCTTCAAGCTGGCTTCAACCTACTGACAGGTTCTTTGAAGGCAGTGATGAGGCTACAACAGCCAGGGAAGTGCATGGAGTGGAGGCTGACTTATCACTCAGCCCCTCCAGCCAATGAGATTCTGTGTTACTTGGAGAAAAAAACAAATATGGTCACTGAGCCGCTTGAACGATTTAATGAATTTGGCCTGGGAAGGCTGAACACGCATGCTGCCCACGTTTGGTCTTGGAAAGGTCACCTCCTGTGAACTTTTGCCTACCAATGCACAGACCTAAGGCTGAAGAGATGTGGTGAATTAGAGACAAGCTCTGAGGTTTGTTTTGTGGAAGCTTCTTCCTTTACCAAAGGCAAGTCTGTTTTGCAGGAACTGTTAACGGAAAGAGATGGATGGATATTGGGAAGAGTTTGCCAGTAAGAGATTGTGGAGGCAACGTGACAGAGGGGAAACTGGAGAGAGGCTGACAAAGAACTCAAGATGTTCTCAACCATTTATAAAATGCATGACTCTGGCAACTACAAAATGCATTCTTGGGCAGAAATTTGTGTATGTGTTGTGATCTGGGCCCTGAAGATTCCAGTCAGAATATCAGCTCACTGGTGTGCCAGTTTATTTGCATTAACAAACTCTCATGGATGACTTTGCTCTGCATGTCTTAGCAGACATCTCTGCAGAGCTCCAGGTCACCCAAGTGACACTTGGACGCCATCGAGGGGCACAGTTACCATATTGTGAACGAGACCTCGATCATAGTGTCACTGCACTTCTTTCACCCGGGGTTTTGGTAGCGGCCAAAGCTCCCAATACCACAACCCTGGCAGCAAGTCAATGTCTCTACACAAAGGAGAGAGACACATCTCAATAGATGCTTCAGAATACCACTTTGCCTTCAAAACAAGCAGTAACTACCAAGGCATAGTTTTGTGAACTGTTATCATGTTAGAGTAAAAACCTTCTGCTCATGTCAGCAAACTTTCCTTCCATCCAACGCAAACTGCAATCAGTAATATCCTTCCAGCCTCCTAGTTGTTAGGTATTGCCAATAGAGAAGGTTCACAAACCAGCACCAGCAGGGACCCAAACCAGTATCACACATGTAGCATTCACGTATCTAGAATTTCTCTGAAATGCTTTCGCTCACTTCTTATGCTAAACGTAAAAAGATAAGCATGAAAAATGCTTCTTTCAGTGATACTTTTACATTTTCTATCTTGCCAGGAAGGCTGTTTATTATACTGTCCCTCCTCTTGCTCTGCTTTGGGACGTGTACCTTTGCCTTTCACAACATGGTTGGTCAACTCATTTCTGTCTCATGGTTTGGCAAGTTCTCAGTTCACCTGAGATTAATAATGCTGACCCAAGCTCAACAGGAAAAAAAGGCTGATAAACTGCCATAAAACTTATGGTGTTCCCAATTCATTCTTCCTCATTTAAACAAAATATTAAATATATGAAAAGATCACGGATTTTTTTTTTCTCCTGATGTACATGTACAGATGTTTTTCATACTGTCTGCTTGCAAGCTGGAAGAGGTAACAAAACCAATTTTTAAATTCATCTCTCAGGCAAAACTGAACATTCATCATTTTCCTCCCCAAGCCCTGACACTGGTGAATACAAATCTGCATTTACTTTGGGGAATTCCAAAGAGAATTGTGAATTCAATTGTTTTTGAAAGATGAAATTTGGCTTAGGGAATAGGATGCCTCCTCCTCCTAGCTCACCCCTCCCTGCTCCAGAGCGGATTTCTCTTGCAGACTGGGCGACTCCAGTAAGGAGCATTCAAGATGGTATAATCCAGGCTGGTAAATACAGCTCGATAATCAGGGTTGTGAAGGGGCAGAGCATATAAGGGATTTATTTTTTGATAGTGAATCTATACACATATACATCATCAAGCCCCCATTGAGAAGCAGACTACTCCAAGTGATTAATGCAGCTAAAGGGGGCAAATAAGAGATCAATGACAAAAATCACCTGGTTAAAAAAAAAGTAAAAGGTGTTGCATTTAAAGGGCTTTTACTTTGCATGCGGAACAATACTGAGAAACCTGTATTTTAGCACTTGTGCTCAACAAGCACTCTAAAGTATGTCGGGATGAGAACAGAAACCCATCCTTTCTAATAATCTTGTGACAAAAGCTAAAAGACATCATCCTATTAACTAGTGATCTCAACTGCTAATGCGGAGTACTTCCTGGTGTCTTTTATGTAGAATGCCGCTATTAAAGAACCACTAAACATTCACTGTGAACAACACAGAATCATTCATCTTTTATCAGCATCTCTTGTTAGAGGAGCATGAGAGGGGCTGAAGGTGTCATTGATATTATAGAGCGGAAATTAATCAGAAATTTTTCTCATATTTTCCTCATCACACTCATTTACTTTTGTACAAATTTCCCCCTGCTAAAAAGTTCATACCCAGCCCCCTGTTGTACGCTTTTAAGTTGAGAATATTCAACGAGTGCGTCAACTGAAAGGCACCAGGTCCCAACACAAAAAGCATTCGAAATTCTCATTTAGTTGTCTTTATTTTGCTAGCGCCATGTGGTCCTTGAAGATGTAGAAAACACGGGAAGCCGAGTAAAGATCAGAGCAAGCTCATTAGCATTCTGACAAAATTGGAGTGGTGGAGATGTATAGTTTGCCTAGTTTGTCGTTTTGAAAGCTACCGGTGGTAAGCTTTCTATTTCATTGTGCTTTTGTCTTTTTTTGGGGTTTTCAACGCAGCGGGGTGGTTGTTAGCCTAGGTTTTCACAGTGCATTGTGGGAACCTTGCCTCACATTCAGCCTATATAGTATCATTTGAGTTCAAGTAAAAAAAAAAAAAAAAAAAAAGTTATTTTTCCCCCCTATTTATTTCATAATCACCTATGCTAATGCGTAATTGTCATCTGGCTGTCAAAGCCCATCCTGCCCGACACCTCATTTATAAACTTAAAAAACCCCCAAAGCTCCCCAAAATCGCCAAATAAAGTCTGAGCCGTATTTAAAAATAAAACCTTTTAAACATGCTCCTAGTTTTCTTCAAAAGACAAGATAAGAAGAAATTAATTTAAATTCCACTGTTTACAATAAACTAGAAATGAATTTCAGACAGATCCAGTTGATTAGAATTCAAAAGAGACTCTGTATAAGAGCTTCAATTCTATTTCAGAGCCTCTTGAAGGAAAGATGGGTTTATGCTCCAGAATTATGTAAATAATGAATTACCTCTTAGAAGACCTATAGAAGTTATTACTCTGGTGATTTTTTTTTTTTTTTAAACATAAGGCTCACTTTGAAGGGCTAAAAGGGCTACATTAATGCTGCTATTCGACATGAATGTTTCCAAGTTGCAATGAAATGGATAAAGGTCTTTTTGGACGAATTTATCTGCTAAATCCTTGTGGTTGCCCTCCTATCTCGGATGATGACCCAAAAGAATGTCAACAGCTCATTTCCCAGAGAGCTGGGAAGAGTCACTACACAAGCCATAATCTGCGCGCTCTCAAAGAACCGTTTCAAACATTACATTTCACAAGCTGTTTAAAGAGATTTTTTTTTCTTCCCCTCTCATCTCCACTATCCTACCAATACTTTGGACATCAGTGCCTTGGAAATGAGTTGCTTTAACGAAGTTGAAACGTGACTTTTTACGTATTGTGTTGGCGGGTTGGGCGTACGCGCGCGCTCCTACGCGCAACGTGCAACATGTGAGCGCCCACAGGTTCCCACATGCTTCCCATCCACATCACCAAATTCCAGCCATGCTGGGGCAGGGACAAGGTTAAAAATATATCAAGTCACCCCTAATACACCTATTGGATTTTTTTTGTTTAATATAACGTGTGCCAGGCTGCCAAATCATAGATATCCTTTTAGTAGGAAAGGATAAAACCCACCTTGGAAGGAGATGCAATGGATCTAGGTTTGGAATACAGTAAATTTCACAATGGAGGGCAGACTCGAGATATCTTTACTTAGCAAGGAGGGAAGGATAAATATTGAGGGAAAGAGCTGCTTTATAGAAAACCTTCAAAATTCTTTCTTTTTGTCATGCATTTGGACAGCATCATTATCTCTACCGTCAAAACAGCCTGAGAGCTGCAGGCAGCCTCTGCTGAGCAAGAAAAGCAAATGGTCAGGCCAAAGAGGTCTTTAAAAAACAAATTAAAAAGTAGTACAAGATGGTAACTGCCTGAAAACAGAAAGCTCTGAGATTGCCATGTGGATTGACAGATCTAAATTTTTCCATCATATCTATAATCAAATTTCACTTGTGTGAAATACAAGGGATTTCATCACAGGAGATGTTGCTACATTTGAGCTACGTGACAAACTATAATCCCTCCCCAAATAAAAACAACACCCTAGCCCTGAGAATTAAATAGCAGTTTTACTCTTAACAAAAGGTAGAATTCTGTCAGCTCTGAGATGCTACCTTCATTTCAAATCTCCATTTAAAGACTCAGTTCCTTTTCACTTGGGTTCCAACTCCCAGCAGAGGCAAATAACCTGGAGACTGTTATCTGCATGACAGTAAGGGCAACCGAATTATTTTCTATACTTTGCCATGTGCTTATAGCTGCAAAATTATTTATCTCCTTCACTGCATTCTACTAGGAAAGTTTCCTCCAGAAGAATCGCCGGGACCAGCCATATCAAATTAGAGGGCAGTCAGGAGTGTCTAAGTCCAGCTTTAAAACAAATATCATAACAATTACTTAGCCATATGGAAAATAGGGTATGTCTTTCCTGAAAGCTTTTATATATTTTCTATCTCAAATTTCAACTTCATTAGAAACTATTTCTGACTAGCAAGCTGCAAGATTGCTAAATATCTAACTGTTAACCCACCATGAAGAAAGAGACTCTTTTGAATGGCAGAACTTTTCCAAGATGCAAATGAACAATAATCTAATTTTGAGAGTAAATTAACTGAAGGATTCATTTTAATGTGTTTCAAAGTCTCCAGAATGAAGTGGCAGTTGCAGGCTCTGCAATGCACACACATATGTGCACTCGTGCTCATGTACATAGACTGACACGGCACCCCCCCCGACACCCAGCTTCCATCCTCTGGAGAACTCACATTGTATTTATGTTTAGGTTCTTATGACTTAAAGGCCAGATGTTTCACAAATGACCAACAATTGGAGGTTAGAATAAATTAATGACTGATTTCTGAGCTTTGATGGAATTAAGCATACTTCTTTTCTCAACGTGCCATGTGAATGTTTGCCCGTTAAACTTTTTTTTTTTCTTTTTTTCTTTTTTTTTTTTTGACAAGTGAGGCCACCCGGCAGAAAACAACTGATGCAAAACCCAGGAGTAATCCCTCTGTTTAGTTCAACACTGTGGTTAGCCTTAACACTGCCTCTATTATCCAATGGATTTAGAGAAACTTTCATTTATTTGTTGGCCTCAGTCTTCCAACTTTGTTGCCTTCTTTAAAGGACCCAAGAGCCATTCCTATGTAAATACATTTGCATAGGGCCACAATGAAACTTTCTGGGGCTGGGATTAAACTTGCAGAACTAGATAGCTGTGCTGCGCATATTTGTGATCTTCATGTAAGTACTTTCCCAAATACATATGAGTGAATGAAGCCGATGTCCACTCTGGCTACAGGAATGCCTGCAGTTAAAATAAATGCCCCCTCGAAAACTACACAGCAAAGCCCCGAAGGCTGAAGCAAGCGTCAGAAAACGGCACCCAAATGTGAAAGCACAATATAGGGAGAACGAACAAAAAGTCCTTTTCAATTAGGAGCTGCTAAAATCAGCACATTACTTGCTGCAAAATGTCCTCTTCTCTCCCAGCTTGTCCTGGTAGGACAACAGGATCCCTGGTGTAAAAATGATGACTCACAGCTACTTGCATTTCCCTTTTTTTTTCATTGCTTCCTCTGTTTATACAGAGTACCTGGGGTATAGAGTATTATTATAAACTGTACTCAATGCAGCCTTCTTCCAGCCAAGGCAAATATAAAAAGCTTTGCATCCAGCAAGTCTGTTAGGAAACAGCACCCGGATTAATCCCTGCAATTACAGCCCTCAAAAAAATGCTAGTGGACACTCCATGCAATTTCGCCATCCCCACAGACAAAATGCCAATACCTTAAAGGTTTATGTTCTGCAAGGGAGGCTCGATGGACCTAAATGCACAGCTAAGGAGTGGTTTTGTAATTTCACTGGCTCTGATGACTGTGGGCCAGGAATTGCAACTGAATATATTCTTTTGGTATGCATTTAAGGAGATAACACCTCCTTCCAGGGCACATGGAACACAGATATGTATGTAATTCCTCGTTTTGCTGTGCATTTTGTTCTTATCTAGCCTAAAAAGCTTTGTATACCTAACTTTAAAAAAATCGTTATTATAGCATCGTTCAAGTGCACAACTACAATGATTAAAAAAAAAAAAAAAAGAAACCAAACGTATCAAACTTAATCACAGGCAAAAATACACTAGCCACTGGAAAATGACTGCCATAACCAGCAGGATGTTAATGAAGACGTTGTCACAAATCATAACCCAATTCTGATTCACACTGTATTTTCCTCATTCCCGACTGTATGGTGAACTTCTGCTGCCCCATGTAAATACCATATACAAACCCAATTTCTCTCGTTGGACTAAGCACATCAATACAAAAGCAAATGAACTACCAAAGTGCCCTAATTAACAATTTTGCAAGTGAATGCAGACATCAGTGCCACACTGCAGCCATTAAAGTCCATCCCTTGCCATATCTGTTTCTGTTAACATTTCAATAGACCAATTAAATGACCTTTCCCCCCCTCAAACTCAATTAAGCTATTTGAACATCAACTGATAACTTACCATGTATTTATGCAAAATGTGCAAGCAAGAGATTTTTTTTTTTTCCAATCCTAATGATGTTTTGAAGAAGAGAAAACTATCTGAACTATCCTGTCCTGGTATTCCATGGAGAGGGGGCCAGGAATTGCCCTCCCAGGGGAGCCTGCTGGGCACGGTGGCATTGTGGCAGGCAGTTTGGAGAAAGCAGGTGTGAGGCAGATATTCTTCTTCCCTGCCATTTGGTCCCTACCAGGCAGCTGTCTTGGGAGGCCAAAAGAAAGCAGAGACAGCCATCTCTTTCAGCTTGTTGGAGTATCACGTCGCTGGGTCACAGCCAGCACACTGGTAGGTGGCACAGGGTCACATCAGCCAACTTGTGGATGTCCAGAATTGTTTCTTTTCTCCTCTGCTCTCCTCTCTTTTTTTTTTTTTTTTTTTTTTTTTTTTTTTTTTTTTTTTTTTTTTTTTTTTTTTTTTTTTTTGGGTCACAACCTCTGGTTGTGCAGTGGGAAGGGATGCCCAACACACACTCACACACCTTTCCAGCATCCCAGGTTGGGTGTGACACGGGGCTGGAGCATGCACAGCCCATGGTAAAAGAGGTGATTTGCTGACATTTGCATTTTCCCAAGGGGCTCCATACACCGTGGATCTGTTTGTCACAAATTCAGGGGACTTGAGCTGAAGGAGGTCAATGTCTCCTGTTTAAGAGCTGGCTTTTGCTTCTCTGCACAGGTAAACAGTTCCTCCCCAGGGTTGGTAGATAGGGACTGAAAGCCAGGGCATTTATTTAAAATAAAGCCACCTCAGCCTAGAAAAGAAGTGTTTTGATGCTGCTGAAGACACTTCAACTAATTTTAGGTAAGAAACATAAATTTTTTGGCTTCAAGAAATGAAAGGACAATGACAGATCTTCCAGGAAAAATAAGAAAGGAGAATTTGTGTAGCACATTCAGAAAAAAGATTTGCAAGTACCTATTGCCTCTCAGTAGATTTTAGATTAAAAAAAATTCCTCTCATTTTTGACTAAGAAGAAATCAAGCAGAAAATACAGAAGCAGAGGGGAGGAAGGTATAAATTGTTTAGCCTTCTTTATGTATGGGAAAAGTTGTACCTGAGCAAATTAAACAAAAAAACCCACCAAAAAACAAAACCCAAAAAACACTAAGCCCCAAAAGTAATCTTTCTTAAATTAAAACAAAACAAAGCAAAAAGTAAAAAGAAACCACTTTGAAGATGGGTAGGAGAGAAATTGAAGATCCAACTCTAACAATTCTATTTGAAGTTTTAGTTGAATCCTTTAAAAAAAAATTCTAGTGGCACCCTGGGATAGTTCAACAAAGGCCTGGTTTCTGGGAAAAAAAGCATTGTCCCTTTCAGAATGTTAATCTGGTATATCACTTGCTACTACACCCCAGCATGTACTTTTGCTCATATCAACAATTAAAAGAATACATTTATTAAACAGCCTTATCACTGGATGTTATAACTTGTAATTCATGCTAACCAGATAACCGAAGTAAATTTTCTTTAAATTCTCATTTCTTTGTGAAACTTTGTAGATGGTGCATATCTCATGATTAACGGACAACGTCTAAAGCATCCCGTCCTCTAATCTTCCTAAAATCCCTTTTCATCCGATTGTTTAAGACTGCTTGAAAGGCTAACACCAAGTCTAAGACTACTGCACATTTGGGGGAGGGGAGCCTCTGTAGGTTAGCTAATTAAACTGTTTGTCTTCTGAAACATTTAACTGGCTTTAGAGATTATTCTAATTAAGAATGATGTTAGATGTATTTTTTAATGTAGCTATTAAAATTAATCATAATCCAGCAATCTCATGTGCTGAACTATGTAAATAGGCATGTGCTTGAAATCCTGCTGCAGTTTCTTTATTTGGGAGTTGATCATTACAGATTCTACAAAGCACACATCGGCATCAACCTCGTTTTTAATTAAGAATGCCTTGTGAAACTCTAACTTTTACTCTGTATTTATGAAAGGTAAACAAGTGACCTCGGCAGAGGCAGACTCCAGGGTTTCCCAAGCAGTACAGTTACGAGGGGGGATATGAGCTCTCATTCATACTGTACATCCTTTTTCTTTCTACTTCGCAGACCGTGTGCTCAATTGAAGTGAAGGAAACCCATTAATTTTGGAAGGTCTGCAACTTGGCAATTGCAACTTCTCGGGCTTTTCTTTTACTAGACATACAGCAGAGCTCTCACAAATATTGCTGGCAAGAAATTTTAAAAAACAGACCACATAAAAAAAGTTGGCATTCAAACAGAAAGAACGGCTGGGGCTAGAAGCCAATATGTAAATTGGTTAGTTAAAAAAAAAATCTAGTATGATTTTCTCCTTAAATAATTAAGAAAACAAAACCAAAACAACAGAGAGAAACAAATGAATTATGACTGCAGTACACACAACAGGCAGCCTCTATCAGAACTCAGAAGGGTATTATACTCTAAACACTTTTTCTTCCCTTACTGCTGAAAGATTAATACTGGTTATCCCATTAAAGTTGGTAAAATGCCATTCTTGTGTCTTAAAGCTCTAGCATTGGAGGTCAAGAAGTGTATGCTGCTTCTTACAAGGCTAGTGTGGATGTAATCTTCCCAAAGTTACAATAATTAATGTTAAGCTTCTTTAGCAATACGTTTCTGAAAGAACTTGCCTGATAATATACTTAGAGCCTGGCTAGCTGTTTGTGTTTCTGAGCAAGAAATGTATTCTATGCTGCTCACGTACTTCAGCTTAAATCTTTAGTCAAACTAGGGTGATGATGAGCAGTTTGACTCCTAAGCAGAAATAATATTTAAATTCTCAAAGGTGAAGCGTTTTGGGTGTAGGGAAATCAGGGGGCACGGATCCCCCTTCCAAACGTTTTTCACCACTAACCTGATGGAGATGTGTTCTGTGCAGCCATACAGGGCTATTTTAGGATACCCATCTCCTCAGAAAGCTGCCTGTACAGGTGCAATATATTTATTAGCAGGCAATCTGCAGCAATTGCAAAAAAGAGCTGACATTGGAGGTCTGGTCTCAGCCCACACTTTACTATTGAGTACAAAAGCTCTCAAAGTGTCCCCACACGCTCCAGCTCGGAAGCTGTGGTCGTGAACAAAAACAGAGAGTGTAAGATTAGATCTCCTCCTGCTCTAAAACTGAGATCATTTCATTTATTTCAAGTGAGCTACCTCTGCTTCTCCCATCTCAGGATTTGGCCCTTTCCACATAAATTAACAGCCTGGATTACAGCAGTATTTCCACAAATAAAGGAAGGTGTTTTTTTCTGAATGCATGCACTTTGCTGCAGCGTATTTGAATACCACCTTGATGTTTTGCACTTCTACTTGCTGGAAAACTTAATGGACAAACACGACTCCCAGCTTAAAACACTAAAAGCCATTTCTGTGAGCATGGTTGGGAATGAGTGGCCCAAGGAAGATGGAGAAGCAAAGCAATCACTGAATGGAACAGAGAATCTCATCCTCATCTTTGTTTTCTCCTAGGGCAGAAAAGAACCCTGATGATACATATGTGTTTATCTATTTGCTTCCATTTTCAGCCCTGTGAATGCACGCTTTATCTCTGGGCATAACAGCTTGTTCTGGTAGAAGTTCTTTTTGTCTTTCTATGCAGATTTTAATGCAACAGCATAGGTAGAAAATTCACTCTTGAATGAGTTCACAAGGGAAAATTATGCAAAGAGGTTACTAATCAGTCAATGACCTATCCTTTGAGGCAATACAGTAGACACAGGAATATCCAAAACAAGTCACCCTTATGCATTATAATCACAAGCAATAAGCACAGGGACTGATTCTGTTAACCTGACAGAGAGTTCATTCTTCATCATTTAAATAGGTGAGAGAAAGCAAAAAAAAAAGAAGAAAAAAAAAAAAAGAAGAAGAAAAGAAAAAAAGGCATCCAGAAGCACAAAGCAACTTAGACAGTTTACTGGCAACTTGACCCTGAGACGGTTCCAAAAACCAGTTTCACAGACACGAGCGTGCTTAACAATGGTGTCAGTCAGCCAGCCCTGAAGCCGTCCAAAGAACCAGCCAGATACTGCTGCTGCCCAAGAAAAAAATATATTCTAGACCTGGCTTCCAGATAATATAGCTGTAAGGCACAGGCTCACCACAGCTGTTGACTGTGATGAAGATGAGGGAGATAGAGGGAAGCTCTGGTCCTGACACAGCAGCCCAGGCTCTCAGCTACCTGATGGTCAGCCAGCATCTTTTGTCTCTCCCTTTTTTTTTTTTTTCTACATGTGCTCTGACAGAAAGAAACTGTGCATTTTATGTGCCAGACAAGCAGAAAGCTGTGTTATTTCTTATTATCTGATGCTAGACAACTTGTATGGTTTAATTAAATACGTACTTGGAGACTGTAACACACCATTATATATTTGCCCTGGACTGCTATTAAAACACAACATATATGTCCATACACTGCTGTGTGTAATACATAAATGCTGTCACTTTAAAACCTTTTGCACATGTCCATTTTAATTTTTATACATTTTAAAGGAAGAGTATTTCTCCTGAGACCCAAGTTTTAGTGCCCTGACACTGGCAAAAGCCAAAGAACAGTACGAAATATTACAACAAAAAGACTGAATACAAATTCATCCCAGGATGAGATTTAATACGAGAAGCGAAAATTTCATTCTGTTACAAGAGACTAAATCAACTATTTTAAGTCTCTTTTTGTGCCTGTACTTTTTCAGCTCAACCTTTTTCCTTTTCTATGAAATTCAAATGTTTCCCTCTTACAAACCTCGGCCCTTTATATCTTCAAAGCTGTGTAAAATGCTAACTAATTAATACATGTGACTTTCCTTTCACATGTGACAACAAAGCGTATGCTGCTTTTTTGATTGGTAAGAGTTAATTTGCAGTGACACAACATATGTGTTTACAGGTTTTCTAATGTTTGTTGTTTGGTTCACTGTGTAATTAGTCCTACTGACAAGGAAGCTTATGCACTGAAAAAGGAGGGGTGAAATAGTGGCTGGGAGATGGCAATCGTGCCCCATTTTGAGTACATGCAGCGTTGAAATCAGGTGCAAGTTGAAGAGAAATAAACAACACCCCCAACTCAGAAGATAAACGTGTAAAAGCCTCTCAAGCCACAGTAATTGCCATGAAAAAGGCAGAACTTGTCAGATGCACCCCACAGGACTGGCTACACTAAGAGGAACCACCAAGGTGTATTATACCACAGCGACAGTGAGCCTCAGCAGATGTTAACTCTCATTTTTCAGATCTCATTAAGACCATATGCTCTTGGGCAGGGTCAGCATAGACAGACTGCAAGATCCCAGTGGCGGCATCGTCATCACAGAGCAATAGCACAGACCCAAAATAACTTCAGCGCTGTCGTTACAGTTGCACTAGGTAAAGCAGCAGCATGGAAATAGCAATCAAGGAGAATGATGGGCCAGTGGAGAACGGAAATAATTAAGAAAAAAACCCTTTAGTGTTTAAGATTCCCCCTGAAAACACTAACTGTGAGATACCTGTCAACATATACAGCTTATCTGTCTGTGCAAGATTTCACGATACTGCGTTTAGCTCACGCGGCTAATGAACGAAAACAAACTTGACAAAAATAAACCCACGAGGGCACTTTAAAACAATAGATTAAACCACCTGCATTATTTCCTGTGCAATTAAATTCCAGAATTAGCAGAAAGTAGGAAAAACACCAAAATGGTGATAGCATCGCTTATCTGGTTCTCTAGTGAATCACGTTTGCAGCCACCCCCACCGTGCGCCGCGCGTTAACTCTTCGCACCGTGGGTATGTACAACTCTGAAATATAAAATTAGTTGCTTTTGAAGGACACTGAGCTCCCTCTGGTGAAGGCATAACAAGTTTATTAAGTAAGCACCACCTCTGGAAGTATAATCCCCTCTGGCTTCTTCCATGGAGTTTATTGGTTCAGTTTTCCTAACCATGAGCATCATTAGGGCAATGCAGTAATTAAGAGTTGTTAGAAAGTGAATTCTCAAACTGCAGATTAGAAAATTAAACTATTTCCTGATTACATATTAATGGAGCACAACAATAGCAGTTGCCATAAGCTTGGAAGGCAACCAAGGGATAAATCTGTGTACTTAATTACCATAAACAATGGCTGCATAGAAATGAAGTTTTATGCACATTCCCTTCTGTAATATGTCTGATATCAGTACACACTTGACAATTCTTGTTCAATTATCTCTATTATTTAATGCGCTGTGAACGGCTCTGTGTAAATAAAATTAACCACCCCAATTACTTTGAATTCATCTAGGGACAACGTAATAAAAAATGTGAAGAATTCTGTATGCCTATTAATCTAAAACATTACAGAAGCTTTCACCAGATTTTCTTGTCTATATTTATTTTGTCTACGTTTATTTTAGTGCACTGCTAATTCAATTACATTTACCATCAGTGGTCAATCAGCAGCAGCAGAGGGTTTTTTTTTTTATTTCATTAATCCTTGTATAGTACCACAAACATACTCATCCATTAGTAAGGTACAGGATCTCACATGGAAAACACAAATATGCTTCTACTTGAATTTGGGAGCCTGAAGTTAATCAGAAAAACAATTAAAAACACTTCATACCCCATGGCCAGATAACAAAATATCTGATAGCTACAATTTTTTTTCAAATACTTGTTTTTGCAATTAGTGAAGAAACAGTGACTGAAAAGAGATAAATTTCAGATTAGAGATTCGTAAACCAGAATTCTTTGACTTTTATTTTAATTGTGCTACGTGATTATTCTGCATTTTAACTGGCATTTGGATATCAAGATGATGGACACCTTAAAATGCAAAGACAGAAGAATCTGCAGTGGAGGAAGACACTGTCAGAAGCAGAGATAAAACTGTTTCACCCATAGCAGGTTAGGCAAAACATGGGTAAATAAAATCCCAAGGAAAGCAAGATAATCCTACCTCTGTCATCATTTAGTTTCAAGCCATTGTAACAGAGGAAGAAGAAAAATCAATGACATTAGATCATGATTTTACACTCCACCATCCAACTCATACCTCTGACTTGAATATCTGGGCTGCCTTTTCTCTAAAACCTTGCAGCCAGCAAGTTTTTGTGGTTGTGCTTCACAGGGTGGATGTTGCAAAATCCTTCCTATAAACTCTTCCCTATATCCCAACAGCAAACGTGCCATGAGGTTATTCCAGGGAGCTCAGGGCACTGAAGCACTGATTTCCCTCACAGCTTTTCAATGGAGCAGTAACCACACTGTGCTGGAGCAAGGTGAGGTTATATTTTCATTATAAGGACTGAGGTTACGCCACTGCTGACATAAATTACTGGATATTAATAAAACTGTGACTACTCAGATTCAAATGGAAATCAGCAACCCAGGAATTTTAATAACTTTTATTTTTTCACACATCTTAGGAAAGTGTTTCTAGTCAAATCATGAGCAGCTGGCACCGGAAATGCAAAGCTTCAGCCAGTTCCAAACTCTGTGCCTAGCTGACGAACTTTGAAAGTATCAGCTCCCTTCTGGCCAAGAGCCAGAAACTTGTCTTCCCCAGCCAAAAAAGCTCCCTAGCAGAGCAGGAAAATGGCAATGCATGTGCAGACAAGGACCTAGGCTGGCTTCCTACAGCCCCATTTCCATTAGATGTCCTTCCCTCATGTAGGGCAGCAGCTCCTGGGGCAGGGGTGGAATGGATACTCTGCAACCCAGGCTGCATCCCAGGGAATGGACTGGAGAGCAGCTGTGTCAAGGACTCCTCTCCTCCTTGTTCATGCCAGGAAGGGAGTGGGGCATTGAGAACCTCCAGGATCTACTTCTCCCAGCTACCCACAGCCAATGCGCTCCTTTCAAAGCCAGGGTGGCATTTTCAATCTTTTATTTACAATCCCAAGTGCTAGAAACTTTCTCTTAAAATGCACAGAGTCAAACAATGCCATGAGCTGGGACTAACCAGGAACAGATATGATTGATACTTACAGTTGCTTCTCCTTTGGTGAAACCATATGATTTCTTCCACATTTATCAAAGGCTGCAGTGTCCAAGGGTTAGTCACTGTATCTTTCTGGTCTTATCACTAGCCCATGGTAAGGAAATTCCCACCAAGACATGTGGAACATTAAAACAAATGTTTTGATACACGAGAAGAAGATACAAAAATCTTTTTCTGTGAAATGAATGTATGATTTGAAGTGAATGATACAGAATTATGTTCAAGCTGCTGCCTGAAAAAAATCCCTCCTGGCTAAGCAACAGAAAGGACTCTTGAACCTATAAGGATGAAGAGCTGCCAGGTGGCAAAGAGTCTCCCCACTGGAAAAAATCACCTCCACTTCTGTGCTGGAGAAGGATGAGAAAGAAGAGACAGTGCTTTCTTCCTAGTAAGTCTTAATAAAGAAACAGGCCAAGCACAGTGGAGAAGGAAAAGATGGTGTAGTCCCCAGCAGACACAACAGGGTTGAGCAGACCATGCTCTACCTTCTTCTTGAATTTAATTTCAAGGCAAATGAATCATGATGGTAGTCCCTCAGTTGTTTCACTTATCTTGCATGGTATTGGCACACACTAAAACAGCAATGAAAATCCCAATACCAAATGTGTTCCCACACTGAGGGGGACTATGACCCTGCAAAGAGTTGTTAGGATCATTCAGTGTAAGCCCTTCCTGACACAAATGTACAAACATGGCTGAGAAATAAGGCCAGCAGAGATCTTTACTTGCCTGAGGTTCTTCAGTATTAAAACCCCAAGCACTACAAAATTAAGAGGGAGATGTGATTAAAAAAAGAGGGTTAATTATTAAACCAATTCATTAGTGGTTCTTGTCCTTCAAGTTGAGTTTTCAGCATCTTTTCATTACACATGCCCAAGTGTCTTCCTTGTTCCTAAAGCCCACATTTTCAGAAACCCCAAATATCAAAACACTTTTCAGAACAACTCTTGAGAGCTGGCAGCATTTCGTATTTCTCATCTTTCTGGTATGTACCCACACCTGAGGGAGTATTTGCCAAACCCCGAGATCATCATCAACAGCCCTTCAGGGCTTTTCTAGCTACCATGCTGTGGTTACTTTCTTCCTTCAGACTTGGCTTTACAGACCACTTGGTGGCCTGTGGCAAGCTGGCAAGGTGATATGGTGCTGACTCATCACTTTTGTCTCCAGATCCCTCTCTCAGTCAGACTGAGAAGAAGCTGGGATGAAGACATGGGCACAAGCTCCTGATTTGTCTGCTTGAGGAATTACTTCCCCTTGAGAGGTATGGAAGAAAACCAAGTGCCATCCTGGCAAAGAGAGCCTCTAATGAGGTGAGATACAGCAGATCCCCTGAAGGCTCTCTCTGGTAAGATGGGAACCACGGTTAAAAAGGTTTGAGGATCCATGCTCAGGTTAAAAACTCCCATTTTCACGTATTTTCTCCTAAATTGCATTTTTTAGCTGAGAACACAAATAGGATGTTTATAATTGACCTGTCAGATCAATTGTTTTAAATTAAATCCTGAGTGCTCAGGAATGTTAAAAATAAAGGTAAAAATTTTATTATGGCTGCACCACTTGTCCCCTTCTCCCCAGTACAAGAAGTGATGGATATTTATCAGTATTTCAGCTACAAACTTCTAAACTCCACTCTTACTCTCCACCTGTGTGCCAGACTCCTATTTTATGCAGGATACTTATAAAAAGAATGAACCTCATTATGGGTCTCATAAGAAGAATGCAGCAACTTCTGTCATACTTCAAAATACAAGAAATTCAAAATCACTAAGAAATCTCTTTTAAAACGGACTAAATGACATCAATAAAATAATAACATGGTTATTAGGGTTTTTAAAATCCCCAAGTGCTACGCTGATGATTCCATATGTATCTGTAGATGGTATTTGGAGTAAATATAAGACTTGTGAAATATTGTATGGGCATTGTTTTTGTGCAAAACATACATTTCACAAATATAAAGAAGTACACAAGAAAGTGCAGGATAATACACACTCTTTTTTTCTAGCTAAATAACTAAATATCAAGATGTAATGCATTTGAAAAAGTACTTCAAAAGAACATAATAGGTAAAAGTTATACTAAACAAGCATCCACTCAGCATGGAAATAGCTGCTGATTCACACGTTTTTGTAAAATTAGTTTAAAATATCAAACAACCTCAGCACGTGCGAACACAAGTACCTTGGAAAAAACATCCTAATACTTGCATACAAGTGGCAGGCTCATTTCAAAGTATTGAACTTTAACTAAAGTCCATTCATCTGTATTTCAAAACCTGACACTGGATTCAAATTGCCTTTAATACCTATTATTTCAGTTAAAGGTGGGCTTCAAGTTTATAACATCAGACATCCATAAAAGTTACAAAGACAATTTATCCACAAAGTAATCTGGACCAACTAACTTTTTTCCCCCGGACAGGAAGAACATTTTTTTGGACCTACAACACTATTTTTGAAACACCAAAGCACCTCTTGTTTCCAATTGCTATGGTTTAACCTCTCCATCTCTGATGACCACCAGCACTTAATACCCATCTAAAGTTCATTGTTGAACTCACAAGCATTATGATTTTAACAAAGAATTGCCCATATATTTTAATCCTTTCAACCTACAACACCAAGTATTACCGACTTTTAAAACCCATCCTCCTGAAAATAAACAAATAAAATAATTGTGGAGCATCAGTAACCAGATAGTATTCTTAAATTTCAGTGATCTAGTCAATGGAGCCTTCTTCCATGTACTGTGCTGTTTCATGCAGTACATGGCTTTAGCTGGCCAAATTTTTTTTTCCCACTGAATCAGTAGAACAGTGAAGATCTTACTTTTTTTTTTTTTCTTTTTTTTTTTTTTAAGCAGTGGCATATCAATGAGGCACAGATGTGTATTCCAACTCTGCATGGATGAGCACACTGTTCAATAGTGCTGGCTCACACGGTATCAGGGCAAGTTATCACTTCCCATGAAGGCACTCTTATCACCAGGGCCCAGAGAGGTGGCTGCAAATCGCAGCCTTTTTATTTTCAAGGCAGTTTTGCTGAACATTCAGGCTTCAAAGATTCACACTTCCAAAACTCTATAAGAGTTTGTGAACGCTCAATTTGCCAAAACTGTTTACAGTGTAATTGGGCACCGTACCTGTGTCCATGAGATAGCGAAGGCGCTTCTCCACCAGCGCGGCACGGGTGTCAATTTGCTTTTGCTCATTCTCTAGTGCTGCCAATTCTCCTACAACATACTGACTGGTGTCTTTGAACCCTTTCTGTTAAAGAGAACAAACAAGGAGAAAAAACATCACTTGTAAGTTGCATTTTTCCTTTCCACAAACACTTAGTAAGGCACTTACCTAAACAACCAAATATCATGCTCGCTACCAAAAAGCTAATACATTTCATAAACTTGACAATTTTGCCAAATGTCCTTATTTGTTTATTAAAATACCCTGTTTAGGGTTTTTTGGTTTTTTTTTTTTTTTCTTTAGGGAACATTTGATTTTGCAGGTTTTTACTAGCTGGCAGTAATTTTGAAATTCCTGCAATTTACTTCTAAGTGCATAAAAGCTGCTGTAACAAATTGCCATGAAAAGAAAGGTAATACAAATAAAGCTCTATTTAACGTGCCATTTCTACTCCATTCAGGTCTGATTCAGTTTTAAAACATTAACTTTCAGGGCTAGAAAAGCTAGCACAAGAGTGCCTAATGACAATTAAGAAGTGGGCTTTTAAGATTAAAAGCAAACCCCAAACAAGATCTCTGGCTTGTTTAGCTCCTCTGAGCCAACTGTAGCACTGAGGGCCCCCAGGCTGGGCCACCCTGCCCCTCTGGGTTTCTCTGACTGAAGGAACTGGCCTGCCTACAGGGTGAGCCGTAAAAACACCACTAATTAACCACTCTTATCCTGGAAAGTGGTGACAAGGCCTTGGGCAGGCACTCAGGTGTACAGGGACTAACCTGAGCTGCCCTGCCTCTTTGCCAGTCACACCCAGCCAGGAGGCAGCCCAGGGATGCCACACTGGTAAATCCTACTGAACCTCACCAAGAAAGCTGTGGGGACACTCTAAAAAGCCAAATTTGCCTCTTGTACCCTGCAACTCCTCAGCACAGCCTTGCACACGACCACACAAGTGTCTCACAGGAGCCCAAGCAAAGGCATTCAGTACCTCCAAGGTGTTCTCGTGTGGCTCAACAGCTTTCACAGTGTTGTGGTTGTGCACAATGCTGAAATGTCATTCCTGAAGCATGTTTTCGCATAAGTGAGGAAAAACATGTTACTCCTTTCCAAGTAACCTTCCATGCACTTTTTTCCCTCCTACGCCTGACCCAGAGCCCAGGTGAATGTTTTAAATAGGTTAAAAAAAACCAACAAACCCTGACAAAATTATTTCTTGTTTCATCTACACTCTGTAAAGGATGTAACAAAAGTCACTGTCCTTTGTGAACAGAAAAATACACAGTTTTTTGGTTTTCTTTTTGAGACTCATTTCTCTACTAGAGGCTAACTTGTTGCTGCGTAAGAGTCTCAGATTCTTTCACTGAATGTTTTCAATTGTTTTTCTCTAAATGTCTCTGAAATAATCAATTCAGCTTCATATCCCGGCAGCAGGCACAATAAACACATCAGCATATTATTTCAAATAAAGACATCTTCAAAGTGAAAGTTCACAGCATAGCTGAGCTCCCAGGACCAGCAACGAGCATAGAACTTTGAAATTTGGGGTATCCAAATTTAAGGACATTAATTTGGTCCCTGTCTTCCTACACAATAGCCAACAGTAGCATCCCTAATGGAAAACCCTTTTCTACCTGTTGTACAGCCAGAAAAACGGCAACAACAAAACCAAAACTCCCTGAGAGCAGACCCTGAAGAAAGAAAAAAAAAATCTGTCTGGGGAGTTGAAGTGATGTGCAATATATTGCCTTTCATCAACTATAATTAATTGAAAATAGTATGAAAACTTCCCTAATGTCAGCATGTATAATTGTTAACAATTGCTATTAGAAGATGAAAAGAAATGCTGTGTCAGGCTGTAATACCCCAAGAGTTCATGTGTATCATCTGCATATATAATGTGAACTCACTGTGCCAGACCTTTTCAGCTCTGCAAAAGTACAACTGGGCTAAAAATAACTGCAGCTCGTAAAAAGTTCGATGTTTTGGTGTAGATACGACAGCGGTACAAAATTGCTGCTCAGCTCCAGATTGCCTCAGCAAAAACGACAAATGTGTTCAGATAAACTGTGGAGAGGCACAAACAACCGCCCTCAAAGGCTGTGTTGCGCTCTCAGACAAAAAAAATTCAGGTTAAAACTTGGTTCTTCCTGCCTCTGTCCCGCAGCTGTCCATCAAAACCAGCTTTCTCCCTGCGGTCTATCAAATATTTCCCTCACAAATCAATTTTACACATGATCAGCCCATACCCCTACTGAGCTGAACCTCCCCGTTAATTAAGTGAAGAAATTACCATATATATTATATTAATGCAAACATCATTCAGCTAGTAATTCACGGCTGATCTGGATAATGGAAAGGTTGAACACCCATTAACCCAAGCCAACAAAATGGGTTGGCTGAGAAATTCTAGCAGGTCTCATGTGACTCTTCCCTCTAACTGCAGCTCTGCGGTATCTGCTATTGTAATAATTAAAATCCTCCCGGTAGATCAATACTGGAATCTCTTTATGGGAAGTGCCCTGATGGAAATGTCTCAAGGAAGCTGGGGCTGTGGAACTCTGAAAAATTCATTTTTTTTATCTGACAATTATCACCACACTGCAGACTAATTCAACAGTGCACCCCTCTCACTCTGCTTTGAATGCACTGGAGATTGACATCTAAAAAACCCTAACATCTCATTTTAACAAATAAAGGCACTATTTCCACATACAGTTTGGAATTATCAGCAATCATGAAACCAGACAAAAAATTAATATACATTAAGCACTTCATCTTCTGATGGCTTCCTCTGAGTCTCAGCTATCGCAGCCTTCTCCTCATTTCCTCTCTTTGTATCTTCCTGTATTGATCTCTGCCTTTTCATCTCTTGAAAAAAGGGAAAAGACATGTAAAATTATTATAAAGCTTGATATTTATGTATTGAAACGTGGACTTACATTATCGGGTTTTCATATATTTATTGTTAAATATTATTAAATCATAAGATGGGAAAACAGGTTTGAATATTTTCTCCTACCTGGTCTGCTCTCCACGTATTGACTGAAAGACTGGAGCTGAGTTTTCCTGACGGTCGAGTCCTTGCTGAACACAACGGGATTTCTAAACCGTTCTGCTGCTTTTTGTGATCGCTCAGCACGATGTTCCTCTGTTCCATTCTGCTGGGGGAAAAAAACCAGACACACAACAGTTCCTTTTGTTTACAAGCGGGAAGACATTAATTTGAAAGGTACGTTTTTGTCAGGGGACAGGACACAGCTTTTACCAAGTGCATTTCACAACTCGGGCCGTGCTTTATATTGGATGGGAGTATCAGCTGCGGGGGAAAAAAGTAGACGAGTGATTAACTTTTCCTCTTTTTTTTGTTTTGTTTTGTTTTGTTTTGTTTAATATGTGGTGGCAACCACTGGCTTTTTGCTCTGTGGGCACCCTACTGCAGCATTCTGTACTTCTTTACCAAGCAAAGCTCTTCATTGTGGCCGGCATTTGCCAGTGATGCTGATTTTAAACAAAAAAAAAAAATCTCTCCTTTGCACCTTTGCTGTGCCAAGCCTTGCCTGTGTTGCTGCCAAGTCGTGGAGTCTCTGCCCCTCAACACGATCTGTATCATTTTAAAGCGTGTTGCCTTCAGTCTCTCTCCCTGCCCGGTACAGAAATCTGTCATTTTCACTAGTCCCATAGACTTCTTGTATGACAAGAAGAACTAGTTTCTAATTTTATGCCCATTGAGATAAACCACTAATGCTGGATGAAGTCTAAAAGGTAGGATTATAATGCTACCCCACTGAACTGCATTTCATCAGCTATAACTTTCCAAAGCCAGATTTGTAAGTAAGCCCTTTACAGCTAAGGAAACTACAATTATCTTTTCCAGGGCTTCCTATGTTAATACTGGTAACAAATTCAAATGATTCTATCAACACGAAATATCCCAGAAGACTGAACCACTGTGGTGTGTGGAAGCTGCAGATACCGAGGTGCTGTGTACCAAACAAATATTTCATTTTATACCTAATCTTTTATTATTTTTATTAAGTGTTTTGAAAGTAAATAGGGAAAGGCTAAGATGCATGACTAATAGCTAAGCCTGCTGAATGCTGAAACTGGTTATCAAAAGCTACCAAGACTTTGCCCTTCCTCTGCATTGAGACAATCGGTAATGAGGGAGTTCTCCAACGGCCTATTCTCTCGCCTCAAGGAGGCCGGGGATACACAATCCCCAAGGGAAGGTAACAGTTTATCCTTTTCCACAAACACAGAATGCCTCATTTAGAAACCTGTAAACTGCATTTTATTAAAAAACAAATCCACCTCAATGCCAAGAGCTCCATGAGAACAGATGGACACCATATATTCCTTGTAACGCCGCCTTTTCAACTCTTCCCCAGAAAAGACGCACGCAGAGATAAACTGTTAAGTTGCACCTTTTTGTGAGAGTGCCTTAAAAAGAATCAACTCCTTCACAAATGCTTTTCATAAGGAGAAATACCATTTTTAGCCAGGTTAGGTGAGACCAAATTACCTTAAGAGGCAGCCTGTGTGTCATTTCACAGAATTAAGGCTTAAACAAGTATTGCTTATACCTCTGGATGACTTTTCAGGTGGTTATAAGATTTTGGTTAAATAAAAGGTGGTTTCCTGTTATTAGTGTAATAACCACCTGACAGCCTAAACCAAAGTCTTTACCAAAATAAACAAACACGGCTAATTTTTTAGGCCTGGCAACATGCTAAAATATCAGTGTGATTAGCTAGTAAATCCCATTTTAAGAAACCTTTTTATGACTGGGGACTTCTGCCACTTTACAAATGTATTCCTCTAAGCCCACTAATTCAGTTAGCCTTTTCAATCCATTGTATTATTCTTGGGCCAGCTTCATTTTGCATTAAATCCACTGCAGAAAGCTAAATTGAACGCAAAAATCAGACTTGATCCAGGCTTCCTTTTGTTCAAAGATAGAGACCGAAAGTCCTCTGCTGCTGCCACACACTTTCATCACCAATTTATAGGAACCGACAGTGTAAGGGAAAAGCAATGAAAGTCATTGTTTTGGGACTTCAAAGCATCTCTGTATCTGGGGAAGGAAATCCTTTCAGTCAGCAGTGCTCTCCCCACAGACTGCAGGTGGGTGAAAAGTTATACCCAACTGGAAGTGCCCCAGAGCCATAGGGATATTAATGACATACAGGGACTGTTTTTTAAAAAAAATAGAATAGCAAGAACACAAGGGGTCTAATTAAAAAAATGAAATGGAAAATTGATTGGTGGGCACTTTATGCTGAAGTGGTGAACATTGAGAATAGGCAAAATGCCCATATACACCACATACTCGTGTCTGTTTTTCTCAGAAGCACTCATCGAGCACCCAAAGTATGTAAAGCCTTTAAAGTGTACCACAGCTTAATTTTAATTTTAGGAAAAACAGAGGACCAGGGCTGGGAGGGAAGCAAATCTCTGAGAGTCCAGCCCCACTCCCATGCAAGTCAGGTAGTCTGGCTGCTGATTGCACCAGCAGCAGGATGGAGCCTGTGTTGCATTTCTGGTATCACTAACAACCTGAGCAGGCAGAATTGAGAGAGCTTCTTATATCTGTTAGTGTTCTGCCAATGACAAGGATCAAGGTTTTTTAAAAAAAAAAAAAAAAAAAAAAAAGGAAAATGTGTTGATCAATCAACAGAAAAAACCCCAGTGCATTACAAACCATGTAACTGCACTGCCACAAAGATTTTCTGTGTTTCTGACTCTGAAAGATTTGGTAAGAAATTATTTTCCTCCTTGCAAAATACAAACCGTCAATCACAATACACAGGTACCAAAACAAAAGCGTTAAGTAAAACTTACCTTAATGTCTTGCTCTGAGCTATCTGTTACAGTTTTTTCAGCAGCACTGGAGAGTGAATTTGCCACCTGTGGCTGAGCTTCTAGGAGCTTCTTCAGCTTCAAATCCACCAACTTACTGTTTTGTTCTGCTAAATATGCAAATACCACATACAACAGAGTGAGATGCATTTCAATGCAGGCTCGCTACAACAATGTAGCAATTTAAAAGGTAGATTTAATTTACTTTGCTATCATTCTGAACTTAAAAAAAAATAGAAGAAATTGTTTTTGTGATTGGGATCGGTGCAGGTTTGTGTAACATACATAGATTTTTTCTTGGAAAACATACAGGACACTCAGCTGAACAAGTAAACACACTTGCAGACAGCAGATGAAAAACACAGAAAGTAGATGATGTTTAAAGTTACTCCCAATGGTACATACCTACACTTTGGTATAAAAACATACTTAAAAAGCCATTTCTTTAAAGATGACAATTTATCATATAATTTACATACTGACAACCCCTCAAGTTTATGAACTGCTAATTCATCCTAAGGCTTCTTGGCACGGCTTCTCATAAAATTTCAGTATCAGAAAAGCCTACTTTCTAGTAACAATTTACTATGACTCATAGAGTATGTTGCAACTGGGAGTCATAAAATGCTTCAGAACTGCATCAAAGGGACAGACTCAAAGTCTGCTGAAGCCCCCAAGTTTTTGAATCGATTCTAGCAACCTGGATCAGAGCCCAAATGAATAGCAGTTGAGAACTTTACCTCCCACTACTGCTCATTCTGTATGTGAGGGTTGACTATGTGAATTTGTAACACACCTACACACACAGGTAAGGAGGAGGAAGGTGTTAATAACAAGCTGCAGCACAACACTGAGGAGCTGTCCCTGGGCAGGGAAGCAGAGGAACACTGGCACAGCAGCCCCAGACAGCCCCCAAATATGAGGAAACACCCCTGTACTGGAGCCAGGGGAGCATCACCTGCACATGGGATGCACTCACACCTGGGCCTTGGCTCACAGGCAGAGGAAAGAGCAGCTCCTGTGTTTTCCCATGTGCACAAGCTGAGTTTTTCAGTGTAGGCTGGTATGGGAAGTGGAGTCACGACTTCAGCCACATAGGTCCTTCCAAGGTTTGGAGCACTCCAAAACATTTTTGGCATGAGGGCACTCAAATGCTGCCTTGTCTCCAGCAGCAATGGGCTGGGCTGGATTCTGAAGGACAGTTTCCCTTTCCTCTGGCACACCCAGCCAGGGTATCCTTAACTGAGGCTCACATGTAAGTACATGCACCTTCTCGTGGGTTTATACATAAACACTGTGTAGTAACTGTGATACAAGAGGCTCACAACACGTAGAAGTACTGACAAATACAGACAGAAGCGATACTGAAAACCAAGAAAGAGTAAAAATGAAGTTTTCTCTTCTTGAAAGAGATGGGAGGGGCTAAGATTCCGCAGCGGACTAATTAAGATGGTCCATAATGATCCCAAATGTGCCATGTCCCTTAATAATTGTACTTTTAGGTGTTCCCAGGAGATTTAGCCTTTATTAGAACTTGGTATGAACTGGCAGATTTAGAGCAAAATCCATGTAGCCTGATTTCTACCACAGCACTAGATTGCTTTCTGTATTCCTGCCCATCTTCTCTCTTACTTCTCTGTATGTCTGGCTACTATGCAGACTGAACTGCAAAATCATGTCCCAGGTTTTCTTCAGAATGTCTCACCAAGGTGGACAAGGAGCACTGGGCAGTGGGTTTGTACCCCTGAAAAGGTACCCTTCAGAAGAAAAAAGGCCCAAAGAAATAAATGTTGGTAAGTCACTGGGGCTATGGGACGAGAATATTCACTTACTCAGTTTCTATTCCTCCTAAAATTAATTAGGTTTTATTGGAAAATTATTTGACAGGATTCTGATTTAAGTAAGCTAAATTCAAGTGCTGGAAACACTAAATATATGTTCTTATGTGTCTGGAAATCCTCGAATAGAAAAAAAATAAAGGACGTGACTCAAATCTTTTGCATGCAAGCAAGACTAGAAAGTGCTATATGCACATCACTGTTGGTTTAATTTACCAAGCAAAAAAACACTAAATAAAGTTCTGATTTAACGTATCACGGACTACACATTTGGGTCTGGATGGCATGGGCAGAATCAAGGCAGAGGACGCTGCAGATATTCTCTCTTGTGCTGCCTGTTTCAAGACACAGCCCTGTGCTGGCCAAGTTCCTCCAGGCCTGAGCTAACTGTAAGATTCCAACATATTTAGCACCACGATTATCACCTGAACTCCAGCTGGGCTTGAAGAGTTTTAAAAGGGGGGAATAACACTCCTGTGAGTTCCTGTGTTTACAAACCCCTGTCATCTGAACACTGTTAAGTAAATATGACTCTTTCTGCTCACATTTATACCTCCATGCCTCCACTGGGGCAACAAGGTATAAACACAAGAACTGGTCTTCAGAAGGAACCAGAGAGACACCAAGTCTAGATGAACACAGAAAGACACATTTGCTCCTCTTCCCTGAGCAGGTGGCAGTGCAGAGTGGCAGCTGTAGTCACCCACACCATTGCTCATCCCTCTGCCTGTATCTGGCACTACACAGGCAGGTAGGTTTTTTCCCCTCTTTTTTTCCCTCTGCTTTCAGGTGATTCTGCTTTACCAACGCGGCCTAGGGTCCCCTTCCCCATCAAAAGAGCAAGAGACATTTAAATCTGACATTGCTGGAAATAATGATTTCGTTAATTTTAAATTTTTACTAAACATGAACGCAGGATATTAAACATTAGGGTTTAGGAGACCTGAAAAGGCACAAGAATAAAGCTGACAGAGAGACAAGCAGCACATCAGTATTTATATGATGATGGAGTGTTAGTCATGCAAAATACACAAAATAGCCATTATTTAAATTACCCGTTGAATCAAGGTCATTTTCTAGGTTAGTAAGTTCATCTCCACCTCCAGTAACAGAGCATTCAGGAGCCTCCTCATTAGTATCTATCTCAATATTATCATCATCCTCATCCTCATCTGTAGGAACACACAGCATTAAGGTTAGTATTTTCATATGTACATGCAACACATCACTCAAAAAAAAAATGAATGCTTTAGAGAACAAGCTGAGTTATGATAAAAATGCAAATAATTAAGTCCAGAAAGAGACTCCAGTCTGTTCACTTCTGGATTTATCTTTAAACTGAGGCAATTTGTTAAACATATGGGGGTCTCTGCTGGAAATTCCTGTTCCAATAAAGGCAGAGTCTGGCCTCAGCTGTGGCTGAACCTCTGGGTAGCTTGAGTCAAAATGGTTTCCCCCCCAGGCTCCCAGTTTTCCATATTGCAGAACGGGTGCCAATGCTGGCAGGTTCAGATGGGGCTGGGCAGCAGAAGGACCTTGAGCTCCTGTCTCCTGAGAAAGGCTCCAGGTACTGAGTTCCCAGCTTGCTCCTCCTCACCTTGTACAGTACATCCCAGAGCAGTGATCACTGTACCTTGCCTAGGTTTGAAAGTCTCCTTCTGGTACAAGGAGGAAAGCTGCTACCTGGAATATCATGCTCAGTAAGCAGTGAGAGCACACTCATGAATTGCTGCTTTCCCAAAACCACAGGATGGGTCAGGCTGGAGGGGATCACTGTGGGTTATCTGGTCAAACTTCCCTGCTCAGGCAGGGTCATGGCACAGGA